>VWZS01004861.1:1899-17433 GCA_013397075.1 Rhabdornis inornatus
CGCCACCGGCCCGCCCGGGCAGCGCGACCCGCGGCGCGCCCGCAGCCCGAACCGCCCGGCCGGGGCAGCGCCGGCGCTCGGGGGGCTCCGGAGGGGCTCGGGGAAGGGTCCCGGGGCGGGGGGGACGTGTAGGTGTGTGCGGGGTGCGGACCTTGTGCGTGTCCCGCGGGATGTGGTCCTGGCAGGGATGTGGTGAGTGGCCACTGTACCTGTCCCTGGTGGTCTGAGGTGCTCCTGGCAGGCATGGGCAGGGATACCGTCCCTAAAGGTGTGTGTGGGGTGCGGACCCGTCCCTGGGGTGCGGTGCCTGCGGGAATTGGCAGGAATGTGGTCCCTGTACCTGTCCCAGGGCAGTGCCCGCAGCCCAGCCCGGTGCTGGGCACACGTTGTCCCCAGGGCTGTCCGGCCATGCTGTCCCCAGGCCGTGCTTCCCCCTCTGCGCTGCCAGCCCTGCACCGGGACAAGCCTCGCAGGCTTCCCAGGGATTGCTGCTCCAGCCCGGGGCTCTTGGCACCTCCCTGGGAAGCTGCACCGGGTCCGGCTGAGTCCCAGTTCCTGCTCCCTGATGTGCTCGGGGTGGAGACCAGCACCCCCACTTCAGTCTGATATACTCCCCACTTCTTCCAACTGTCGCCCCTACAGGAGAGCTCTGGGATGCTGCAAGGATGGGCTGGCACTGCCCCGGGCTGCCCAGTGACACGGGCACAGCCACCACAGGTTTGTTCTGAGCAAGATCCCTTCAGGCAGAGAAGCTTTCTCTGCTCTGAGCCACAGCCACCGAGGCAGAATTTCCTCAAAGTCCTGGTGCTTCCCCCGTGTCCCACTGCAAACCCAACTAAAGCCTCTACAAACATTTCCTGAAGCCAGCCAAGGTGCTGCCAGCTGTAAGGACACACAGGACAGCAAGGAATCCCAGCAAGGAGGAGCACACGGAGATGGGAACTGAAGGGATTTCTGCAACTGCAGGCAGGCAGTTTTCAGAAGAGCAGGAAATGCAGTGTAGGAGGAAGAGAGCAATGGAAAGAGAGAACCACCCCTAAAAATCCCCTGTCTTGCACTCTGTGGGAATCATTTCCTCAAGGAAAGGTCTGAGTGCCCACAGCTCATTTGGTAATTCCCTTAGGACAGCCCACGGACTGAGAGGTTGGCAAATAAAGCTTTAGCTCTGCTGTCTAAAAGTGCCCTGGTGCTGGGGAACACCTGGGGAAATCTAAAATCCCTTCATTCCTCACAGGAGGACTGATATCCTTCCACGGCACAGAGCTCTGGAGTTAGGGGACGTGCCCAGGTAAATCCACACCATGGGGTGCCCAGCCCTCAGCAGTGCCTGCCCCCAGGCTCAAACCTGAGGCAGGAGGAGGCAGCCTAAAGCCAGCGTGGCCACCCAGGGGCAGTCTGAGCTGGTTTAATGCACACACTGCTCTGAACCCCAATACCCTGAGCCCAGCTCCTCTGGCCCCTCCTTGGGGATAATTCTCCTGCTGAGTGACCACCAAACCCTGATACCAAAGGTTGTAAAGCAAATTTGACTGATGTAGGGAGGCCATCTCCAAACACTGGGGGCCTTCCACATGTCCTCATCAAACTCACCACAGAAAGCATCTTCAGCCTTGGATTGCCTTGAAACTCTGTCCCTTCTTCTCCAAGGCTTTGCAAAGTGTGGGAGGCACCCAGACGGAACAATGTGTGATCCCTGGCTGATCCCTGCACACCTACACAGGAACTGAGGTCTCTGCAGTGCCCCTGCTCAGGGGAGAAGAGCTGCCATCCGAAAAACCCAGTGTCCTCTCCCAGGTGGGCAAGGCTTCCTGCTGAAGGCAATCCTTGGGGAAAAGATCCAAGGTTTTTGAGACAGAAGCAAACTGGCAATCTGTCCTTACACTAAACACTACAAAGGCACAGAGAATGCCTGGTGAAACAGTGAGTGCCACATTTTCTGTCCTACAGGATGTTTGGGGGCTGAGATCGACTTTTCCCCAATGCCTGCCCAGCCTCCAGAACTGACTGAGCCTTGGACTCCATGTGCTCCTCTGATGCCACCATGGCTTTATCACACCAAGGTGATGATGAAACCCCACCAGATCCTCTGCCTCCTCCTGCTCAATTTATCAGGACAGAGCTTCCCTGGATCCCCGGTATAATCCCATTGCTTTGCCTGGAGCTAAAATACGGGAGAGAAACAGCTGAAGCAAATGTGAGAAGAAGAAAACAGTCCCTAAGGAGCAATGTTGGATTTCTGGGACTTTCCTGGGATTTGGAGCCGCGTTGCTGGCTGTGGAAGGGAAGGACAGAGGCTGAGAGGGAGAAAATGCCTGTGCTGCACTCTCCCCATGGCCGCGGAGCTGTGTGACAGTGACTGTGACAGTGACTCTGTGACAGTGACTCTGTGACAGTGACTCTGTGACAGTGACTCTGTGACAGCTCCGCTCCCCAGCTCCATCCCCACCTGGAAGTCACTCCAAAACCTCCAGCACTTTCTCTTTTATCTCCTGTCCCATCCTCCCCAGGTTGTTTTTGGCAGCGTGACTGTTCCAGAGCTGTTTTCTTGTTTATCTTCTTTGCCGGGTGCTTTCATCTCCGTTCCGGAGTTGCCGCGGCTGCAGGCAGGGAAGGGAAGTGCAGGTTCAGAAACTCCCGAAATCCAATTTCTGCTCAGCATCGCTCCCCTTTTCCTGCCACCCCTCATCGGCCTCTGATGACTTTGTGAGGAGTTTCTAATGAGTCTGATGTGCTCAAAAGCTGATTCCTCCTCATCAGGGGATTCAGTTGTGACCGTGAATCTTCATTAAAATGAGCACAGCACTCTGGACCTAATTTTTCTTCTAAAATTAATGTAGCTACAAAAAGCTTCTAATAGGGGTTTGGGGGATTATTTATGTGGTGCTGGATTTCTTCTTGCTTGAGTAGGAATGGGTGGATCCTGGATTTGTTCCAGGCAGGAGGCTGCTCGTTCCAGGTACGAGACAGGCTGAATGAAAACAGGGAAATGTGAGGGGAACAAGCAGGCACAGGGGTGGCAGGGCCTCACACAGGCAGGGCCAGATGTGCTCATCTTCTCCTGCAGCTTCTGAGCAGCTGCCTCAAAGGACAGGAGCAGAAACCAGAGCAAAAGACAGATATTTCATCAGCTTTTCATGGCTGGTTTGTTCTCTGCTGCCTGAGAGGATTCTGTGGTTTGTATGGGTTTGTACAATTTGAGGAGCTGGGATTCTGTTCCCCATGGGAACCTCTTGTTTCTTTCTCCCTGTTCCCATCCCTCAGCCCAGTGGCAGTGACTGTCACAGCTCTGTCCTGCAGCACACAGGACAGGACAGGACAGGACTCTGTCCCTGTCTCCTGTTCTGTGTCAGGAAGCTGCCAGGCCAGAATAGAGATGAGCTGTGCCCAGCTTTGCAGACAAGGTGCCCACCTGTGCAGAAAAGGTGCCACCAGCACTCCTGGGATAGGTGCAGGCACTTCACTGAGGTGTCCCCACTGCTGGCCAGGCACTTCAGCAATGCACTCCCTTCAAATGGGGCCATCTGCAAGTGGAACACAAAGAAACTTCTACAGCAAATGAGAAATTCCTCAGTATTTATCCAGCTCTGCTCATGGAGAAGTCTTTAGAAAGTGCTTTACCACTGCAATTCTGAAAAACCCTAAGTTTTCCTAATATCCAACCTAAATTTTCCCTTTTTTGGTTTGGAGCCATTCCCCCTTGTCCTGTCACTCCATCCTTTAAATTATCTCTCTCCATTTCTCTGGCAGGCTTCTTCCTGATATTAACAGAAAATCCAGCAGAAGGGAAACGCTCCAAGTATTCTGTGCAAACTGTGACATCCCCTGGGGATCCAGGCAGAAAGAAGGGAATGCAGAGACCTCAGTATGGGTTTCTCTTTCACTGCTCTCTCCTGTGTGATGGTTCCTCCAGGTCTGCCAGTCTGGGAAAGATAATTTGATCTGCTTTGGCTTCCTACCTTTGTCACTGCAAGTTTGGGGCTTCTCCAGGGTTCCTCAACCCGTGGAGGGCAGCACACACCTGAGGGTGACACCTGGCTGTGCACAGCCCTGCCCACACTGCCTGGCAGGGGTTCATTTCCTTTATCCTGCTGCATGTGCACAGAAGGGAGAGCAGTGTGAGGCTTTTTTTCCGTGTCATTACAGTCCCTGTTGTCACTCCCATCAGCAGCATGGCACAGCCTGTCACTGCCACGAGGGCAGGCTTCTCTCCCAGCTCCATCACTGTGCCACAGATCTGTTTTTTCCTGGGATCTGGCACACCCAGCAGCGACTCTCCATCCGGATTGCCCTGCAGCTCCAGGCACCGAGCAGCAGCCAGCCCGAGGCAGGAGGAGCCGTCCCAGCCAGATGGAAGGAGCCAGGTTGAACATGCACACCCTGCACGGTCATTACCCAGCCAGGGCTGGATGCAGGTGATAACACCAGAGAGATGAGAGCAATTAGCACTGATTTGATGTGCCTCAAGCCCAGCAATGCGACACTCAGAGAGCTCCCAGGCTCTGCTCTCCCTGTGTCCATCCCACCTCAGCCAGGACACCACGGACAGCTCAGGCACAGGTGCTGTGAACAGGCATTTTCCTTTCCTCCAAACATCTCACCCATTGGCTCTGACTCTTTTGTCTGGATGTATGAATTTAGCAGCAGAGACTAGGCACTCAGAGCAGCACAGGAGTGCGTTTGCAGCCTGCCAGAGCTTGGAAGATGTGTGATCCCAGATTTCATCTCCTCACAGCTCACCCAGGGCTGTCCCTCGCTTCTGACTGGGCAGCCTAAGGGACATTGATGCCATCGCAGCCTGGTGCTCCCTGGGGACAGCTCCTCCCTGGGACGGGGACAGGAGCCAGGGAACAGCTGGAGATGGGCCAGGGGAGTTTTGGGATGGATTTCAGGGAAAGGTTCTTCCCCCAATGGGTGCTGGCACGGCCCAGGCTCCCCAGGGAATGGGCACAGCCCCGAGGCTGCCAGAGCTCCAGGAGTGTTTGGACAGCATTGCCAGGGATGCCCAGGGTGGGATTTTGGGGTGTCTGTGCAGGGCCAGGGGCTGGACTGATGATCCTTCTGGGTTCCTCCCAGCTCAGGAGATTCCTGGATTCCAGGTGCAGGGATCACACCATGGTCTGATAACGACACAGGAGATTTTCAGGAGAGCTCCTGCCTGGTGCCAGCCCCTTCCTCAGCCCCCGTGCCAGGCAGGCAGATTTGTCCAGAAAGCAAATGAGTTCCTCGGGCACGACAGGGATTTCAGAGAGAGTGACACATCTGCTCCCAGGCTCCCTGAGTCCCTCTGTTTCTCTTTACAGGTGAATCTTATACCTCTCCTAAAATCCCCAGGGATGAGCTAGTTCTTCCCAGTCATTCATGGGCCAGGTGAGTGACTGGAAAATGGGAGGATCCAAAAGTCCTTTGAATAGAGCAGAGAACTCTCTGAAACTAGGATATTTTTCAAGGCTGAGAGGGAGACCAAAGAAAGCTGAACCCCAGGCTTGCACAATTGAGGAAAGAGTGTGGGATGGGAGCACAGTGTGCACAGCAGGCCAGGGCAATCCTTGCCATGGGCATGAACAATCACAGATCCCGAGCAGGGGGCAGTGGGAGGAACAGCTCTGGTGCTGGAGGCAGGCACTGCTCAGGCAGGGTGCCCCTGGCTTAATGGGAATTATTTTCCTTAGATCTTTGTGCTGCTGCCAATTCACTCCTCTGAGCAGACAAAAGAGCACTTCAGGAGTTCAATTGCTGCTGCCTGCAGCCAGCACAGTGGCCCTGGAGCAGCCCAGGAGAGGAGGAAGGAACATCCCAACTGGGCAAGGAGCAGGTTCTGTCAGGACTTCTGGCCCTGTGGGCTTCAAAATTCTTCAGAAAACTGGGCAATTACAGGAGAAATTATCATACAATCATGGAATGGTTTAGGTGAGAAGGGACATTAAAGCCCATCCAGTGCCACCCCTGCCATGGCAGGGACACCTTCCACTGTCCCAGGCTGCTCCACGCCCCAATGTCCAACCTGGCCTTGGGCACTGCCAGGGATCCAGGGGCAGCCACAGCTGCTCTGGGCACCCTGTGCCAGGGCCTGCCCTCCCTCACAGGAACAATCCCTGCCCAAGATCCCATCCAGCCCTGCCCTCTGGCAGTGGAAGCCATTCCCTGTGTCTTGTTCCTCCATCCCTTGTCCCAATTTCCTCTCCTGCCTTCTTGTATGACCTCTCCAGGCACTGGAATCATATCTGAGAAGAAGCAGGAATGAAGGAAAAACGGCATTTGGGTTTGCTCTGTGGGGAAGGTGCAATCTGGGCTTAGCAGCTGGACTCAAAGCTCTCCTTCACTCCCTGCACCTTCTGCAGGATGTGTGCCTGGAGAAAGGAGGACAAATCCCAGCCAAGGAGATGTGGTGGTGTTTGCAGGGGATGTTCACATGGTCCAGGGGCATCTTTTGTCCCTCAAAAGTGGCTCTGCAGCTGTGACCACTCACCCTGTCGGTGAAAAAATCTCGTGGGCACCATTTGGGGCTGCACCACGGCTGACACAATAAATCTGGGCTACATCTGAACCCACCTGGGCTCCTAGAAGAGAGAGTTGAAGGAGAAAAACCTGATGGTGAGAAACCAGACACTGTAATAACAGAAAACCTGGAAAGGTGAAGGATTCCTGGACAACGTGGCCAACAACAAAGAATCCAGCACAGCAGTGAGGTCATCTGGGATCTCCTGAAAACAGAATGAGTCTCAGCTTTGGTACCAGGCAGAACTGGTTAAACTGTCTGGGACAGCACCCAGTGTTGGGTAAATCTGTGTCCTGCTGTGTCTGGTGCTCTGCAGTCACCATGCACACAGGGGGTCACCCTGGTTAACAGCAGAGTCACTGCTCCTGCCCTGCCCAGGGAGCTCCCTGGCCCTTCACTCACCATTTATTCAACATTTGTAACTGAGCTTTGTGCTGGAGATCCTCCCCTGCCTGAATCCCCTGCTGCAGCTGCCCCTGAGGTGGAATAACCTGCACTGATTGATCCTGACTTGGTTTACAGAGCCAGGACAGCCCAGGAGCCCTTTGGCATGGGGACATCTCTGTGGTGCCAGGCAAAGTTTGGCCCTCACTGGAGGAATTCCTGCTCTGGAGCCCTGGGCAGCCCATGGGCACATCCCACGAGCAGCCCACAGTGTGTACAGTGGGGGACATCAAGTGACATCCACAAACCCAGAGCTGGAGGGCCAGGACCTCACTGTGTAAAGGTTTTTTTTTTGGTTGGTTTTTTTTTTTTGCAGAGCTGTGTGTAGATGGAATCACCACAGAATTCCAAGCACTCCTCGCTCCAGCAGCTCCCTCATTCCCACTGCAAGGCCTTCCACAGGATTTCTGCTGATTCTCCATGGAAGCAGGGAAAGAGGTGCTGGGACCACAGGCTGCTCTCCCTATGCCTGGAAACGATTAGCAAATATGCCTGGATCTGAAACTTTCCCATTCGGTTTTTATTAATTCTCCCTTTGCAATAATCCTCAATATGCTTCGTTTACATTCAACGAGCAAGAGGAGAGCACTGCCTTAGTTAATTTAACTCCCACAAATTCCCATCTCTGCTGGGGAGAGATTGTGCTTCCTCGCAGATAAAGCAGCTTCTTCATATTTCAAAAGGTTAGAGATTAGATCTGCTTACTGCTATACTTTTATTAAAATTCCTATTTACATTTTTACAATTACAGAAAAGGCAGAAAGAAAACGTTTGAGCCAGAGCAATCCCTGAATGCTGGAATATCCCTCAGCCTGTGCATCCATGGATGTGGCAGGGGAGAGCCCTGTGTGCTGTCCCTGCAGATGGGCAGGAGGAGCTGCCTGTCCTCCTCCTCCTCCTCCTCCTCCTCCTCTTCCTTCTCCTCCTCCTCCAGCTCCACGTGCTGAGGGCTCAGAAGTAGCACAAAACCTGATTGAATTCCTCAGGCCTGTAGCAAGAGAGAAGTTGAACAAAAAGGCTCCAGAGTGACCTTAATGTGGCCTTCCAGTGCCTGAAGGGGCTCCAGGAGAGCTGGAGAGGGACTGGGGACAAGGGATGGAGGAACAGGACACAGGGAATGGCTTCCACTGCCAGAGGGCAGGGCTGGATGGGATATTGGAAAGGAATTGTTCCCTGTGAGGGTGGGCAGGCCCTGGCACAGGGTGCCCAGAGCAGCTGTGGCTGCCCCTGGATCCCTGGCAGTGCCCAAGGCCAGGTTGGACATTGGGGCTTGGAGCAGCCTGGGACAGTGGAAGGTGTCCCTGCCATGGCAGGGGTGGCACTGGGTGGTTTTTAAGCTCCTTTCCAACCCAAACCAGTCAGGGATTCTGTGATTCAATGACTGAGAAGAAGCAGCAGTCTCAAGTCCCTGCTGCAGGGGCTCCATCCTCAGTCACCCCAAGGGTCCTGGGCAGATCCCTCAGCCCAGAGCACTCTGGCCAGGCAGAAGGAAAGCGGGGCTGGCTCCAGAGCTGCCCATGGCTGGGAATTCACTCCCTGGCCTGGAGGAGGAAGCCTTTAAAAATGCAGGAGCCTCAGTGAGGCAGCAGCTGCTGCATTCCCAGGGCTGGCCCAGGGGGATGCAGAGCCCAGAGGCTGCAGGGTCCCTGTGTGCTGCCCATGGCTTCACTCGAGGTGACACCCCCAGAGCTCAGGGTCAGCTGCTTGGTTGTGTCTTGGGGATGTGGAGATGCTGCTTTTGGGCACTTGGGTGCCAGTGGCTTCCCTGGCTCCTCGTGGCTGTTCCTTTCTGCTGAGTGTCACCAGCCTCAGGATGACAGAGATTCTGGGACTGCAGGGACAGCACTGGGGACAAGTGGCTTCTCCTCCCCCCTGGCCTCCCTTGGGGTCTTGCACAGAGCTCTGCCTCTCCCTTGGCCTTTTGGCAGCACCCAAAGTGGCAAAGAGGGAATTTGGTGTTGTTTGTCCACTCCCTGTCTCCTCAGAACAAACAGCTGGAACATTTTGAGCTGCATGAAAACCATGAAATGTCCTGAGTTGGATGGATCCCACCAGCAGCCAGGGAGGTGGGGCTAGATTTTGTCTTGGTGAACATGAGGGTGGGCTACAGCTCCACAGTCTCCATCCTATAATTCCCCTTTCACCTCCATTGCAGCTTTCTGTGGGAAAGCTTCCATGGAGGGACCAGTGCAGATCATTTTGTGCCTGATAAAGTGTGGTCTGGGAAGGACAGAAACATTTGAGGACTCTGCTTGGGACACTGCACTGAGGACAGGAGAGAAGAACAACACCTTTAATTGACTCAAGGGGAGAGATTTAGGTCAGCTGATCTGTAATTACCTGTGCTGGAGGCTGGCCAGGACTTTGGGTTTAACAGCCCTGCTTGGATGAATCCTGTGGAACTTGAGCAGGAAATCACAAAAGAAGCCCCTGTTCTCCTTTGAAGGGTTTCAGAGATAATTTGGCCTCTGAGAAAAGGGGTCAAGATGTCTTCCCAGTGCTCCTGGTTTCTATCAACAACAAAGAAGCTCTTTGCTGTCTGAGAAAGAAAGATCTGAGCTCTCAGGAGCAGCACAAGCCTTCCAAGGCATTTTGATGTTTCCTAAACAAAGTGGGAGGAGGTGGATCTGTGGGAACTTCGCCTGTCTCACCAGTGTCACCCCACCTGGTATCACACATTTCTCCCAAAGAAATTCCTCTGGGAGTGGAGGGAGGAGAAATGAGGTTGGAACTGCAGCTGTGTGGAAGCTTCTGTAAACCAGGAATGCTGGGTGGAAGTCAGAGGAGCTTTGTTGAGGCTTTAGGACTGCAAATCAGGGGGTGAGGACAGCCAAAAATCAAGGGAAGTATTCAGATCAGGAATGGAGAAGGTTTAGAGTGGATATTAGCAAGAAATTGTTCTCTGTGAGAGTGGGGAGGCCCTGGCACAGAGAAGCTGTGGCTGCCCCATCCACAGAAGTGTCCAACGCCAGGCTGGAGCAACCTGGGATGGTGGAAGGTGTCCTTGCCCATGGTAAGGGGGAGGATGAGATAAAATGAGATTGAGAGGAGATGAGATGAGATGGGATGAGATGAGATTGAGATGAGATTGAGATTGAGATTGAGAATGAGATTGAGATTGAGATTGAGATGAGATGGATGATGTTCTGGAAGGGTCCTGCTGTCAGTCAGGAGTGAGATACCAGCCCTGACTGTCCAACAGCAGCTCAGGTTTCTCCCCCTCCCCCCCTTAAACCCCAGGACCAAGGGAATCCATCAAGAGAAAAGTGGGTGCTTGGCACAGACATTTCCCAAGGTGTCCTGAGGTTTGCTCTGCCAGCAGGAAAACAAAACCCCCTGAGCATGGCAGGCTCCAAACAGGAGCATTTATTGAGCACTGTGTTGGTGGGGAACTCGTTGCCACAAGAAATATAGACAGATTTAAAAGGCTGTCAGACAAATCCACCCCGAGCAACACCCCCCAGGGCTCTCAGACACGAGTGCAGCTCCTGTCTGAGGAGATCTCTGAATCTCAGCCTGCCTGGAGCCTGCAGGCACATGAGGAGCTGCAGATCCCTGCTTTCCTCCTTCTCCTTCCCTAACAACTGCAGCTGGATTATGGAGAAATCTCCCAGGATTTTGTTGGGCCCAGAGCTCTCCAGGCCTCCCCAGTGCCAGGGGATTCTGAGCAGGCTTTGAGAGGCACATCCAGGCGTTTGCGAGGCATCCTTTCCTCCTGTGACACAAAGGGACATCGAGGCTTTGGAAGGGGCAGGAACCACGTGAGAGCTGAGTTGGGAGCTCTTTTCCCAGGGAGATGGAGATCTCACCCCTGCAGATCTTCACCCAGGGGTGCCCAGGCCTTTCTGCCCCGCTCTGGGCTCAGCTCAGTGGCTCTGGGCTCAGTCCCTGTGCCCTGCTGGCCATGCCCCTGAGCAGTGTTACCCCATAGCCAGGCTCACAGGTAGCCAACACCTCCTTCCCTGTGTTCTTTGGAGCAGGATCTCCTTGGGCTGGGAGTGCTCCTCAGTGAGAGCAGACAGGGGCTGGGGACAAGAGCCCCTCAGACAAAGCCTGGCCCAGGTGAGCTCAGCTTTGCACCTCAGGTGTCAGTGCCAGACAATTCCAGGCCTGACAAACCCCATGCCCCAGGACAGAGCAGCTAAAAATCTTCTTCACCCCCAGGCCTGGCCATTTGTTTCCACTCTGTTGCCTGCAGGAGTAAAAGCTTTGACCTGTGCTGACAAATCCTTTTTTCAGGGAGAACAGCAGAACTCCTGAGCTGTGCTGAGGGACGCTGCCCACTCCTCGAGTTACCAGTAAGCAGAGCAAGACTGTTGGTAAATGTTATAAAACACAAAAGCTATTGGAGTAAATCTTCACTGTGATGGAGTGATCAACTGTGGGATGAGTTCCAGGGACAAAATGCCATCAGCACAGGCAATGTGTTTCTGCTCTTCTCGCAAGAGCAAGCACAAAGCTCCCTTCCCACCCCAAAAATAACCAGCTGGGTTTTTCAGGATACACAGGCAGTAGGTCTTTTCTAGCTTTACTGACCCCAGGATAATGACGGTCTCTAGATCTTCATTTTTCTCCAGCAAAACAACAAAAATCATAGATGTTTAAAGTCCTCCCTTAAACTGCCAGGACGCTCTTTCTCCTCCACCCTTTCCCCACCAGCCCCAGCCTCATTCCCTGCCCTCCTGCATTTATTTTCCTATTTATGTTTTAAGGAGACGCCTTAAATAGTCAGGGGTTCCCTGGGGCAGAGCAGAGGTAGTAATTAGATTTCTGAGATGCATTTGGAGGCAGTTGCATGCCAGCAGCTCGTCCCCAGCGCTGTGTCCCAGCTGCTGCCCCTCTGGGCTGCAGGGACACATGGAGAGGGGCAGGACACGTGTGGGAGCACATCCACACTGCTGCTGCTGCCCAGCTCCCAGCAAAGATCCTGCTCCCAGCTCTGCTGCTGCATCCCACACAGGTTTGGGTGGGGCAAAGAGCACAGGGGAGACAATGCTGAAGGACAGAGCCCTCTATTTCCACTCCGCTCTGCTTTCAGCTCAGGATCCTGCTGGGAAAGCCTCCCCAGGAATGTTGTCCACACGTGGCTGCTGCAGATGCTGGACAAGGCTGAGGTCACAGTGAGCCACCTCTGCCGAGGGAAAACCAGGTGTGGCACTGTGTGCCCAGAGGCAGCCCTGGGTCTCCCACAAATATCTCCTGGAAGTGAGATCCAAATCCTGCCACCAGCAGCTGCTCCCTTCTCCCAGAAGAAAGGAATGTCCTGGGACAGCTGAGAAGCAGCAACACTCCCCAGTAACACCAGAATGGTGCTGGAACAACCTGGGCACCGCAGGCTGAGAGCTGGGAAACACCTGGAGCAGGGATCTGGAGATTGGTAAATCCAGCTCTGGCTGAGCACAGCACAAAACATCTTCATCTTGCAAGAACTGCATGCAGCCTGTGCACATCGAGAGGCTGGAAGAGCTGGGAATGTCCAGCCTGGAGAGGAGAAGGTTGTGTGAAGACCCCAAAGCCCCCTCCAGGAGCAGGGTCTGATGGGACTGCAGGGAAATGGGAGAGGGACCCTTCGTGAAGAACTGCAGTGACATGACAAGGGGGGGTATTTAGGCTGGATATTAGGAAGGAATTGTTCCCTGGGAGGGCGGGCAGGCCCTGGCACAGGGTGCCCAGAGCAGCTGTGGCTGCCCCTGGATCCCTGGCAGTGCCCAAGGCCAGGTTGGACACTGGGGCTTGGAGCAGCCTGGGACAGTGGAAGGTGTCCCTGCCATGGCAGGGGTGGAATTAAATGAGTTTTAAGATCCCTTCCAGCCCAAACCAGTCTGGAATTCTGTGATCCCCATGCACTCAGGGGAGGGTCTAATGTGAGCACGAGCCCCTGCACAGCTCTGAGCAAGAGACAGCCAGGCCTGGGGGGGGACAGGTGACTTGTGCCCTTCTCTTCTGGTCTGTTCGCATGCAGAGCCAAAGCCCGGGTGGTAACTCAGGAGTCTCTTTTCTGTGGGATTTCCCCCTCTGAGCTCCCTGGGTTAGGGATGCCCTGCAGAGCTCCCAGCCAGGTGGGTTTGACCCTCTCAGTGCCACCAGGCAGTCACAGTCTCTCCCTCTTGGGGCCCGGAGTGTCCCAGTCAGTGCCACCCATCAGGTGGGTGCTTTGTAGGACGGTCACTGGGCTCTGTTAAAGCACAGCAGATTGTCACAGGGAAGGTGCCCCTGTGCCCAGGGACAGCGGAGACAAGGCAGGGTCCCCAGCAGCTCCCCACATCCCCTGCCCTCATTGTCAGCCCTGGATATTCAGCCGTTAATTAATCCTTGCCGTTATTATTTACTTATCAGCCCTTTATTAGTCACACACAGTCTCGTCCCCTCGACACTTGCTTTGTTCTTTTCTGAGATTAGATCAGCCTGTTTGTTCCCTTGTTTACAGACGAGTTGTAATCCCAACCGCCTCCCTTCAGTGTTTAATGAAGGTATTTACTCGGAATTGTTTGCCGGGATTTTCTTCTACAGTTGAGGGATAAGAAGGGTTTGGAGCATGGTTATTTTATTCCAATCGTTTGTACTAATTGCTATTTTAGATCAAATGGAGGAGACTTAACTGGCCTAAGTGGTTGTTACCTCTGAGTCAGTGGCTTCTCTTGGAGGAATGAAACCGATGAATTTTGTTACAGGCACTGACAGGGATGCTTTGAGCTCAAACAACAAATTCTCAGTGCAGCCACAACAACGAGCACCAGGGAGATGGGAATGAGCCCTTACACCCCTGCCATGGCCTGGAGATGGGAATGATCCATTACCCCTCGGAATTACCCACCCAGGGTGTCATTCCCAGCACTGGGAAACATGAAGAAAAGTTGCTGCCATCATGAAGCTCGGCTGCCAACAGCCAGTGTTGCTTCCTCAGCATGACCTGGGGACAGCGGGACCCCTCTCATGGGGACACCTCATCCCCTGGCAGGAGGGGTGGTGGCTGCCCCTGCTCAGGTGCCCCAGCTCCCCCCCAGCCCTGCCTGAGGGCTCTGGCCCTGGGGACACCCCTGGGAGCAGCCCCAGCCCTGTGGGGGACACCAGCTCTCCCTGGCTCTCAGCAGCTGTGTCACGGTGGCTGTCCCCAGGTGATGATGTGTCACAGTCCTGGGAAATGGAACAGAAGCTGAACCACACTCAGTAAAAGAAGAATCAACCCCCGCTTCTCTGGGCTCCAAAGCAAAGCCAAACCATTCCGTAGGGCACAGCATCCCAAGGGGACTGTCCCCTCCCCTGAGCCAGGAGAGCTGCACTCCCCCTCCCTGCACCTTGCAACTCGTGGCTTCCTCAGCTCCAGACAGAGCTGGACACCTCTGGACAGGTGTAACCACAGCTCAGGACACTGCTGGACACATCTGGATAATGTCACCACAGGCTCCAGACAGGTGCCACCACAGGCTCCGGACAGGTGTCACCACAGCTCAGAATAACGAGTGGATCCAGCCAAGTGACAAAACCCTTGCCAGGCCAGCCCCGAGCCAAGAGCAGGATTCCATGTGCTGCTGAGTAAATGCCTGTGCTAAGAATAGCTCCTTCCAGCCTTGCTGCTCACCCACCTTATCCTGCTCCAATTACCTGCCTTAATTTACTCCAGCTGTTCCTCCAGAGCTCCATGATCTATTTTCTACCCCCTCCTGGTTCCTGCTTGATTTCCCTGTATATTTTAACATTCCCCATTCGTTTCCGTCTGGAAGTGCCTCTCCTGACAGGAAGGCTGCTTCCAGCATCGCTGTGTTCCCGGTCCTTCCCTTTCCCATCCGCTCTCAGCAGGCTCTGCAGCACATCCAGCTGCTGGCAGCACGCTGGATCCCTGCAGAACGCATTCATCCCAGGAAGCACTTGTTCCTGAATGAAACTTATTGTCCTGACCCATTCCCGTCTCTCTCAGCAGACAGGTTTGAGGAGGAAAATCGCAGTCTGAATTCCTGATGCTCCGCTGGAAACCTGGCTCAGCTGCTATGTCCCAAATAAGTGAAATTTCTCCTCTCCCAGTCCTGTCAGGATGGGAATCCTTGTTCCCAGAGCAGGGCCATGGCACTGTGGCTGTCACTTGGCGGGGCAGGGACAGCCAATGGTGCTGTTTCCTAATTTCCTCTTTGGAGAGGGAAAAAATGGTGATGCGGACAGATTTTGGTACAGCTGGAGCTGCAAAGCTGCTCTGCTCCATGGATGAATCTCAGCATGGATCTGATCTTCTTTCGCCCTCCACAAACCTTTCACTGTCAGGCCCGGGAGCAGGAGGAAGTAAAACAATGCAGATTCCGGATGGGATGGGATGGGATGGGATGGGATGGGATGGGATGGGATGGGATTGGGATGGGATTGGGTGGGAGCAGAGTGGAACATGTGAGAGTGGGATGGGATCAGGAGAAATTGTGCAGGAGTGGGAGGGATCGGGAGGGAGCAGCTGGCAGCAGGATGGGAGTGGGTGTGATGGGGTGAGATGGGAATGGGATTGGTTGGGATCAGAGTGCGATAGGATCGGGTGGGGTTAGTAGGGATGGGGCATGGGACTGGAGTGAGATAGGGTGGGATCAGGGCCGGTGGGTTAGGATCAGGAGGAATGG
>VWZS01004861.1:17490-28848 GCA_013397075.1 Rhabdornis inornatus
TGGGCTGGGATCGGGGATGGCGTGTTGGGATCAGGGATGACGGGTTGGGATCGGGGATGACGTGTTGGGATCAGGGAGGGGATCGGCGGTCCCGGAGCAGCGCCCGGAGGCGGCGGCCCGCGGCCAGAACCGCTAGGGGGCAGTAACACACCGCCCGCGGCACCGAACGGAACCGAACGGAACCGACCCGCACTGACCGGCACCGGCAGCCACCGGCTCAGACCGACCGGACCCGTCCTGCACTGCCCGGAACCGCCTGGCACCGGCCCGGCCCGGCCCCGCCGCTGCTGTGCCCGCCCCGTTTGGAGCATCCCGCTCCGCAGGGACCGGCCCGGGCACTCCCGGGCTCAGCGCCCCGGGCCGGGCACGGCAGCGGCCGGGGGTGATCCCGAGCACCCGGCACCGCCGGCGGCTCCGGCAGCAGCGCTCCCGCCGCCCTCGGGGCACGGCGGGGACAGGGACACGCTCAGCTCTGCCCTGGACACTCCCAGCGCACCCCCAATGCGGGACCGGGGATGCTCCTGGGGACCGGGGATGTGCCATAGGCAGCCCCTGCCACCCTTTTCCCACGGTGCTGTCACTCCTTCGGTGTGACAACCCCTCGATGCTCTCCTCTGAGCCGCTCCCGAGGTGCACCCGAGCAGGAAATGCTGTCCCTGGTGCCAGTAAATGTGTCAAGGACTTTATTTCCCTGCTCTGTCGTGGTTTTGCTAACAAGTCCCACCAGTGTCCAAAGCTGGTAGAGACAGCAGGGTCTGCTCCTCTAAAAGGGACTTTTCATAGCCAGTTTGAGGGTGTTCAACCCCAATTCCCCCATCTTCCTGCACTCTAGAGCACGATCCATCTCAGGGGACCTGGGTAAGGCTCCACAGCCCCCAGTGCAGATCCAGAAATATTTATTCGTTTAAAGGCATCTGCTCCACCCCACAGCTCAGCTCCCTGGGCAATGCAACAGCTCTTCATATACAAGGAGTGTCTGGGCTCCTGTTCTTCCAAAGGACAGAGAAATGCGGATTTTCTGACAGAAACCTGGTTATTTGGGACAATCCTATCCAACTCTGCAGGCTGGAGACATTGCTTACTGCAAAATTGGCAGCGCCCTGTCAAGCAGCCAAGGGATTACTGCTTCTCTTCCTGCTAAAGCTCCCCAGTGTTTGTTTCCTCTCCATCCCTCCTATCTGGAGCTTCACACACTCTGTGCCTTTCATCTCCTGGTGCCAGGGCGATCCAGGTGTCCTGGAGCCTCTCCAGGCTCAGCAGGACAGCAGGATGGCGTTGGGCATGGGTCCCACCTCAGCAGGGGTTTCCTTGTCAGCTTTGGCCAGCCTGTCCTGCTGCACCCACACAGGGAAAGCATCCCTGGCCTGGTGGGGGACTCTTACCCGTAGGAATCCTATTTTCCCCCAGTGAGCAGCTGGATATCGTGTGCTCCCATCCTGTTCTGTGCCTGATGCTGTGGGAGATGCCCAGGAAGGCTCAGGAGGGAGCTTTGGGTTCCAAGCTGTAGTAAAGTCCTTCCAAACCCTCGCTCTCAGGGTGCTTCAAATGGAGCAAAACCACCTCGGGTGGATGAGGACACTGAGCCAAAGGGGTCAAAAGTGCTCCTGGAGGCCCTGCCTGCAGCCTCCTGCTCAGGGACACCCTAGCTGAGCCATCTGAGCAGGAGGCCAAGGATTAAAGCTCTTCAGAAGTCCTGAGCCAGAAGTTCAATCCTGAACCATGGCAGCAAAGCCAGCACTGGTTTCCAGAACAGCCAGCCCTGCACTGACCTTCTCCTGTGACCCTCATCCCTCCCATCTGCTCCCAGGACCCGTTTCCCACACAGAAAAGCAGAGGTGATGGTTTGTCACAACTCTTCCACAACTGGGAGGAGGTGGCGAGGGCCTGGTGACCCCTCAGCACCTGGATCTCCTTCTCGTTGAAACCAGGGCATGGACCCAGCAGCAGAGATTTTAACAAGCAATAATTTCAATCTGAGGGAAAAACGTGGGCAGCAGGGAGGGGAGGGGAGGAGGATTCTGCCCCTGTGCCCTGTGCTCAGGTGAGACCCCACCTGCAGAGCTGCCCCAGCACAGCAGGGACCTGGAGCTGCTGGAGAGATCCAGAGGAGGCTCCAGGATGAGCAGAGGATGGAGCAGCTCTGCTGGGAGGAAAGGCTGCACAGCTGGGATTGTTCACCTGGAGAGGAGAAGCTTTGGGGTGAGCTCAGTGTGACCTTGCAGGGACTGAAGGAGCTGCAGGAAACACGGAGAGAGACAATTCCCAAGGGATGAGGGGACAGGACACAGGGAATGGCTTCAGACTGACACAGGGCAGGGCTGGATGGGATATGGGGAAGGAATTGTTCCCTGTGAGGGTGGGCAGGCCCTGGCACAGGGTGCCCAGAGCAGCTGTGGCTGCCCCTGGATCCCTGGCAGTGCCCAAGGCCAGGTTGGACATTGGGGCTTGGAGCAGCCTGGGACAGTGGAAGGTGTCCCTGCCATAGCTTTAAGGACAACCTTTAATGTCCCTTCCCAGCCAACCCATTCTGGGATTTGTGTTCTATGAAAAGCCCCACAGCAGCAGCTCAGGGTGGCCTCGTGCACTCAGGGGAGGACCAGGGGCCCGAGGGCTCCCTCCTGGTGTCCCTTGCTTGGGACCTGCTCTGGCTGTGCATCACAAGGAGCTGCAGCCTGCACAGCTTTGGGAGCACGCAAAGGAATCCCAGCCTCAGCTAATCCAGCCTCTGGTCAATATTGGAGTTTTGCTCACCAGATATTTTACAACCCCACACTCCAAATATTCACTTCCCAAACCTTAAAGACTCTAAAACGACATGAAAATACACTTGCCTGGGAAAAAGAACCATGAGAAAGGTCACTTGTGTTTAAAAGGCATCAGTCACTGTTTTGTTTAACTCTTAAAGGATCGTTTAAGAACACACAGGAGGAACCTGGATTTAACAGAGCTTGTTTGCTAACACAAAGGATTTACTCTGAAATTCCACCAGCTGCACAGACTTTAACCTGTTCCTGGCTGGGTTGTGTTTGTCCAGGCTTCACCAAAGGCTCCACCCAGAGATTGACACATTTTTCCTGGCTTTTCCAGGCACTGAGCACGATGATGGGTAGGAATTCTCAGTGCTGGAGGCACAGAAGAACAGATCTTGTTCCTGGAAGGACACCAGAACTATGGCTTGTGTCTCACTGGGACTAAAAAGTGTGAACTTAATAATAATCCATGAAGAAAATACCCTTTTTGGACTTCTAGCTTTCCTGGATTTTCTAGATTTCCTGGATTTTTCCTTCTTTGCTCCTTTGGGTGTAGTGCCACTTGCCTGAAGCTCCTGTCATGTTCCAAGCAAAGAGGGTGGCTCCTGTCACTCCAGCCCCTGAGGGTGCTCAGTGAGAGCAGAGCTCCTGCAGCCCCCACTCAGAGGTGCTGGCCACATCTGCCAGCCCCGTGCCCATGTGCCAGCCTGCCCTGGGCACTGTCGCTCGTGGGTGACTGAATCCCTCCCAGGGCAGCAGGCAGAGCATTTCCACATCACCTCCTGCACTCCCAGCACGTGGAGACCGAGTTCATGCCTTGTCTCGGCCCTTGAGGGACATTTCCACCTCTCCATGTGACAGACATTTCCTTCTCTGCATGGGAGGACATCTCCAGTTCTTTGTGTGAGGACATTTCCAGTTCTTCATGTGAGGATATTTCCACCTCTTTGTGTGAGGGACATTTCCAGCTCTTCATGGAGAGCACTTGGAGGGAATGCCTGGAGCAAAGGACACTTTCCTTCCCAACTTCCCAGCCCTCACTTCCAGCCTGTGTTTGCACCCCAAACGGCTTGGGATAAAGGCTCAGCACATCGGGCAGTGCTCCACCTGGGGCTGGTGTTTTGTGCCAGCTTTTAGCTCCTTTGTCATCCTTAGAAAAGTCTGGGAGAAGCAGCAATCAGCTGCCCGGGAGAATTAGCAATGGGCTGGGCCAGAAAGGCAATTTCTGTTGGGATTCTGGGTTATAAATGGGAGCTCTCTCCACCGATTAACAAAGCACAATGGGTGAAGAAATATAATTTCCCTTCCACTTTTCATTTGAGAGGCAGAATTTCCTCTCTATCAGTGAGCAGTGCCCGGTCCCTGGGCAGGGCTGGGTGACAAATGCTGGGTGCAGAGGTGCTGGCAGCGTGGCCAGCCCTCCTGGGATGTGGGATGCTGCAGGCTGAGTGCTCGGGGGCACTGGGGGCTACCCAGCTCCCTCCCTGGCACAGCACAGAGTCCAGGTCGGGGATGCTGGTCCCTTGGGGATCCTGGTGACACTGGGAAGGGACACCCAGGGAATGATGGCTCATGGCCAGCCCTGTGCCAGGCTCAGTGGGGACTATAAAACCTGTGCTCTGTGTTCCTGGCTGTCGTGGAGTCATGTAGAAGGGACACAGATACTTTAAGCAGTATTAGCTCAGTTTTTATTCAGATCATTCATATTTCTAGCATGATTAGAAGGCACTGTGTATAATCTAATTGGTTGGTAATTTACTGAAATACACTTTATTGGTTAGTAGGTGTTCGTGTGCATACTTGCTAATGGCTTTTTTGTTTATATTTTTTCCACAGATTCTTACAGATACAGACTTCTTATTTTCACAGGTGCAAACTGTTTTTTCTCACAAGAAGAGATTTTTATGAAAACTGATTCTCATTTTTAGAGTTCCTTTTTATGGGAACTTAACAAGCTAGCTATTAGCCTAGCCAAGTTACAAGGCCTGATTTTACAAAGCCTTTCTTTTATAAGGTTTTATTTATATGCAATACCTGTGTGTGTCAGGACAGGCTGGCTGTGAGGAGAAATGCGGCTGTTGCTGCTCAGGAGGGGAAACATCAGCAGGGAGGGACCACAGCTTCTGCCAGTGTGTCCTCAGCCAGGCCCTGCCCAGCTCTGCAGTGCTGTCCCCAGCAAGGGCTGGCTGGGAATGCACCACTGTCTTGGCTTGCAAAGCAGGATGTGACCAGGGGTGTGTATTCTATGACCAGCNATTACAGTATCTTTAAGTTTAATTTTGTTTTTTTTTCCTAGAAAAAAACTGTTATTCCTATTCCCATATCTTTGCCTGAGAGCTCCTTAATTTCAAATTTATAATAATTTGGAGGGAGGGGGTTTACACTGTCCACTTCAAGGAGGCTCCTGCCTTTCTTAAACAAACACCTGTCTTTCAAACTAAGACAACCATCCAGGGAGCAGCAGGATCCTGTCCAAGGCACAGACACCCTGGAGGTGACAGCCCTGCAGGGGAGGCTCACAGGGGGCCAAAATCAGCCATGGGCAGGCCCAGGACAGCGCTCCATGGTGCAGGGGGACACGTGGGAATCTTCCTTTCCCTAAAATTCAGACCTCCCCTATCCCTGTGTGCTGGCCAGCCCTGCCCACCTGTGGCTTTCTGCCCTCTGCCACCAGACTGGCCTGGCTCCCCAAAAAAGGGGCTTTGTCCCCATGGGATCAGCACAAGGTGAGGGACAGTGTGGTGACATCCAGAGCTCAGAGCCTGGAAAATCTCCTGTGGAGCTAGGATTTGTCCTCCATCCTTGGCAAAGCATCACCCAGGGCTGGCCCCCACCCAGCAGAGCCCTCGAGCATGCACTGAACTGGAAATGTCAATATTCCAAGGGACACCAGGAATACTGGAAATTTCAGAGCTGCCATTGCACAACCCCGCCCTCAGCTCCCTCCCCCTCTGCCAGACTTGGATCTTTGGACTGAAATTTTCCACATCAGGGTTCTGGCAGAGGCTGAAGCGTTCTGCTGTGTTTCATCCACACAACTCTGCTATTTCTGAGCCTGAGCTGGAGACAAAAGGCCTCATTTTGATAAGACAAGGAACACTGGAGACTCATTCTTTGAATAATTCCAGCTCTTCTGTGCTTTGGAGCAGGGGCTGGAAATTTCACAGAAAGCTGAAATCTCTTCCTTTCATTTTGTTTTCTGTGAGAGAAAGCGTTGACTTGAGTGTTCTCCGAGGAGCTGGTGTTCTGTAGCTGGACCTTCTCTGTCTGGAGGCAAACAGACACACCTCTGGTAGTGCCCAGAATATTCCCTTCCCACTCCTCCCTGCATTCGTGCAGCACAACATTCCTGCCATGGATGCAGGGGCTGGAGTTGGATTGGATGATCCCTGTGGGTTTCTTCCATCTCCAACAGGAGATTGTGTGGCTCTTTTCTGTTCCCTGAATTTGTGTTCCCTGCTGCTCAGGGGTGCAGGAGCCCGAAAGGAAGGAGTAAATCCTATGCCTGGTGGGTAAGAGAGCAGATTTGGGGTTTTTTAACCAAAACATAACCTAGGGAGTGAGGGCAGCAGGAGACAGGGAAGTTCTGACTCCAGCTCCTTTGCTGAGGGAGATGAGGGGCAGGATGAGGTGACAGGGTCAGGAGGAGCCCATGGTTCTCAGTGACAGCTTGAGAGAGGCTTTGGGACCAGACTGAGCCGGGGGAGGGAGCAGGAGCAAGGTGGGAAATCCAGTGGATTTACAGCACTTGGCTCCAGGATCCAGCTTTGCCCCTTCCCTGGGAGCTGGGGGGCTGCTCTGGGCTCAGGGGGACTCCAGAGCTTTTCAGGACATCTCTGAAGGGGGACAGAATCAAGGAAGCAGTGCCCTCACAGCTCTGGGGAGGTGCAAACTCCCCAAAGTGTGGGGAACACAGCTGGATGTGCAGGGACTGAGGGTGTCCAGTGCCTGGGAAATGCACAGGAGCAAGGTGAGATTTCCTCAGGGATGTCTGGTAGGAAATGCTCCCGCATCCCTGGATTCCACACCCCTGATCCTTGCCCTGGGGAAGGATCTGCAGGCAGCAGAGGAGATCCCACCACATCCCACCCCTCAGACTCTGATTCCTTGGAAAACTGTCCCTGATCCCAGCAGAGCTCCGTGCTGCAAACAGCGTTTCCCTGTCCCCATGCTGTCCTGGCACTGTCACCCTCCCTGTCCTTGCACTGTCCCTCAGTGCTGGCCTGGCCAATGATGGAGCAGCCTTTTCCCTCCTCATTCCGTCTCCCTGCAGGGCAGGTCTTTAGCTAAAGGTTGCTGGAAATGCCTGTTTATTTTCATTAGTGGTGCCAGCCCCACTGCCCTTAATTCCCAGAGAGTGGCTTTTATTGCTTCATGATAAGGTCTGTCAAAATTTTGCCAACAAGAAAAGAAAAATTGGATTTTCAGCTGCATTTTTTTAGCAGATGCTGTCAGGTTTCTAAGGGGAAAAAAATCAAACAATCTAGAGAAAACTCAAAGAAGCTTTTCTTTTTACTGAGCATAACAAAAATACATTGAGCTATATAAAAATACATGGCTGGATTCCAGCTGAACTGTCAGATCCTAAAGGTCCATGATTTCCACTGGGGTGGGGATTAAAACTGGAGCCCACTCATCCCACACCTCTGTGATGAGCAAACACCACCTGGAGGAGGAATTCTGGGAGAAATCCTAAAGGCTGATCATAGCAAAATGTGTGTGAGTGTTTGTGGAGGGGACAAAGGAGGAGGGAGCAGCGTGAGGAGGAGGGAGAGTGTGGAGGGGAGGAAATTTGGGTGGGAATGGTCATCCCAAAGCTGAGAGGGCAGCCAGGACCCCTCACCCTGCCCATGTGCAGGAGGTGGCTGCAGTGAGAGCTCTGTGTCCCCAGGCAGGGAGGGCACTGTCCCCAAGCCCGAGCACTGGCAGGGGTGTGGGCAGTGCTGCTTCTGCCTCTCTCTCTCCTCGTGCAGAGGCAGGGCTGGAAGGAACAGGCTGCCAGCCTGCCTGGATGTCCTCAGGAAAGGGAGCACACACCAGCCAGGACACAGGACAGGCCACCCTTGAGTGCCACAGGTGCTGGCACCCCCGAGGTTTCTGCCCAGCTGTGCTCGAGGCACGCTTTGGGAGGGGACCCCTGGAGCAGAGGACACCCCATTCCACAGGAATGTGCCACATCCCACTGCTGGGCCAGCCCCAAAGGGCAGCAAACAGCCCCGGTGGGGCTGGGGCTCTCTGCCTCCATCCCACAAACTCTGGAACTTCTGGAGAACCCAGACTCCAGTGGGGCTCTCAAACCCACACAGCCTGCATGGATCAACCTTGTGCCTTGTGTGGGACCAGAGCAGGAGGGAGGTGACCTCAGGGACCTGTGCAGAGCTGCTTGTGCCTGGAGAACAGTTTGTCCACTCTCCTGGCAAAGCCAAGGCCAGCAAGGCTTCTCCAGCTGCCTTCAGGAGGGGTCGTCCCTGAGTGCAGCAGGGAACACGTCATCATTCACCTGCTGGCAGGGCTGGGAGCTTTGTTTATTGAAAATAAAAATACACTCACTGCTTAAAATGCTGTGCAAAGGTGAGGCTGGGGACGGGCAGAGCACTTTGCCTCTCCTTGATAAATTGCCTTTCAGCAGCACCTCTCTCCTGCAACAAGCACTTAATACCAGAGGTGCTGCAGCGCTCTCGTTACTGGGGAGAAGGAGGAGAGACTTTTCAGAGCATCCAGCTCTCAGGGCTTCACTTCCTGGGCTCCTCTGACACAAATTATTAAAAGCATTTTTCATCCAAGCCGTGGCTCAGGCGACCTTCAGAGCCCTGGCTGGAAACAAAACCTGAGACACACTTGGCAAAAGAAGCAAAAAGGAGAAGGGGGGTGGAAGGGAAATTAGAAACGTGGAAATGTAATAACTTTCCATTATGCAAATTTGATTTAATCAGAGATGAAGTTGAAGTGCAATAAAAACATACTTTCATTAAGTTTATGACTTTCAGACTCCATAATCCCCCAGAAATGTCAATTATAATGTTACCATAGTGATCCATGGCTCCAACATCCAAGGGATCAGCTTTCCCACCAGGAAAGGCACACTGAAGATGGGCCAGGACCTGGTTTCTCAGCTCCTTAAACCAGTGAGGGCCAGTTACAAATGTTTTTTTCAGCTTGGATGAGTCTTAAAAGTTGAGCCCAGCTCAAATTATCTGAGGGAGTGATGGGCTTACCCTTCTGGCCGTGGTGGATGTACCAGGCATGGATTTCAGTTCCTGCTGCTCGAGATCTGTTGTAGTTGTGCATTCCCTGAAAGGAACAGCCCAGGAGGGGCCTTTCTATGGGCAGAGCAGGGCGTGTCCGAGCTGCACCCTTGGCCACCAGGGCCTGAAAGGGGCCACAAGGAAGATGGAGAAGAACTTTTCATCAGGAACTGGAGTGACAGGACAGCAGGAATGGCTTCAGACTGAAAGAAGGGAAATTCAGGCTGAATATTAGGGGGAAATCCTTCCCTGTGAGGCTCTGGTGCCCAGAGCAGCTGTGGCTGCCCCTGCATCCCTGAAGTGCCCAGGGCCAGGTTGGAAATGGGGCTTGGAGCAACCTGGGACAGTGGAAGGTGTCCCTGCCATGGCAGGGGTTGGGCTGGATGGGCTTTAAGGTCCCTTCCCACCAAAGCTGTTCTGGGATTCTGGGATTCTCCAAACACTGCCCCTGTGACAGGAACTTTCTGGTCCATCCCTGCAGAGTCCCTGGGGTTCAGTGAACACTGCATTTCCCCAGGCTCTGCAAAGGCTGTGATTTTGTACAGATACAGGGAGCAGGGCATTGTCTGCTGGATTAAGGCCTTGATATTCCTAATCACACCCTGCCTCATCCTTTTGGAGTGCTCAGAGCCCTATTCAGTGTTATTCAGTGGCTTCTCTGGGTGCTATTTCAGATGCAGAATAATTAGCAACACGCAGGAAAAGCAACAAAGCTATGAATGGTATTTAGAGACAATTATCCCACCGAACTATTCCTTACTATTATAAATGGAGCTTATTAGCACTAAATTGTTTCCATAGGAAGCAGCATCAGCAATAAAAAGAATGGCTGCAGGCTGGCTCTGCAGCACGGGAGGCAGCACAAAGGAGCTGCCCATCTCCTCCTGCCTGCAGGGCACGTGCAGGGACAAACCCCGGGCCTGGCAAGGTTTGGGGAGCATCAGCTGGGCACTGGCACCCCCAGCCCCACCCCTGGCACGGCACAGAAATGCTGCTCCCTGTGCTGGAGAGGGCTGGCAGCACTGGAGTGAACTGGTCTGCAGTAGGGATGGAGAGCTGGGTGTGTTCACCGGGGGAAGGGAAGGCTCAGGGACAATTTAGAGTCTTCTTCAGGGCTTAAAGGGACTCCAAGAGATCTGGAGAGGGACTTCAGTTGAGGACCTGGAGTGGCAGGACAACAGGAATGGGTCCAGACAGAAAGAAGAGAAATTTAGGTTGGATATTGGGCAGGAATTATTCCCAGTGAGAGTGGGCAGGCCCTGGCACAGGGTGCCCAGAGCAGCTGTGGCTGCCCCTGGATCCCTGGCAGTGCCCAAGGCCAGGCTGGACATTGGGGCTTGGAGCAGCCTGGGACAGTGGGAGGTGTCCCTGCCATGGCAGGGGTGGTACTGGGTAGGGTTTGAGTCCCTTCCAATCCAAACCATTTTGGGATTCTGGGATTCTGTATTCAAGCTCCTAAAATCATTTGCCTCACTACATTTAATTCACAGGGAACCCCACATGTCAAGTAGAGCATTTGGGGCATTTCTCTGCTTTGATGTGATATTCAGGCCTGGATGACTAAATCCTTCCTATACCATAAATACTCATTTGTGCAATGGATTTCCCCTAAATCCTGAAAGATGGGGTGGTCTCTGAGAGCTGCTGGGGGACTGTGGGTGTTGGGTTGCCTGGATTAGCCCCTCCAGGGCTCCTCCAGCCCCTGATCCTGTTCCATGGATGCTCCCTCCATGTCAGAAGGAGTCTGAGATCTGTGATGTGCCTCAGATTAAGGTATGAGCAGGTCAGCAAACTGTACTAAATACAATCCTAAACCCAACACTGACATTAATCCTAACCCTAACACAAACCCAAACCATAATCCTAAACCTAACCTACCCCTGAATGTAATTCTAGGCCTAAAACTCCTCTAACCCCAGACCCAACCATAACCCCAGCTTTAAAACTAACTCTAATCCTAACTCCAAAACTAGACCTAATCCTAACCCAAATTCTAACCTTAAAACTCAACCTAACCAACCCTTTCACCCTAACCCTAACCTTAACTTTACTCCTAACCCTAATACTAACACTGAGATTCAGCCTAACTAACCCTCTCACCCTAACCCTAACCCAAATTCTAACCATAAAACTCAACCTAATCAACCCTAACTTTCACCCTAAAGCTAACCTTAACTTTAATTCTAACCCTAACTCTAACCCTAGCACTCAACCTAACCAACCCTAACTCTCATCCTAAACCTAACCTTAACTTTAATCCTAACCCTAATACTAACCCTAAAACTCAACCTAACCAAGCCTAACTCTCACCCAAACACTAACCTTGACCTTAACCCTTACCTTAATCTTAACCTAACCTTAGT
>VWZS01004861.1:31347-49156 GCA_013397075.1 Rhabdornis inornatus
AGTGCTCGGGACTGCTCTGCTCTGATGTGTTCAGCAATCAGGGCCATTCATGAGTGACAATTTTTGGCCATTTCTGTGGCAGATCAGGGGGTGTGACCCAGTGGCCCTCGCTGGTGGCCGCTGCCTGACCGAGCTCATGGATCAGCAGCTTTCTGGAGGAAATTCTCTGCTCCATCAATTGCACATTAACATTTGCCATCCCTTCAAGCTCTGCAGATGAAGAAACATCTTTGGGAAGGGGCAGAAGGAGCCAGACCAATTACTGGAGCCTGGGTGAGTGAAGGAGAAGCAGCTCCACGGGTGGCCAAGGCTCCCCCAGCGATGGAGCAGAGCCCGTGTGAGCAGCAAAGAACTAATTAGTGCTAAAGAGCAGCAGCCAGAGAAACTCCAGGAGTAAATGTCATCCCCAAAGTAGGGCAGGGAGGTAACTGTGGACTAATTACCAATCTTCACTGCAGGAAAAGGACACGACTGCCAGTGCAGCCTCCTGTGGGCACCCCAGGCAAGGCCACCAAAGGTTAACGCGGACTGAGACGAGCAGGAATCGCTGCTGTCTCGCAGGAACAACTCCTCATCATTCCAGAGGAGCTGTGCTGGTGACAAAGCTCAGCACAGAGCCCTGCACATCTGTCACACGTGCTGTCCTCTCGTGGCTGCGCAGGGCTGCTGTAAATAATGCTCATAAACACCGTAACCAAGTGAATGTTTCCCTCAGCCTCCTGCTATCTGTTACTGTGCCCAGGTGAAGCTGTGCTGAGGAGTCAGAGCTGTTTGTGCCCTGGCACAGAGCAGGCAGCCCCAGAGCTGTGCCAGGCTGGGGGTGCTGTGGGAGTGCAGCCTGGCAGGGGCTCTGTGGCATTTGGGATCGCTGCTGTTCCCGTTTGTCCCCAGGACCCTCCTGGCTCAGCACGTGGGAGGTTTTCCCACGAGAAATCTGTGCAGAGGATTCCTTCCAAATGGGGCTGGCAGGAGTGGCCCAGCAAGGAGCCCACGTGCAGAGAACTCGCTGGCATGGCCACGAGGGCTCCTCCAGGCAGCAATGTCCCATGTCCCTGCCCAGTGTCCCTTCAGCTGCCTGGGCTGGGCTCAGGGACAATCTGGGAAAGCAGCAGTGTCCCCTCGTCCTGGCAGAGCTCCTCTTCTCCCTGCTGCCACCTCAGAGCACTGTGGGCTCACAGGGACATGGAGGCAGCTGCTCCTCAGGGCAGGGGACCAGGGGACAGCCAGGCAGGGCCATGTCCTCACCATGGAGGGGACAGTGCCACTGTGCCCTCACAGGCAGGGGACAGGAACAGAGCCAGCCAAGAGCCCAGAGAAGTCTGTAGGGGTAGAGCAGGGCAAGTGTGAGTCCAGGTGAGCAGGATGGGCATTGCTGGATGCCCAGGAACAACGAGGCCTTGGCTGGGGCCCCACTGCAGTGGGGAGCGCCCCTGGGGCTGCTCTCAGGGAGCTCCCAGGGCTCCTTTCCCAAAGCCTGGATCCACTTTGTGCACCATAAAACAGAGCTGGCTGTGGGGAGGGTGGGCAGATCCCTGAGACGGAGCACCAGGGTTTATCCAGACACCTGAGTGGCACCCCATAGATAAACCACAGATAACCCATAGATAAACCACAGATAACCCATAAATAAACCAGAGATAAAACATAAATAAACTATAGATAAACCAGAGATAAACCATCATTTTCTGCAGTGCCAGTCTCCTGCTCTGCAGAGTTCTGGAATATTCTGGGTTGAAGAGACCCACAAGGATCATCGAGACCAGCCCTGGAAGGGAATGGACCCACAAAGACACAGCCCTCCCAGCCCTGGCATTATTGACACCACGCTCTGAGCTCACCTCAGTGGCTGCTTTGGGCAAAGCCCTGGCATTTCTGTCCCACCCAGGGACGCCCACAGAGATGACCCAGTGGTGCCCAGGGATGCCCTGTCTTTGTGGAGCTCCTGTGCCAGCATCCCTTGGCTTCTCAGCTCACCCCTCTCTCCCTCTTCTCCCTGTCTGTCAGGTTTACTTTCTTTCTTTACTTTCAATCTTGCTCTGTTTGACCTGAATCTCCAACATCATTTCCCCCTCTGCTCCTCCTTTAATGATCCCTGGCTGCTTCTGCTGTGCCTGTTGGGGATCAGGGAACTGAAATGTGGGAGTGCAGTGACAAATCAGTGTTTTCTACTTCTCCCCCTCCTTTCTGGATCATTCCTCACATTCTGGGGATTTTTGGCCCGTTGCAGAGCCCTGAGCTGCCTGTCCTTGGGGTGGGAGGTAATTCCAAGGACTCTGGGAAGTGAGTCCTGCTTTTCTCCCAGCATCTCTTTGAATTCCAAACACTACTTCCCTGCACAGTCATTCCCTACAATTAGATCCTTGTCCAGTAAATTCTCTTTGCTATTCCCATGAATAATAAAGTGTCTGCAGACCACAGCCCTTCATGGCACAGTCCCTTCTCCAGATCCCTCATGAATATTCTGAACAGTCCAAGTCCCTGAGACCTCCATTCATTTATTCCAGCCCATTGCTTCCTCTTCTAATGAGTTTTTAGTCCATGCAAGGGATTTCCCTCTTATCCCACTGCTTCACTGGAGCTGCTTGTTAAAAATTCCTTCAAAATTCCAGTCCTGGTTCGATTATTCATTGATTCCTTCAGAATCCCCCAGTGGATTTCTCTGCACCACTGGGTCACATTTATCAATTCTCTGCTAATTCTGTTCCTCGTTATCACCTCTGTGCCTGCCTGCAGTGCAGCCCATGTGCCCTCAGCAGCATTTTCTCATGCCTGGGCCTTATAATTTTTAAAGGAATTATGGAGTGCTTATTCCTGACTTTTTCCTCAGTTTTTTTCTGCTGTCAGAATGGGTGAACACAGCCCTGAGTGCCATCACTGCTGAGCCTTCCCTTTTCAGATGCCTCAGTGGGACATTATCTGAGATGTTCTGCTCTGTATGAATTAAAAGGGATTTATCAGCAGTTCAGGGTGCCTTTAGCAAGTTATTCTTCCAGGTGGGTTTTTTGACTCTTACACTTACTGATCTTTGAACACCTCTCTCCAAAAGGAGCTGGAGAGGGATTCTGTATCAGATCTGAGCTTGGCTGAGGGGCACAGGAACCACGGACAGCCACAGATAAATCATAGATAAATCATAGATAAACCATAAATAAACCATAGATAATCTACAGATAAACCAAAGATTAATTATAAATAAATCATAGATAAACCATAAATAAACCATAGATAATCTACAGATAAACCAAAGATTAATTATAAATAAATCATAGATAAACCATAAATAAACCATAGATAATCTACAGATAAACCAAAGATTAATCATAAATAAATCATAGATAATCTATAGATAAACCATAAATAAGCTACAGATAAACTATATATAAACAATAGATAAACCACAGATAAACCAGAAAAACCACAGAAAAACCATAAATGAACCACAGAAAGCCATAGATAATCCATAATTTTCTGCTGAAGGAATTTCCTGTCAGACACTTTTCCAGAGTGTGATGTGATTCCAAAACCTGTTTTTACTTTTCTGAAAAGACATTCCATTTTCCCTTGGGCTCGTGGCGGAATATTTGACCTATATCAGATGATTTCATTTCTTTATTCAGACTGAAGTACTTTGGATCAAATTAATTCAGAATCCTGTCAAACAGAATTTCTCTGCTGCTCAATGTCTGACAGGAGCTGCTCTGTGCCGAGTTCCCAGCTCCTCCTCTGAGGATACTGATGAGGTTTTCAGGAGAAAGGGAAAAGGTTTGCAGCCCCCATGAAACAGGAATTTACTTGTAACCAATCGGGTAATTTTTTTCCATGGACAAGGGTGGTATTTTCCAACTTTAGGAGTGGCCCAATTCTCATCTGGCAAAGGATGCTCTGGCATTGTCAGGGTCTGGATAGGTGATAATTAATAGACACAGAAAAACAGCAGGAGGTTATCCTGAGCATGGATATCACTGAGAACCAACACAGGAAATTTCAGGCTGCCTTAGGAAGGGAATTGGAGCTGTAATCTTTCCCACTGTGGAGTCTCAAATCTTTTCTCCTCACAGGTTTGTGAAGGTCTTTGGTCAAATCTCCCAGACATCAGTGAAAATGCAGCTTTTACTTCTGTCTGAGAGGTTAAAAAGCTGCTGGGACCCAGGAAGCCAAAAGCTGGGCTGCTGTGGGAAGTGGTTTGTGCTGTACCCTGAGCAGCCCAGCCTGGGCTGTCCTGGATCCCTCACCCTGATCCTTCCCTGAGGGTGACACGGCTGCAGCAGAGCACTCAGAGCCAGCAGGGCAAAGCTCAGCCTCCTGCAGGTGCCTTCTGGGCTCGTTCTCCCTTTATTTGAGATGGTGAAATGGGACCCAGCTCTCCTCCCAAGCACAGAACCATTTCTGTGGTGCACATCCCACATACCTGGGCAAGATCCCGGCACACCCAGCAGCTCATCAGGTGTTGGGATTTTGTGTTAGAGTCAGGTTTAACCCTGGACTTGCTCTGCCAAATCAAACTTTGGTGCTGTGCTCACCTCATGCATTCCACATAGCTGGAACTTACTGCAATAAAAGACCTGAAACTCTTGGGGTCCTGCACCCTCCTTTGCAAATTGGTCCTTGAAGCTCCAGATGAAATTTCCGGATGTCAGAGCCCCCTGTGATGATTCCCAGGATTGATTTCCTGGCTTTGATTTTCAGAGATGGATGGAGCAGCATCCAGGTGGATTTTTTTCTGTTTGATTTAATGTCACTGTGTCAGGAACTGATCCCAGCTGAATTATAATCAAACAGAAACGAGGGTGTCTAGACAGGGGTTTGCATAATTGAACAACACAACTTCACCTAATTGGATGCTGGTTTGAGAACAGACCCCCAAGGAAGGACAGGCACAAGCAGCCCCTTCCTGCAGGAGTGACACAGAGCAAAAACCCTGGAGAGGGAGCAGAACCTCAGGAAAGGTGGCTGGAAGGACAGCAGGGAACTGGAAAAGTGACACGAGCTGTGTCCCTTCAGGGTGTCACATGAAACACAGGGACTTTCTGTCCTGGCCTCTGGCGTGGCCCCCTGCCCATCCCTGCTCCAAGGAGGACACAGCTCCTTGCTTTCCCGCTCCCTCACACGGGGAGGGAGGGGACAGGGCCTAGACAAGCAAAGAAATAAACCCCACACACATTTAGCAGTGTAAAACCAACCTCAGCTGCCAGAGGAGCCTGCTAATTAGCTTAACGAGATTTCTTGGAATGAGAAAATATTGCTTATTTCATTAGCTGCATGATAATTGTGCTTCGGAATGAATCAAGAGATGAATCTGAGAATTAAGATGTAAAAAAATAAAAAATAACCACTGCCAGAAAAATGTTTTAACCCAGCAGCCAGGTTAGGTTTAATACCCAGGACTATTGTAGGGAAGGAATGGCATGGAGCAGCTGGAATGGGATTTTTTGCCTCCACAGCAAATGTGGAGATCTTGTCCCCCATGTCCCTGGGGGTCAAAAGAGCAAGGATTTCTGCTGTCAGAACTGGACCCTGAACTGAGCCTGGGTAACCCAAAATGTGGGAGCACCTGGAGCAGAATTCCTGGGATTTTCAGCAGCACTGGTGAGCACAGAGATGAGCACACACCCTGGGCAAGGCTGTCCCAACACAGCCCTCAGGACCTGAGATCCCAGAGGGGTGTCCAGAGGGTCACACCCTTCCATGGGTAGATTAGTGGGATCATTTTTTGGACACTGTAGAGCAGCAGGAGCTGCCAGGTTTGGGATGCAGCTGGTGGACTGGCAGAATGTGGTGAATGATGGGAAAATTACTCCATGAATAATGGGCATGTTGGATGAATAATCCCTTGGCAAATAATCTGGGATGTGCTGGAGCTGTCAGCAAGGGCCTGGTGCTGCCTGCATGTGCTGGGGAAGGGCTGAGGAGTCTGCAGCTCCAGATCCAAGCTTTGCTCAACAAAGCCTAACAAAGCCCAGATGGTTCGTGAATAGAAAAGGTTTTCATCCTGTGGAAAAAATGCAAACGTGGAATCGATGGTTCTGCTGAGCTGGGGGTGGGAAAGGGAGTGAAAATAAACCCAAAGATCCGAGTTCACTCTGCAGCAGGGCCAAAAGGAAAAATGCAAACGAACAAGGTCAGGAGCAGCTCTGGGATCAAGCAGAAGGTGCAGAACATCAGCCGAGCTCCCTGCACCTCCAAAACCAGGGGACCAGTGATGATCTGTCCCTCTGTGCCACACCTGTCCCTCTGTGCCACATCTGTCCCTCTGCTGGCTTTTTAACCCTTCCCCAGGTTCCTCTGAGCTGCCCCAAGCCAGGCTGAGGAAATTTTCATTCTGCCTGGGACCAAAGGAAGCAGGATCTGTGCTGGAAAAGCATCTCCACCGTGGTGCTGTGCTCCTGAAGTGGCTCTGTGTTTGAGGGGTGGTCAAACTGGTTTCCAGGCCAAAATTAAAGCCAAATTCTGGTGGTTGTTTTTTTGTTGTTTTTTTTGTTTTGGTTTTGGTTTTGGTTTTGGTTTTGGTTTTGGTTTTGGTTTTGGTTTTGGTTTTTTTCCCAGGCAACAGTCTGGGGGTGACATCAGAGGACATGAGCTGATTTCTGTCCCCATCTCCTCCCTCAACCAAAACCTTCTGCCAAGTTTATTTCCATTCTGAATTTTCCTTTCTGGATGTGTCTCCAGCACAACCCCTGTGCAAGCTCTGAGCTCCTCAGCCAGGGCTTTGCAGGATCCCACAGGATCCACAGCTGGAACATAGGAACCAGGAGACAATTCCAGATATCCTGGACTCCAGTGCCCCCAGTTCTGCTGAGCCTGTGTGCATCCATAGTTCCATTTCTGTGATCCTGAGCAGACAGGGATGAGTTCCCTCCTCTGCATCTCCAGTGAGCTGCTCTGGGTAATGTAAGCTTGGAAACTGAGAGCCAGCAGCTGCAGGGTTTCTTTGGTCCCCTGAGCTCTCAGCTTGTTTAATAAACTTGTATTTTTGTGAGCAGCACAGCCAATTGTGAAGGTGAGCTTAAAGGGAAAACTGCCTGTGAGCAGAGCTGATTAAACATCAGGAAATACAAAGCACCCTGAGACCCAAACAACAGAGCCACCCGATGAAAAATCCACAAAGAGATTGTAATTAGAATTTATTACAACGGGCAAAAATAAACATCTAAAAAGTCAAGATTAAATCCCTCAATCAATACAGAACTTCACAGAGAGAGAGGACTCTTCCTCCTTTCCAGCATCAGCCCAATCCCTTCTCTGAAGGCCCCTGGATACAGAAAGACAAAGAAAAAAGGGTTGATGCAGCAGATTTAACACCCAGGTGTAACCAAATGTCCTCACCCCACCAGGGTGTCCTGGTGGCCACGAGCTCCCAGTTCCACCACAGCAAAGCATTTTCAGTGTGATTGGCCCAGTTTACAGCACACCCAATTCCTGCATCCCATCCCATCCTGCATCCCATCCCATCCTGCATCCCATCCATGTCCTGCATCCCATCCCATCCTGCATCCCATCCATGTCCTGCATCCCATCCATGTCCTGCACCCCATCCATATCCTGGATCCCATCCATGTCCTGCATCCCATCCATGTCCTGCACCCCATCCATGTCCTGCATCCCATCCCTGTTTTCTGATCTCCACCTGCCACTTTGCCACAGGAAAGATTTGCTCTCCCTGCACCCAAATCCTTCACTGAGGGCATCACTTCTGCTGAATTAGGTGAAATAAATTCTCTCCTCTCCTTGTGAGAAGTGTTTCCTTTGCTCCCAGCACCATCCTGAGTGCAGCAGTGTGATCCCAAACCCTCCTGCAGATGGGCAGGAATCCTTCCAGGAGGCCCTTTGATGTCAGCTCCACTCCAGAACAGAATCAATCTGCTGAGCAGCCTGGTCCTGCCCTGGGAATGCTCCCGGTCTGCTGCTTGCCAGGGGAGGTGAACAAGCTGTTAACAAGGGCAACGAGCCCCAGGAGGAGAGGCAGCAAGTGCAAGGCAGCTTCCAGAGACAGGGGCTGGTTAAGGCCAGAGTTTTAAGTGTTCCCAGCCCAGCCCAGGAAGCTCTCCTGGGCTCTCAGGATCAGCTCAGCCTGCTGGAAGGGCAGCTCACATTGGATTTCAGGTGCCAGCCAGGAGAAGGTGAGTGTGGTTTGAGTATTTGTTGTGCTGTGGTGCCCTGGATGGCTCCGAGAATTTATTGATAGGAGTCCACCATGAGGAAATTTGCAGATGACACCAAGCTGGGTGTGAGTGTGGATCTGCTGCAGGGCAGGAGGGCTCTGCAGAGGGACCTGGATCCCAGGCTGCTGACACACCCGAGGACATTTTGTGCCTTTGACCTGCACACAGAAGGATTTTAAACCATCCCAAATCTTTGCTCTGGTCCAGGCTGGATCAGCACACGGGGTCACGGATGTGCTGCTCCTCCCCACTCCACTGGTGGCTTCCCCAGGTCACTCCCAGCCTTGCTTTGCCTTAGTGCCACCTCCGCCCCTGGGCCGTGGCAGGAGGGACTCTGCTGCTGGAGCTTGGTGGCATCTGGTGGCTTCCAGAAGAATTGGGTCGGGTTTGAGTCAGCTCACAAAGGTCAGGGGCAGGCAGGGTTCTCTTCTGGTGAGAAACTCTCTGTGCCATTGGAGAGGCTGATTCCAATCTGGGCACCACAGAAGAGTTGTCTGCAATATTTTCCACGTCCTTTATTTTGCTGGGAAGCAGTGAAATGGATTTTCAAGTGATCCCTCCTTTCACCCGCTGATTCTTTGCTGTAACATGTATTTAATTCCAGAGCAGTGTGTTCCCAGAGTGTCTGGAAGGTAAATGAGAAACTTTTGCTATTCAGAAGGAAAAATAAAATGTCTTTCACAGCTGCTGCCTATTCTTACGATTGTTGCTACTCCAAACAAGTTTGCCTGCAGTGTGAAATAAATGTCCTCATTTATAATCTTTGGAAATCACAAAAGAAGCAGGTGAAGGCTTCCTCGGAAAGAGAGTGCAGGAATGAGAGGAACAGCAATTACAGAGAGCCGGGACTGAGCTGCTTTGAGATGATTTTGTGCTGGGAAATTGGAAATGGCTGTGACAGGAACATCTCAGGAAGGGCATGACCCTGGAGATTCCCTCCTGACCCCATCCAAAGGATGCCAGCAGGGATGGAGGAAGGGCAGGGCTCTGAAAGATCTGTTTTGGACCTATTGTTTCAAAGGGGAAGCATCAGCATTAAAAACAGCAGCATGAAAAACTGGGATGAAAAGTCACACTTAACTTTCAGGTCCCTCCCAGTCCAGCCCATTCCATGATTGTGGCACTGCTGAGCAGGGGCAGTTTGGGATGATCCCAGTGCTGTGCCAGCACTTCCCTGCCTTTCCCAGGAATGCTCCAAAGGGCTGGCAGTGCCCACGGGAACACCCTGAGTCTCTGCATCTGGTGCTGTAATTGCAGCACGAGCTGTGGCAATTCCTGCTCAAACCTTCCCCCTGTTCTCATGTGAATGGAGCATTTTTAATTAATACACAATTTCAAAGGCTGCAAGACTTCCTAAATCAATGCAAATTCTGTGTTTGCACAGGAGGAGGAGGATTTCAGAGCCCACTCTGTGAGGAATGAATTTCATCTCACGGCTGTTTCAGTGCACAGATGTCTGCTCAGGAATGGATTTCTGGCCATCAAACATTGTCTTTGATGCTGTCAGACAGCTTTGCCGTGTTTGATCCTGATTACCCTGAGCATCCCACCGTGGGCTGGGGTGGAATTAGATGGGAAAGGATCCTAGCAATTTATTCCACATAGCAATTGTCCCGTGAAGCATTTCTCTGGATGAAGTTCCAGCTCAGCCAGATTTCAGTCCACAAACATTGGTGGTTCTGGTGGGTTCTGGGTCTTCTCCCTTGAATCCCTAATCCTGGGGCTGCTCCATGTGCCCCTGCCTGTCAGGGTGGGGCAATCGGATCTCCAGAAATCCCTAAAATGAGTGGAGGAAGAGCAGTTTCTCTGCTAAAATGCAATGAGAGATCCAGTGCAGAACCGGGTGAGCGTTCATTGCACTGTCCACAGACAGAGGGAAAATCATTTGGATTGTTCTTCTTCCTTTTCTTTCTCCTTTCTCCTTCTCCTCCTCCTCTAAAGGAAGCTAAGAAAGAACAGCTCAGAGCTAAACCACCAAAGCCTGAGTTCCATGAGGTGATGGCACTGGGATCCCTCAGTGATTCCAAAGGAACATCCTGCACCCAGCTCTGGGCACTGCAGGCTCCTCCACTCATTCCAGGAACAGAATCTGAGCCCCAGCTCTGCAGGCCTGAGCCAGGCTGGCCATGGGACATGGAACAAACCTTGCTGAGGTCACAGAGTCATGGAACTGTTGAGGCTGGAATGGAACTTTGGGGTTGTCAAGCCCAACCATGCACCCACCACCACATTCACTTCTAACCCATGTCCTCAAGTTGTTTTTTTAACACTTCCAGTGACGGTGACTCCACCTGGGCCCTGGGCAGCCCATGCCAGTGCCTGACATCCCTCACCATGCAGAAATATTCCCTCATATCCAACCTAAACCTTCCCTGACTCAGCCTGAGGCCATTTCCTCTCGTCCTGTCACTGGGAGAAGAGCCTGGCACCCCCTCCCTGCAGGTCCTGCCAGGGACTTGTGGAGCCACAGCCAAGGCAGGAGGTCAGGGAGGGATGAGGGGGGCTGCAGGCACCTCAGGTGTGCCCCAGCACCAGAGGAAGCCATGGCACCTTGGGGATGAAGCTGGACAGCTGGGGGCTCCAGGCAGTAAATTATGGACTGGTAGCTCCATCCATCTGATCTCCTGCTCCAGGAAAGCCCAGAGGGAAATGGAAAGGTGGTGTCTGAGGGTTTCTTGGTTCATGCTCAGAGAAAGTTCCTGGAAAAGGCCCAGGGTGGGATTGTTGGGGTGTCCTGACCAGGAGTTGGACTCAATGGCCTTTGTGGGTCCCTTCTGACCAGGGCTATTCCACCATTCCATGGAAAGGATCTCTGGGTGTCCCTAGGCCATTCTTCCTCTCAGAGCAGGACAATCTTCAACAGCACAGCAGGTCCTTCATGGACCCCAGAAACTTCCAAGGACTGGCACACACCTTCCCTGGGTGTCCTGCTCCAGGGAAGATTTTACTTATTAAAATCAGGGAAGACAGAGAAATCTTGCTGTGAAGAGGCTTCCCAACCACTGGTTAAAGCATTGGATGAAACCCACTCCAGCCAGATCCAGCTGTTCCTCACAGCTGGGACCATAAAATCTCACTTGCTGCTTTTCCAGCGTGTCCCAGTCAGACCTTGTCCAAAATTGAGGAATATGCCATCCCCTAAGCAGTTCTGGGTGTTTGGAACTGCACAAAAGTAGCATTGAAGGTATTTCATTTTTCTCATCCCCAGTTCTCCATGAGAGAGAAAATACAGAAAGCAAAGTTCTCCTCATCAGTATCAGATGAAGGAATGTATTATCCATTAAAAGTCTCAGATTTAATGATCCTGCTTTGTCTGCACCTCTTTGGCTCATCACAATATTGCCATTTATATTTATGAGATTAGAGAGAGATTTAACATGTTATGAACTTCCCAAAGCCTCGGATTAAAAAAAAAAAAAAAAAGGAAGAGCTTTTTATTTTGAGTTTATGAACAAAACAAACCAAGCCAAATATCGAGGGGAGGGGCAAGAAGAGGAAAAACACAAGAATTGCATTCTGGCATCATTTTGGAATGTCTTTCAGGAGTTTATCAGTGCCAGGCAAACTGCTGGGATTAAATGCAGCGATCTCCTGGGACAAACACCTGGAGAGCCCCAGCTGGTGGCCCTTGAGTTGAACAGGGCATGGATGAACATCCCTCTGAATTGGATGATTTCCCCACATCCCTGATGTGCCACCAGGACCTCCTGGCCTGCTCCTTTACCAGAGATCTCTGCCAAGGAAACTTCTCAGGCCTGCTTTGCTTCTTTCCACTAATCCTTTGGCCTTTTTCCAGGTTTTTGGTCAATAATAGCAGGAAAGCCTAACAGCTGATGGCACGGATAACTCTGAGCCAGGCTTGTACCAAGGACAGGAGCACTGAAGGTCCCAGCATTGATTTCCTCACTCATTCATCCACTGCATTCCACCAAACCTCCCTCTGTGGCTTTGACCAAAAGCACCTCCTGAAATCCCAGATCTTGGAGACCCAAAGTCTTGAGTGAAATCCCCAGGGTCTGCCCAGCTTCTTCTGCCCAGCAACCATTCCTGGGGAACTGAGGCTGATGGAGGTCCCTCTGCCTCCTGACAAGTCTTCCACACCTGGGACAGGGACATTGGAAGGGTTCTGAAGGGCTGGTGGCCACAGGACTGAGGGAGAAGGCAAATGCTGGAGCTGGTTGAAATCCCAACGCTCACAGAAATGTCCTGGAGGCCTGGAGCTCGTCCATCCTTTGATTCTGTGGGTGCAGCACCACAATCCCCCTCCAGACCTGCAGTTCCTCCTCCTGGGCACAGCCAGTCCCTTCCTGGCCATGGCAGTGCCAAGGACATCTCCACCCTCCTCCTTCCAGGCTCTCCACATCCTGCAATCCCTGCTCACGGCACTCTGGATCAGGCTGGAAAAGCACTGGCTCCGTTTCTGGGTCAGAACCTGTGGAAATCAGCATTTTCCACAGCCATGGCTTTGAAAACTCCGCTCCAGCTGGGAGGGGAGTGACCTTTCCAGAGCAGGAGGATCCTTTCTGAAGCTGCCAGGAGAGCATTTTGTTCTTGCACTGCTGAGCTCTCTCACAGAGGGCTCTGGGCTGGCTTTTCTCCTTCCCCTACTTTCATTACTTTCCTTACCTTGAAATGACAGCCAGACTCGGAAGAGAAAAGCAAAGAAAAGAACTTTTTTAGTCAAAGTATGAAAGAGAACGCAGTGAAGTGGTGCAGAGCAGGCCTTGCCTGTGTGACCAGACCCTCCTGAGGTTCTCCAGCCCTTCCTGGAGGGCCATGGAAGGGAACAAGGAGCCTCTGTGTGACTGGGAATTTTCCTTCTCTCCATCTCCACGGCACATGGACACCGCTGTCCTCACCTGCAGTGGCTCCACAGGACACGTGACCCTGCCACACTGACAGCTCTATTTCTCTATTTCGCTCCCACTCCAAGATGACTTGCAGCCAGAAAAAAAAAAAAAAAAGGAAAAAAAAAGTTAAGATGCAAAACAAGAAAATTGTGTCAATGGTGTTTGGCTGTGGCCCAAGCCCAGGAACACAGCAGGCGTGGGAGCTCCCTTGGATGTTTTTGCTTGATGAACGCCCACTTGAAACGGCTGAGGAATTTCAATATTTGGACAGATGGCTGGATTCCCAAAGCCGAGTTTAAAATACATATGGAAGCTCTTCAGAAATCACAGTCTCTTCCTTTGCTGGGAGTTATTTCTTGGAAGAAATTATTTCTCCTTTTTTGTTGTTTGAATGAGCACAGTTGTGAACTACTTCCCACCATGGGCTGCACTGGACCTGGGATCATTTCCTTGCTTGTGTCCCCTCCAGGATATTGGGAAGGGCTGTCCTTGGGATCATTGCCTTTCAGACAGACTGGATTTGTCTGCAGTCAAGGCAAGCTCTGGTATCAGAGTAACAAACTCTGGTAGGCCCATTTCCACATATATCATATCCAAACTCTCCATTTTCCCATAAATTATATCCAAAATCTCAATTTTCCCATAAATCCTATCCAAACTCTCCAACTGGCTGCACTTGCAAAGCAAGGAAGAAAATGATATCATCACTAAGGGGTTGAAATGATAAAAAGGGAGGTAAAAACATTCTGGTATGAAAAGAAAATCATAAACATTTAATCCTCCACCTAGTCAGTGCCATTCTTCTGAAAACAGGAAAGAACAACAGAACTAAGAGGAAAATAAACTTTTTAGGTTGAATTTGTTATTTCATTAATAAGAGGCTGAGCAAACCCCCTGACCTGTACAAATCAGATCAGGCCCTGAGAGTTTCTCACCCTGCATGGCTCAGTCTCATTGATGGAATTTCTATTCTTTGTTTAGTTTGGGTTTTTTTTGTTTGGTTGGGGTTTTTTTGTTTGTTTGTTTGTTTGTTTGTTGTTTGGGTTTTTTTCTTTTTGTTTAAAGTCCTCTCAGAGATTTGGACTGCCAAAATAAAACTGGGAGATGCCCTATAAATCAGAGACCAAAATGAGCTTCAACAGAATGCACTTAATCAGAGAATCACAGCATTGTTTGAATTGGAAAGGACTTAATCCCATCCAGTGCCACCCCTGCCACGGCAGGGACACCTTCCACTGTCCCAGGCTGCTCCAAGCCCCAATGTCCAACCTGGCCTTGGGCACTGCCAGGGATCCAGGGGCAGCCACAGCTGCTCTGGGCACCCTGTGCCAGGGCTGAGCACCCTCACAGTGAACAATTCCTTCCCCATATCCCATCCAGCCCTGCCCTGTGTCAGTCTGAAGCCATTCCCTGTGTCCTGTCCCCCCATCCCTTGGGAATTGTCTCTCTCCGTGTTTCCTGCAGCTCCTTCAGTCCCTGCAAGGTCACACTGAGCTCACCCCAAAGCTTCTCCTCTCCAGGTGAACAATCCCAGCTGTGCAGCCTTTCCTCCCAGCAGAGCTGCTCCATCCTCTGCTCATCCTGGAGCCTCCTCTGGATCTCTCCAGCAGCTCCAGGTCCCTGCTGTGCTGGGGCAGCTCTGCAGGTGGGGTCTCACCTGAGCACAGGGCACAGGGGCAGAATCCTCCTCCCCTCCCCTCCCTGCTGCCCCTGCTGGGGCTCAGCCCAGGGCAGGGGGGTCTGGGCTGGGGCAGGTCCAGCTCTCACCCACAAGGTTTTGCTCCACCTGCTCATCCCAGCCTGGATGATCCTGGGTATTGTCCCCAGCCCAGGTGTGGCCCTTTCACGTGGCTGTTGGCAGGATCAGACCTCAAGCAGGTGCCTACAGATCCTAGAGATCCTACAGACCCTACAGATCCACCAGATCCTCCAGACCCTACAGATTCCATGGATCCTATGGAGCAGACAGAGCCCTGGATCCAGCTCCCCCTTCCTCCCTCCCAAATCACCCATTGCAGACAGAAGCTCACTGAGGATGAAGATATTTGCTCTGTTAGCATGGAAAACATGCACTCCAAGTCTTGTTGGAGTGTAAACTGCCTGGAAGCTCTTTTTTCCCAAGGAATGTATTTATTCAATCCCTCTTTGATCATCCAGGGATAGAAGCTTCAGCTATATCTGTGCACATAAAGCAACTATTTTTTTGTTGTTGTTGCAGTGACCAAAGCAGGTTGGTTTAGTGGCAGTGATTTATGGAGAGCTCCCTTTTTGGAGGCTATAATGTTAATTAATTGCTTCTGGAGGACTTGGATAAAAAGCATATTTACTCCTGCCACAGTCAAAGGCTCAATATTTTGTGCATTCCCCAAATCTTTCTCATGGATGTCCACAGAACAATGGCCCAGCAAACGAGGCAGCTGCAGGAGGAGATCAGACACAATTCTGAAATAGTCAATTATTTAGATTAATTAATGAGTAATGCCTCTGCATGCATTTTGCATGTCATTTGAATATTCCAAAGCCAGAGCTTTCAGCTGCTACTGTGCCTCTGGCAGAGCCACATTTGTTGCAGCAAGCACAGGGAATGGTGCTCTACAGAAACCTCGGGATTTCTGAGTGCCAGGAGTCCTTGGGAAACCCAGCAGCATCTCTGAGGAGCAGCAGAGCCTGTGTTTAAACTGGTTCCAGGGCAGACAAAGCTCTGTAGGTATCTCAGCTAGGGAGGCATCCCTTGGGATTGGTTCTGTAAATGCCTAGAACCTGCATTCAGATCTTTATCTGTATTCAGGCACCTCCCTCCCACAAAATTACCAGGGATTATGTGCTTTTAAAAATCCTACCGGGTGCTTATTTGCATTTTTATACGCCGGGCTGCATTTAAAAAAAAACATTCCTGGCAGCCAAGTCGAAGGGAATCCAGGGGGAATCCCCTGGTCTCTGCTCACTCCAGGACTGGGGACAGATCCACGTGTTCAGTGACACTCTGCTGCTCATTTCTGGCCCGTGCAGATTTTAGGGGTCATCCAGAGAGATGCAGAGTCCCGGGATGGTTTGGGTTGGGATTTAAGAATCACCTAGTGCCACTCCTGACATGTTTAGGGACACCTCCCACTGTCCCAGGCCACCCCAAGCTCTCTCCAGCCTGGCCTTGGGCACTGCCAGGGATCCAGGGGCAGCCACAGCCTCACAGGCTGACACTGAATTCCACAGGAAAAAGCTCCTTGGGAATGGTGTCTGGTCTGTGCTGAGCCCTGAGCACTGTGCAGGAGACTCGAGGTCAGCACAGCTCAGACCACGCCATGGGGAGTGAGATGAGCAGTGTAATAATAGTCAGGGTAATAATATCGGGGTAAGGATGATCAATTCCCAGACAATTCCCTGGTTTTACTGAGCTCCTTGGTCTGGGTTCAGGCTGAAATTCCCCAAACCAGGCTTTTGTTTCTGGGTTTTTCCCCGTCCAAGCCTGCAGAGCAGTGCAGAGAGCCAGGAGAGAGAGAGCGGCTCCTCCAGTCCCCCTGCTTAGAGTCATGGAATTGTCAGGGTTGGAAAACACTTCTAATTCTTCACCGAGGCCAACTGTCAACCCAGCACTCCCAACCAAGCAATTCCTTCCCTCTGCCTCACCAAGACAGAGGAGGAAAACATGCCAGGAGATGTGGGAAGACTCCTTATGCCAAGGCAGCCCTCAGCTTTCAGACTTCTCCTTCACAAGAGGACAAAAAAAATTAAAATAATTCTGCTTCAAAATGTCTAAGAAATAAAATGGAACCTGCAGGAACCCAGCCCAGAAATCTCTGCAGAGGCTGAGGGAGCAGAGGGACCAGACCAAGGCTATTTCTGGGAGCACAAATGCTCTGCCTTGACATGGGAATGTCCTTCAGGAGCACAACACAAAACTGAACATCGAGGTGTCCCAGGTTCTTCCACAGGAGCTGAGAGAGGGAGGGTGGCAGAACCCCCCAGCCCCTCAGTGACACCTTCCCCTGTCCCCTGGCTGCAGCTTTATCAATGGTGGAGGTGATAACACCCAATACTCTCAGAGGAATGAAGGCAATGGAAAAAATCCTGCTGGAAGTGGGGGGTGAATCCCTCAGAGGCTTGAGCTGGGGGTGAGAAGCACAAATACAAGACATGGAGTGCCACAGAAGCCCTGAAAGAAGCCCCTTGTCCCCTCTCCCTCTACAAAGACAGCTTGGGGACCTGCTGTGAAGTCTCAGAGGACTCAAAGGTCCTTTGCTGCTCCCAGTCTGGGGCAGGTACAGCATCCTTGGCCATTTCTGGGTGTCCCCTGGGTGTCCCCGGCTCATCTCAGCTCTCTGCAGCCAGTCCAGGGATTCCCCTCGCTCTCTCTGTTCCAGAAATTTGGTTGGGATCAGAGAATCAGAATCACAGAATCACTGGGTTGGAAGAGACCTCCAAGATCATTGAGTCCAGCACATGCCCCAACACCTCAACTAGACCATGGCACTGAGTGCCACATCCAGTCTTTTTTAAAATACATCCAGGGATGGTGACTCCACCACCTCCCTGGGCAGACAATTCCAGTACTTGATCACTCAGTAAAAACTTTTTCCTAACATCCAGCCTATATTTCCCTGGTACAGCTTAAGGCTGTGTTCTCTCGTTCTGTCAGCGCTGCCTGAAGAAAGAACCAACCCCTACCTGACCACAACCTCCTTTCAGGGAGTTGTAGAGAGTGATAAGGTCACCCTGAGTTGTAACGGTGGTGGTGTTTTGCACCACTTAATTAGTGGTTTGTCTCAGTCTCTTCTGTCTTCACTCAGAGCCAGGATTAAAAAA
>VWZS01004861.1:49374-74590 GCA_013397075.1 Rhabdornis inornatus
AGCCAAACATTTCCTACCCAGATCAAATCTGACATTTGGAACATCAGAGCAGCCTTTTCCCACTGGATTCCCAGAGGAAAACCAGACCCTTCCACATCATCACTGGAGCTTTGGAGGAAAACTGCACCTTCTCCAGGAGCACTGCTCCAACAGAGCCACATCTGTCACTGCAGGATTGCAGCCACCATTGAATGGGGGTGCTGCCAACACCCTGACTGACTGACGGGGGGTCAGGCTGGATTCTGACTCTGTCAGTGTTTTGGGTTTGATTTTTGTAATTCTGTATTTCTATTTTAATTTTTCCTAGTAAAGAACTGTTATTCCTATTCCCATATCTTTGCCTGAGAGCCCCTTAATTTCAAAATTATAATAATTTGGAGGGAGGGGATTTACATTCTCTATTTCAGAAAAAGAGGCTTCTGCCTTTCTTGGCAGACACCTGTCTTTCAAACCAAGACAGCAGGTTTCTGGGATCCAACACTGAGTCTCCTTTTCTCCAGGCTGGACACCCCCAGCTCCCTGAGCCGTTCCTCACAGGGCTGGATTTCTGTCAGACCATTCCTTGCCCTGCAGACAGAGAACCTTCAGCCGGGGGAGGTGGTGCCAGGGATGCTCCTGTGAGGAGCAGCAGGTCCAGAGCTGTGCCTGCAGGGGAAATTCCAGAGGAGCTGGGCTCCAAGGCTGATCCGCCAGGGATGCAGGGGTGGGTGACAAACCTGGGGGCTCCTTTGGCTTCTCCCTGCGAGCTGTCACGCCTTCAGCTGCCACAAATAGTCACCGTGTCCCTTCCCTGTGCATGCTGCTCCATCCCACAAAATCCACAGGGCAGGAGCCACATTTGGCTCTGTGTGAGCCCCACACAGGCAGGGAGGGAGGGAAGAGCTGGCAGCCCCCCAGCTGGGCTCATTCCTGAATTTCATTTCATCTCTCTCCTGACAGGCTCTTTCCATCCTCTCCACATTTTCTGTTCTCCCCAAAGTGTTCCTCAGGCTGTGCCACCACTGAGTGACCCCTGACACCAGTGGGGAGGCTCTGGCAGGCACTGGCAGAGTAGATTTGGGCTATTTGAGGTAAATTTGGGGTATTTGTAGAAGATTTGGGATATTTCCAGTAGATTTCGGATATTTGAGGTAGGTTTGGGATATTTGCAGTAGGTTTGGGGTATTTGTAGATGATTTGGGATATTTGTAGATTATTTGGGGTATTTGCAGAAGATTTGGGATATTTTTAGATGATTTGGGATGTTTGCAGTAGGTTTGGGATATTTGAGGTAAATTTGGGATATTTGCAGTAGTTTTTTGGGTATTTGAGGTAGGTTTGGAATATTTGCAGTAGATTTGGGATATTTGCAGTAGGTTTGGGGTATTTGTAGACGATTTGGGATATTTGCAGTAGGGTTGGGATATCTGAGGTAAATTTGGAATATTTGTATAAGATTTGGGATATTTACAGCAGATTTGGGATAGCCCAAGGCCCATCTAAGCACTGGGCTGGTCACTGCATCAGTTGGTCCTCAAAGATCTTCTAAGCTCCGGTGTTCTTGGAAGAGCCTACCCATGCAAAAAGCCTAATCTGATGGAGAATAAATAAATGGTTTAATAGTCTTTCCCAGATTAGTTTTAGATTTTTATCTGTTTGGATTCGCCTGATCCAAACAGAGGCTTAAAACTCCATCCGAAGCCAGTGTGTAAATTTAAGAAACTCCTCCATAAAGTGCAATTAATTGGAACAAAAGAGAAAGATGACCTGAAACATAAATCCCTATAAATGAGAACTGATAGAAGTGCAAAAGGCTGATGAGTTGGAAGAATATTCCTGTACTGAGGCAGGTACGTCTGTGTGGAAATGCCACCTCAAGGAGACACCTTTCAAGCCACAAAAAGGTTAAATTTGGAAGTCCAATCCTCTGATAAATAAAATATTCCTGAACTCTGCATGGCTGCAGGAAGAGCTGGGATTAGCACAGCCTGAAATGAAAAGGCAGCCCACGTGTGGGTGTGGAGAGGGGGCTGTGCTTGGCACATCCTGGGGATCCTGGAAAGGCTCGGACAGAAGAGGCTCAGGGAAAGGCTGAAAGCCTGAGGAAATTTTGAGCTGGACATGCCTGGGGTGCTGGATTCAGGATCTGTCAGATATATGGGAATGCTTTGAAGGCTGAAACCAGAATTAGCCCCGCTCTGTTTAACTAGAGACACATTTCAGTGGGCTGGGGTGGGCAGAGCTCCAGGGCCTCCTTCCCACTGGGACGGATCTCCTGAGAGCCACTGCTGGCACTGAGACTCCCGTGGGGACAGCAATTCTCCTTCCCATGAGCTGACCCACACTGCCCACACCTTCAACTCGTTTTTTATTTCACTTACAGGATGAGCCAAGAGCTCAACACTGCCTGCAACCCTCATCCTGCTGAGAAGGAGCTCATTAGAGGGGATTATGGCTAATAAAGTTCAAGGAAATGAAGGTAACTCATTAAAACAGGATGATTTTTGCTGGCAGCTCTGCACCCACCAGAGCTCTGCAGAGCTGCATGGAATTCCAGGAGTCCTGTGCTTGGGATATCCCACGGTGGAAAATAGGGAGAGCCCTGCCTCAGGAATTGCCTCAACCAACTCGAAGAAGAAAAATTCCACCTTTAGCTCATTCTGCACGGAATTCCAGGAGTCTTTCCAAACTGCTCAGAGACACCCAGAGAGGCTTTGGGGGCTTGGGGGTTGCTGCTTTTCTTCCCTGTGGGAACACAGAGCAGGCAGAGGGAGAACATCCCACTCCAGAGGGAAACAGGGAGAGCCCTGCCTCAGGAACTGCCTCCTTGACCAACTGGAAGAAGAACAATTCCCCCTTTAGCTCATTGTGCAGTGCCCAGTGGGATCTCCTGCTCATTTCCCTGGCACAGCAGTTGCCAGCTGGCCTTGCTGGGATGGCTCCAAGCTGGCCCTGCACAGCTTCCCAAGGAAGCTGAACAAAGCAGCTGCCTGCAAGCCAGGAAACTTTCAGCTTTTTATATAATTTTTTTATCTCCTTGAAGGTTTGGAGCTCTGTGGCAGCCAGAGAAGGCAGGTGCTGCAGCAATTAGGAGTGCAGGACTTCCATGGAGCCATTGCACATCCCAATTATCGGCTCTGACAAAGGCTCAGCTCTCCCCACATCTGTTCTCTCCATTTCCAGGAGCTCGTTTGTAACCCTACCCATGGATTGCTCTTGGCTGGCTCCTCTGGGAGATCTGCCTGTGTCACTTCCAGCTTTCTGATTTGTCCAATTACCTCCATGCCTGCCTTTGCCCTGTCCCATCCTATTGATTTATTCCCTGCTGCAGGGAGGGTTTATCCAGCCCCTCCCAGTGCAGTGGGGCATCCCTGCCTGCAGCAAAGCCAAGGCTGTGGGAGCAGAAGAGGTCTGAAAGGAGATATGGAACTTGCATCAATCCCACAGGAAGAGAGGGATTAAATCCCAGTTTGGTGAGCACTTTTTGGGAATGTTCCATGCAACAGAGACAGCCAAGGATTAGGACAGACAGGACAAGAGGGAATGGCTCCAAACTAACAGAGAACAGGTTTAGGTTGGGATACTGGGCAGGAATTGTTCCCTGGGAGGGTGGGCAGGCCCTGGCACAGGGTGCCCAGAGCAGCTGTGGCTGCCCCTGGATCCCTGGCAGTGCCCAAGGCCAGGTTGGACATTGGGGCTTGGAGCAGCCTGGGACAGTGGGAGGTGTTCCTGCCATGGCAGGGGTGGCACTGGATGGGTTTTAATGTCCCTTCCAACACAAACTATTCTGGGATTCAATACTGGCCTCAAAGATTCCTCAGGAAGGAAAGAACTGAGCATTGCTTTCCTTGGGTTTTCATTTTGTTTTTTCATAAACTTCACATTCCCAGAATTCCATTCTCATTATTTACACCTGCCTCTACACCTGCTGATACCTTCTGGTAACAAAGATGCCTCTGATCTCTCAGTTTATAAAAATGCCAGTTCAATATATTTCTGCAAAATATGATAGGACTGGAATTGAATCTCCTGTTTGTTTGGGTTTCCATTTCATTACCAAGCCACTTGGCAAAACTGAGCACATTTATTTTAGATATTTAGTGTCACCACACCTCCATTTACCTTCTTCCTTCCAAATGGGGCCTCAGAGGACTATTTAGCTATTTCCCAGGTGGATTCAGCTCTTTCTGGTGGGTCCTGGGGCAGGAATTCAACATCTTCACCTGCTCTGTGAGGGAAGAGGGGGTGCAGCGTGCAGTGCTGGGATGGGGCTGGCACAGTAAAGGACAGGAGATGTCACTGCCATGGCAGACCAGGGGTGGGCTTTGTCTCCAGCACAGTTATCCCTGGAGATGGCAAACATGTCAGCACAGAGAGGAGAAGGAGAGAATGGGAGGAGGATGAAGTTTTAGGTGATGCCGGGAGCAGGACAGACCAATTCTGGATATTTGGAGCTGATTTGCACAGTTCCTTCCTCACACCTCCTCCCTGTTCCCTTCTGCAGGAACATGGGAGTGTCCAATGGACACATCCAGAGGTGGAACTTTGGCAGACCTGCCCAAACATCCGGAACTGGGTTGTATTTCTTCACTGACACAATCCCTCCTTGCCACGATTCCAGGGCTGCTCAAACCCTGCAGTTCAACAGCATTCCCGGGGAGCTGCTCCAGGATTTGCAGAGATAAACTCACCTCTCTCATTGCCTGTCTGTGGGTGTGGATACACACACATTTAGAGAGCTTGAGAATTCTTTCTCAGGCCTGGACTTCTCTTGCCTCTCAGGTCCATTCCCAGACTGAGAAGCTGATTATGGCTTCAGTTAGGGAGGGACTCTCCCGGGATGATCATATGGTCAAAACAGAATAGAATCTGGTGAAAAACAGAATGGAATTCATAATAAAGATTAACACCTGGTGTTTTTCCTGTGGGACACATCCTGAGGGATGGTCTCACGGATGTTTTTCCCAATTGTCCAGTGAGTTACTGTCTGTCTTAGCTCCATGTAACATGCTTTAAATACGAGCTGTCTGTTCAATAAAGTTGGCCTTTTTCCCTAAAGAGCTCCATGTGTGTTGCTGTCCTTTCTCTCTCTCCCTCTTTTTTTTAGCGCAGTAACCACATGTGGGTAAGGCTGTGGTGAGTCATAGAGATTCAGGGAGCTCCTGGGGGCTGGGGATCCATGGGAACAGCTCATTTCCAAGGAACCAAGCTCAGGTGTTTTGCACAAAAAGCAATTCCTTTTCCTCTGCTGCCTCATTTCCCTGGGTGAGCGGCAGAGGGGCCAGGAAAGCCCTGCCTGCATTGTTAGGTCAGTCCCTTCCAAATGAACATTTCTTTTTGCAGCTGACACTTGCTGTGAACACCTGGAGGTGCCAGAGGCTCCTGGAGCTGCCAGGGAACTCAGGCACTCCCCGGTGCTCCCTTCAGACCCTGCCCAAAAGGAGCAGCTCAGGAACAATCAGCCAGAGCTTCCTGCAAGGAGCAAGCACAGACAGCTCCAGTTCCCCTGGATCTGCTCACACTGCAGGAACCCTGCACACTATGGATGCTGCTGCTGATTAGCCTTTCATTTGTGGTGCTGTAATTAAGGACAAATGTGGGGAATTCCTAACGATGCCACAATCCTCGAGACCCAGAGATGGGACAATCTGGAGAGCATGGAAGGCAAAAACTCTGCCAGAGCCAGGGGAGTTGTAGCCCAGTGAAGGGACAGTCCAGGCTGATTCCTCCTGGGCAGAAAGGGGAGCTGCTGGTGCTGGAGGATGAATTGGGCTTTGGGTGTTTTCCTGCACTGAGCAGAGCAAAGGAACTCACATGAGTCTAGCTCTCCTGCCTGGAATGGAGCCACAGAATCCTGGAGTAGAGCACAGGGGGGTGTTATCCTGGCACAGGGGGTCACTGGTGGAGCACAGCTCTGAAATGGCATGGGCTGAACCCCTCTCCCTCTGGAGCCTCATTCAGGGATTCAAATTTCAGGGAGCTGGTTCCTCTCCTCTTCCCACACCACCTGGCCAGGATGAATCCATCCAACAGCTCACCCACAGCCTTGGATCAGAGATGTGTTTGCCCCAGTGAGCTTTTACAGTTTTCTTTTTAAAGCATTCAGCTCCCTATAAGTAATGTCTGTTAATTTCTCATGAATAATGATTAGTCTATAACTCCAATCAGTCCTTAAGATCCTGCACCTCATCAGGAAGTTAATTACACTTAGTTAGCAATTGCAACAAAAGATGTGCTTCTTGTTGACTCTGCTCCAAATTCTCATTTCTTCTCCTGACAGCCTTGTCTCATCTCCCTAGGAAGCATCTTGGCCTCCATTTATTTACAAGACTGTCTTTATTTCAAAGAAATTCTAAAGTGACCTGACAGGGAGGAATCTGAAGAAATTAAGAGGGAGGCCTGGCTGATGGCAAGAAAACAAGCTGAGATTTCCAGTAATGAGTGTCAACTTGAGCAAGGAATGTCAGATCAGCTCATTAGAGTGCATGCAAGGCCTTCCCTCCCAGCCTGGCTGCATCCCCCCGTTCCTCCAGGACTGCTTATGGAATTGCTTTGGGTGTTTGATTTTTTTTGGATTTTTGGATTCACTGATTTGCACGGGTAGGTTCCTGAGCCATCCTGATCCCGGATCCCTCCTGGCTCAGGCTCCTCCAGCAGCATCAGCAACCTCTGATCAGCTGCTCCAGGCCCTTTTCCAGCTCCTTTTTGTGCCCTGAATGTGCCTGGAGGTCTCCAAGAACTGGGGACAAACCTTGGCCACCACCTCCATCCCTGCCATGTGTCACATACATTTATTATCTAGAAATGTGTCATTTTTATGATATATATAAATATAAAGATATAGATATAAATATAAATATGTATTTATTATGTAATATTATATATCATAAGTATTTTTAATTATATAGAAATATGTCACATTTATTGCTGAGGAGCTGCTGCCACGGTGCTCTCTTTCCAAATCAGCAGCTTAGAAGGAAAGATTCATTTCAATGCCTTCTATTCCTGTTTGTTCCTGTTTATTCTATGCCCTTCACAGGTTTGATTCACTGATACCCTGTAGGGGTGATTCCCTCCCTTGCCCTTTAGAGGTTTCTCACCAGCATGACTCACATTTCTCCAGCAAATCTGCATTTTTTTGGCATTCCCAAGGGGCTGCTGACGTGCTACAGGTCTCTGTTTTCCTGTCTGGAATTCTGCTAAAGAGCTCTGAGGGTGATTTATAGCTATCAACACTCTGTAGTGGCTTTTCTCTTGAATTAAGGATTATTCTCCACAGAATCTCCATTCTCAAGTAGTCCTGTGGCTCCTGTAGTTGTGGCTTTAAGCTGTTTGTCTTGCTAATGCTGATCTTCATTTTATTTGCATCTCATGTGCTACCACAATAAGTGTTTTGTCATCACCTGCCTGGTGACAAAGAAGAGCCAGAGAAAAATCAGATAAAGCCTCCCTTGGTGTTCCTGAGCATTGGGGCTGTCACAGAGAGCTTCAAGATGCCCTGTGACAGGGGAAGGGTGTGTTCTGAAATGTGTGGAATGCTTTTTGTTCAGTATTTTGATTTTTCTACCCATATTTTGAGACCTGTTATACTCATTATGGATCCTAAATTATATTTGCTTTAAAGCCATCCAGCCTTCCTTGGGGTTGTCCCTAAACAGGGAGGTTTCACCTGGCTTCAAAGACCTGTCTGTGCGTCTGATTTTTAGTGGAAAAGGAGAGGATTAATTTTGCTGAAGGTTTTACAGCCCATCCTCTCCAGGATGGAGATTTATGGCACTTTTCCATGGAGACTTTTAGTGCCTCTTGGTCTGCATGATATGCATGGATAAACTGGTCAGGAAAGCTGAGATGGAACCAGTGCTCACGGGAGGGAAATCTGCATTGCATGCCAGGAGCTGGGCATCTCAGAGGATTTGGGGTTTTGCTCACACAGGAGTGGTGTTTAATGTGCCTTTAGGGGATTGCAGTGAAAACCTGCAGGGAGTGCCCAGGGTGGGGCTGGAATGCTGCAGGGGGACTTGGCTGGAGAGGAGCCAGGGCTGGGGACAGCAGAGCACAGCCCTGGCCTTGTGAGGTGGCTTTGGGAACACCTCTCTGTCTTGTGAGGTGGATTTGGGACATCTCCCTGTCCTGTGAGGTGGATTTGGGGCACCTCCATGTCCTGTTAGGTGGCTTTGGGAACATCTCCCTGTCCTGTGAGGTGGCTTTGGGGACACTTGCAGTGGCTTTGGTGCCTGTGGCAGTGCTCAGGCTGTGCCTGGCTGGCTGAGCACAGGGCGGAGTTGCCTGAGGCCTGACTGCAGCTGTTATTGAACCTTTTTGTGGCTCAGGACCCTCAAACTCCTTTGTGTGCTTTGGTAACCTGAGCTGGCTCATGGGCCTGCACTCTGGTTCACCTCTCCTCCCTCAGCCCTCCCCACCCTGCTCTGTCCCCTCCTGACCCTGATCACATCATCCCAGCAGCTTTTTTTGGCAAGTGCCACCACCAAAGCTGCTCAGGCACCACCCTGGTCCCAGCCTCTCCAGCCTCTGCTATTCCCAAACCCCCTGGCTTTACCTGGAGCCAAACCCAGCTGTTCCTCCCTCCCAGCCTCCTCCTTCAGTTTGTTTATAAAAATTCTCCATGGCTTCCACATTCATTAGCAGTTTGCCATCTGCTGTCTTAATAAAGTAATAAATGAGTGTCGTGGTGAGTTTCTTGACGGGCTTGAAAGCTTCATTTGCATAAGTATTTTCATCTATCTCTTCTAATTCTGCTCCCCTTCATCTGCAATGTGTCCTGACTCTTTCTGTTCCTGGAGGTCTCTTCCAAAACACTGCTAGTGCTGGGACAGGTGTTTATAAAACATTTTAAAAAGGATTTTTAAATTTTTAAAAGGATCCTAGGTTGGTGTGTCCTCGATGACTTTCAGAGCAGAGCTGCTGCTTTCAGAGTATTGTTCTTGTTAAAGGAACAAGAGGCTTCTTCCAGCACATCTGCACCTTCCCAGGCCCTGGGGCTCAGCCAGAGCAGGCTTTGCTTGGTTTCAAATCAGAGCAGGGTTTGTTCACTGGGTGCTGCTAACTTGAGGTCAGGTATGTGAAGAACAGCCCATTTGAGCTGCTGTCATTCCTTCCTCCGTGTGGGTTCACGGAGCAGGGAGGGTTGGTGCAGTTAAAGACATCAGCTGATATAGCAGGACCCACAGCTGGTCTGTGGGCCAGAGAGGGTTAATGAATAAGGGTTATTTCTGAAAAGTATTCTATCAAGGCTGTTGGCCTGGAGACCAAGAGAAGAAAGAGAAAGAGATAAGCGGAAAGAAAACCTGAGCTGGGAAAAGTGTTTTTAGAAAAGTTTTGTGGAAAACAGAGGTGTAGATAGTTTTACACCAATCAATGTTATGTTGATCTATTGTAACCAATGAAGAAAGTGTAAACTGTGCAGAGGGTATAAAAGCTGGCTGTTGTAATAAATGGGATATCAGCCTTCTGAAATGTCGTGTGTCTATTTCTGTGTCACACCCACCCCTACAGTGACAAGCTGAGGGTGCAGGATTGTTCCCTGCTTAGCAATCATTCCTCACTCATGGCAAGAGTGGCCCTGGCTGTGGATGGGCTGCAGAGGTTAAACATTCAGCACAAGCAATCTGTGCAGGCAGGTTTAGCCTCAGGTGTGTGAGGGACAGGTGGGAATCAACTGCAGCTAAAGAATCTTCCCAAACTCAGGCTAAAGGAGCTGCCCAGTGCTGGGTTCCTCCCTGCACTCCTGTTTTAAAGGCTGTTTGCATGGGCTTTCCTGAGCTGGAAGGACCCACAGGATCACCCAGCCCAGCCCCTGTCCCTGCACAGACACCCCAAAATCCCACCCTGGGCATCCCTGGGAGCTCCTGGAGCTCTGGCAGCCTCGGGGCCGTGCCCATTCCCTGGGGAGCCTGGGCAGTGCCCAGCACCCTCTGGGGGAAGAATCTTTCCCAGAATCCACCCTAAGCCTCCCCTGACAGCACTTCAGGCCATTCCCCAGGTGCTGTCCCTGTCCTACAGAGCAGAGCTCAGACCCTGCCCCTGCTCTTTCCCTCAAGAGAAATTGGAACAGGGATGAGTCTCCCCTCAGCCTCCTCTGCTCCAGCTGAACAGAACAAGAGCCCTCAGCTGCCCCTCGGGTGGTTTTCCCTCTAAAAAAGGCTTTATTCCCTCGTTTTGGGAAGGCTTTTCCAACAGAAGTGCCACCACGCCCTCTCTGCTCCTGCCAGCCCTGCCCTGGCTGTTCTCAGGGTTTGTGGCCCCTGCACCCCCTTGTTGGATGAATTTGGGGCGTGTGAGTGGGCAGCATCTTCCTCAGGGCACCATCTGCAGCAGGACCAGAGCATCCTCTGCATGTCCCTCGGAGCTTGCATCCATCAGAGGGGTTCAGTGTCTGGCTCAGAGGGATGGGAACAGCCCAGGATCACCAGGAACTCCTGATCCCACTGTTGGAATACACCCATCGATGCCAAACAGGGATTAAAAACCACCCTCATGACCTGACAATCGATCAGAGAGGGAAATCTGGCCTCCAGATGATTCAGGGACTTGACAACAGAAGCCATGTGTGACATTAACCCCCCAAAAAACTGTGCTATCTCTGGTGGCTGTCCCAGATCAGGCAGTTCCAGGTAGGGCTGAAAGCAGAATGTGCCACCAACAGCTGGGTCGTTTTTGGCATTGGTTTTGTGGCTTGCTTTTTTTTTTCCCCTGACAAAGAGTGGATGCGCTTAAAAAATGCAGTGTCAGGGCATTTTGGGAGTCAGTAAATAGTTTCAGCTGGGAAAAAAAATAAAATAAAGTAAAAGAGTTAAAAGCCCAAATTAAAGGACAGTGGGGAATTAAGGTTCTGTTTAGTTTCTGATGCTTTTCTGTTCTGGATAGAGCTTCACAGACAGACCCAAGAGATTCCTGTTTTCCTCCTGGACATCCAACACCTGGCAAGGAAATGTGGGAACTGCCAGCATGGGCCACACACAGAGCAGGTGATTCCCTGACCCCCAGTTCATTCCCAGATGTTCCAAAGCCAACATTTCCCTGCCCTGAACATCCAGGGGACTGGGTTAGAAATGCCAGCTCTGCTTTCCCATCCATTAAGTGCTGGGTTCTGGGAGAGCTGACAAATCACAGAGTGCACACGGATTTCTGCTGCTTCTGCAAACTCCAGGAGGATAAACAAGGACATTTTTCATTCACTTTAGGAGCACTGAAAGCAACTTTTGATTTTAATTTGAGCTGGGATTTTCCCTGTGACACAACCTTTGACTCCTACAGCTCCAATTCTGCCTGGAAGGGCTCTGAAAAGCTCCATTCAGAACATTCATCCCAGCATATTTTGAATTCCCAAATGTGCCAGGTTGAAAGGTGATGTGGCCAGGAGATAAATGTGCTTTAAACACTCTCCTTTTTTCAGGGTTTCAGGCAGTTGCAACTTGGAACCCTCTCAGTAACAAACCACGAGTCAGAGACATCTCTGCATTAGCACCCGGATTGGAACTGGCAGGATTTAATAGAATTGACAAGATTTAATAGAATTGACAGGATTTAATAGAATTCCCTATCACCTCGGGCAAGAACAACTCAGACATCTCAGATATTTAAAAACAATTAATACCCCTGACTGAGGACAGGCTGCTAAAAAGAACAGCTCTCAGCAGGGCTGCGATGTTTCACTGCAAGGAGCACCCGTGCAGCCTCTCCCCACTCCAGAGGCACTGGCACAAGGATCCAAATCAACCTGCAATCAACATTTCTTCTCTCTTTTGCTTGATGAAAATGCCATAGGTTTATCTGGCCTGCATAGTTGGCAGTTTCCAGCAGTCAGGCAAAAGCGTGGAAGGCAGTAAGAGGCGGTAAAAAGATAAAATTATGAAGGCACACCAAAAAATAGAATTCAGAGTTGTCTTTGGGGGGGGGAGTGGGATGTCCCTTTATTCCCAGAGTCATGGGATCTCCTGATGCAAAGGACCACAGGGATCATGAGTCCAGCTCCTGTCCCTGCACAGACACCCCAAAATCCCACCCTGGGCATCCCTGGGAGCTCCTGGAGTTCTGGCAGCCTCGGGGCTGTGCCCATTCCCTGGGGAGCCTGGGCAGTGCCCAGCACCCTCTGGGGGAAGAACCTTTTCCTAAATCCAACATAAATCTCTCCTTGCCCAGCTCCAGCTGTTCCCTGGGTCCTGTCCCTGTCACAGAGAGCAGGGATCAGAATTCCATTGATTCCTGTTCAGCACCTTCTGGGAGGGTGGGCAGGCCCTGGCACAGGGTGCCCAGAGCAGCTGTGGCTGCCCCTGGATCCCTGGCAGTGCCCAAGGTTGGATGGGGTCAGAGCAGCCTGGGACAGTGGAATGTGTCCCTGCCCGTGGACGATCTTTAAGGTCCTTTCCAATCCGAACCTTGTGGGATTCAGCTCCAGCTCCACACCCAGTTCTGGGTCACTTCCTGGGGGAAGAAGTCAAGGCTAAAAGCAACGGACATTTTTTCCTCAGCTTTCTCCTGGAGCTGTCCTGAGCACACACTCCACTCCTCTCTCCATTCAGTTCAGAATTTGTCTCCCAGTTTGAGGCACGCCAAACACCAGTGGTGGCACTTCTGTTGGAAAAGCCTCCCCAGAATAAGAGTATAAAGCCCTTTTTTATAGGGGAAACCATCTGAGGAGCAGCTGNGAACCTTGTGGGATTCAGCTCCAGCTCCACACCCAGTTCTGGGTCACTTCCTGGGGGAAGAAGTCAAGGCTAAAAGCAACGGACATTTTTTCCTCAGCTTTCTCCTGGAGCTGTCCTGAGCACACACTCCACTCCTCTCTCCATTCAGTTCAGAATTTGTCTCCCAGTTTGAGGCACGCCAAACACCAGTGGTGGCACTTCTGTTGGAAAAGCCTCCCCAGAATAAGAGTATAAAGCCCTTTTTTATAGGGGAAACCATCTGAGGAGCAGCTGAGTTACAACTTCTCATGAGGATGATGCCTCAAGTTTCAGCTTTCTTATTTCCAGACTCTGCACTGCATTGGTGTGTGACTCTGAACTCCATACAAAGTGTCAGCAAGTTCTCCTCCCAGCTCAGGCACACAAAACAATCCTTTGCCAGCCCCACAACCAAGGACAGCGCTGCAGCTTCAGCCCCAAAAAGTGCAAACAGCAGCGAATGGAGGAGAGAATCTGGGAGGATGGGACTGCAGAAGCTGGAGCTGCAATTGGACAATGAAGGCCAAGATGGAAATGGACCCAAAGGGATCCAAGTGTGAGAACTCGTGACTCGGATCCATCTTGGGTCCATCTTGGCTGGAGCCACGGCCGGGCTCTTGCAGTGCCCAAGGTGAATCCTTTGAAGGGCTTTTAATAAATCCCTGCTTTATTCCTTTAGCCCTGCCCAGCCTCTGCTCCAGGGAACTCTCCAGGCACCAAGGGAAGAGCCGGGGCTGTGGGAGGATGAGGGATGACCTTGGCCACGGGCACAGAGCTCCAGGAAAAAAAAAACCTTTTTGCATTTCAAGGCACGGATTTCCATCTCCTGAAGAAAAGCAAACTCACATCCTGCTGCAAATGGCTGACACACAGCTTCCAAGGGCTAATGAATTTCCCAAGAACTCATTTGTAAATCCAATAATTAGTTTATGAATAACAATTAATTAAAACTTGGATCCCCCCAGAAATGTAGCATGTCATCCTGTCCTGGGTTCTGATTGATCTTCCCACAGGAATATTGCCAAGGCCTGAGACACATCTATGGGAAAAATTAACTGGAATCTGGCACAAAAGCTATATTTTAGTAAAAATTGATTGAAGGGAAATGCAATTATTAATGATTGCCATGTGTAATTGCTGTGATTACAGGCTGCAGTCTGGGGGAAGAACACATCATTCAGACAATTGGCACATCACACAACTCCACTTGTCACCAGACTGTCCCAGCCCGTCCCCAATGGGTCAGGATTGACCTTTGGGAAGGGAACTGAACTTCCCAGCCTGGAGCTCCTGCTGGGAATGTCTGGTGCTGTCCTGACCCAAAATCATCTTAAAACATGGTCAGACTTCATTGCTCTTGTTTTAACAAGAAGTGAGTGTACAAGAATCCTGAACTTCTCAGGAGCAAAATCCTTTTGAAAGTGGCAAGAAATGCTCCAAAATCTTCCTCCCCCCTCACTGAAGGAAAAACACCGAGCAGGAGGCCCAAGTTCTGAAAAAGAGGCAACATTTCACTTCGTGTCAATGGCAAATTTTATTTGACTAAAAATAGTGTTTTTAAAGGGAGTCTTCATCCCACTTACAAAGAAGCAGCACCAATCTTGTTTCAATGTGACATGTGCCATTTTGCTTCTGAATTTTTTGGTGCAGCAGCTGAAGCAGAATATTCATTATTTCCCCAATCTCTATGCAACCAAGCATTGGTTCAAAAACTTAAATCTAGCTAGACCAATACCTTTTGTCTGCTTTTCAGTAGCTGAGATAAACCTAGACCAGCTCACAGCTGTACTTGTTCTGCTTTTTAGTCTCTCACTGAATCTGCCTTTATTCTTTTCGAAATGATTTCAGGCTGATTCTGCATTTCTTCCCATGCTGAAAAAGGAGATAATTTGGGTTCTTGATTAGTTTTTGTGTACAAAATTTTAAATTATTTCGAGTAAGTGAGGCAATTCCCAAAGAAACAAACAGTAGCAAGAGAGAAGTGGCTGTAGCAGCAGGCAGGCTTTATCCCTGTTGTCTCCTGCAGTGCCCTGGGTCCTGGACAGGATAAACAAGGCCCTGGGAGGGATGTCTGATGTTGATCCCATCCCTTTGGGCCACTTCCCACTCAGGATATTCCATAATTCCGTGATTCTCTATCCCAGACACTCAGGACATGGCCTCTGTTAGCAGGACTATTCACAAGTTCCCTTTTTCCTTACCAATTCTTTTGTGCCCACTGTCCTCAGCCTCCTAAAACCTGAGAATTCTAAAACCTCACAAAAACCTGAGAATTCTCATTAAGCCCCAGTTTACAGGAGTTTCATGTTCAGGGCAGAGCCCAGCACACAGGGGTGTGCTCAGAAATGAGGGCTGTGCTCACCCTGGGCTGGGGATTGCTCCCAGCAGGAATTGCAGGTAAACTGCCCCTGGGGGAGCTTTTCCTTTCCTTCCAAACTATTCTAATCCCAGAAAATTCCCAGTTTCCTGCCCCACGTAGCAGAAATGCAGTCCAGAAAAGCACTTCTAAGCACTAAAGCAGTTTTAATTCTGCCCTTCAGTAATGATGAGGAATAACATGTTATTGTCAGAAGGCTCCTGAGATCACACACAGCCAAGTTTGAAAGTTTATTTGATCTTCTCCTTATTTTTCTCCCAATCCTTAAACTTGGTGCTCCTTCCTGCTTGTGAAGAATTCTTTGAACTGCTTGAATAGGACAGGCCATGCCCTCCTTCTCTGATGCCAGTGAAAAACATCACCCCAAGATTCAGCCCCTCTCTGATTCCTAATGACCTGGAGAGCTGTTGCTCCAGGCATCTTCCATTGCTCCCCACTCAGGCTGGAAAACAAGAAAATAAACACTTGTCCATCAAAGGAAGAGAGAGGAAGATGAACACAAATTATCCACAGGGGTTCCTGGGAGAGCCACCTGCAAGCAGACAGGAGGTGAGACCCAGACACCAGAATTCTCTTACCTGCTGTCCTTCCCTTCAGCTCCACAGCCAGAGGAAGTTTATCAGCTCCCAGAAAACTTCTGAGCTATTTGGGCTCAAATCCTGGGGGAAAATGGCACAGCCCAGAAATCCAGCCATGCCCTGGGTTGTATCCAAAGCTGTGGGCAGCAGGGCCAGGGAGGGGATTCTGTCTCTGGGGAGACCCCACCTGGAACAGGGCCCAGTTCTGGTGTCCCCAACATAAGAAGGACAAGGAACTGTTGGAACAGTTCCAGAGGAGACCTGGAAGTTGATAAAGGGACTGGAGCAGCTCCCCTATGGAGCCAGGCTGGGAGAGCTGAGATTGTCCAGCCTGGAGAGCAGAAGGTTGTGTGGAGACCTCAGAGCCCCTTCCAGGGTCTGGAGGGGCTGCAGGGAAATGGGAGAGGGACCTGATCAGGAACTGGAGTGACAGGACAAGGGGGAATGGGTTCAACTGAAAAAGGGAAATTTAGGTCAGATGTATGGAAGAAGAGCTGACTTCTTCACCTGAAGGGGTGTTCATCCTGTTCCCTGTGAATTTGGTGCTTAAATAAATCAACTTATTTCTCTCTGAGAAATCCGGCTTTTCTTTTCCTTTCCCTAAATACCACACATCTTCTCTGAGTGCCAAATTAATTGTATGGGCATTTAGTATTAAATATGTTAATTGGTTTATGATTTTCAATTAATTAAAGAGTGGTCTTCTGGGAAATTTAGCATCTCCTTTCAAACCACTTCGTTGCTTGTAATGAGTCCAAAATCAAAATATCCCATCCTTCTTCAACTTTCTGTGGAGTTAAAACTCATTAAATTGTATTAATTTCTTTATTTTTAATTTAGCCATAGATTGACTCTTTTCCCCCCTCAATAATTGGCTGCAGCTGTTTCATACCTTTGTCAGCAGAGCAAAGGATATATTTGTGTTATTAGTGAGGAATTCTTTGCCCTGCTAAATCTGTCACCTTTTCTTTGTCTGGATGGAGTTTGAGCTGAGGGTTCCCACTTCAATCCGTGTCTTTGGGCTCCCAATATTCCTCTGGGAGAGAGAAGTGCCCTTCATCCCATCCCATGGCAGATTTCTCAGGGATGTTGTAGAGGCAAAGCTGAAATGAGTTTTCTCTGCTGATTAAAAAGGAGATTCAGTGGCCAGAGGGGTGAAATATCAACAGAGCTGATTGAGAAGAGCATTCCTGAGCAGCATTTCCATTAAACCAGGGGCTTGGGATGGATCTGTCAACACATTTTTCTTAACAACTCACAGACAAAACAAAATGCTCCTTGAGCTCTGAACTCTGTCTCATCTGAATATAAATTAGAAGACAAAAACAAACAGCAAAATGAACTGGAATCCCAGAAGTTCTGCTCAGTGGAAAGGAACAGCTCCCTGGAAATGGCACTACCAACACCCCCAGTTGTGGGAAGGTGGAGAGGGGCCCATCCCCAGCCTTGCTCCCAGGTCAGAGCTCTGCACAGCCCAGGTCACCCTTTTTCCTACCCAGGGTGGGGTCACCATCCCTGGAAAGGTTCAAAAAATGTGTGGATGTGGCACTCGAGGAGAATTTAGTGGTGAACATGGTGAGGCTGGGGTGGGGTTGGACTTGATGATGCTGAAAGCTTTTTCCAGCCTTCAGGATTCTGGGATTCTGTTCCTGTGCTGCTTCCTGCTCCTCCCAGCTCCTGCTGATGTTGCCACATTCCTCCATTCCCTCTCCTCCTGCCTGTCCTACCCCAGCTCTGGGGCAGGGCTGGCCCAGGGATCCTCTGGATGCAGCATGGAGCAGCCAAGCTCCTCTGCATACAAAAAAAGTTGGAAATGAGCTGCTCTTCACTGAGAAAACAATCTTTTCCAGCAGGTGAATACCTCAGAGCTCTGCCAGCAGAGCACCATCTCCCCACCCAGGAGATCAGCTCTTCTGGCACAGAACAATTCTCACTCACGGATGAGATAATGGAAAAATAACAAAAAAAGGAAGCGTTCCCAAGTGGCAGCTTCCTTTATTGCCTGGTTTGTTCTCTTCCCCCAAATCTGAGAGTGTGAGAAACTCACAGAGCTGGATTTAAATTAAAGAGTGTGTGGCCCACAGACAACACCAGTGCCCCATCCTTTGTCCAGGATCTCCTCCTCTGGTGTTCCAGAACCAGGCTCAGAGGGGATGGATAGCCCAGGATGGGAGGAGAAAGGATTTAGGATTTCCCCTCCTGCTGTGGGGCTCAGCCCCACTTTGGACTCAAGGCTGGCAGTGTTGGGTGGTTTGAGCCCAAGCCTGTCTTATCACCGCCCTAAGCTGAGCCTTGCCAGGAGCTGGTGTGTCCCTGGAGGTCCCAGCCAGGACCTGGTGCCCATCCCTTGAGCTGAGCTCTACAGAGCTGTCAGTGCCCCTGCCATGGGCACAGCTCCTCTCTGGCCCTGTGAGCCAGCACCCCAGCACAGAGGGATGGCATCCACCTCCTTCCCAGCTCCCATCTCCCACCTCCTTCCCAGCTTCCACCTCCTTCCCAGCTCCCATCTCTTTCCCAGCTTCCACCTCCTTCCCAGCTTCCACCTCCTTCCCAGCTTCCATCTCCCACCTCCTTCCCAGCTCCCATCTCCTTCCCCTCAGCCTTGTAGGGCTCAGAGCAGTGAATTCCAAGGCAGAGTGCACAGTTAATTTCCAGGGAAATTGTCTTTTCCTGTGGCTGGTTTTGTCTCCTGGCAGTGCACAGAGGCAGCTCCATTATCTGTTTGTGCCAGCTCTTGTGGTGCTGAGATGTCTCTAATTAAAGGCAGGCCAAGCTGTAGATACAGGAGATCTTAATTACATGTGTGTGAATAAAGCACTGAACAAGATCTGAGGGTCCTTTCCTTCCCCTTGGAGCCAACAGACCAAAGAGCAAACCCACTCCTTGGAAACACATAAATGTGTGCTTCCTCCAGGGCTGTTTTGTCACCAGGCTTCGCTTGGGTTGGTGCCAAACTCGGAATAAATCAAATAAAGAGAGGTGGGGCTGGTGCTGCAGCAGGGAGAGCAGCTCAGGGGCAGCCCAGGGATGCCCCCAGAGAAGCCTCAGCAGGTCAGGGAGATGCCTTAGGATTTTAGCTTTTCTATTTGTCATATATTTGTAATCCTGCAATACTTTAGTGTATAAACTCCACACCCAGTGTGAGCTGCTGCTTTCCCATTTTGGTCAGACACAAGAATTCCTCTCCAGGCTGGCAACCAAGGACACCTCACTGCCTCAGGCCCCAAGAGATGGAAACAAAAGTGAGTTGGGGGGAGCAAACTTGGGGTAAATGCCTTCATTACCTGAAGCTGTAATTGGAAGATTCACCCCCAATTTGCAAATGGACCAAACCTATAAAAGTGTGAAAACCCCGTTGTCCATTTTGGGTGTAGCCCCTGGGGGGCTTCATCTGCCTGAAATGTACCTGAAGGCCCTTCAGTAAATAGAACTGCTTTTTATTCCCTTAATTTTGTCTGGCCTCTGCTTTTAGGTAGTCCCAAAAGGCATCAAGGGGGATGCAGCCTCTCTCTGCACAGGTACAGGCACATCTGGGACCTCCAGCAACACCTGAAGTGCCCAGCTTGCAGCAGCACCTGCTCAGGTGGATGAGCTGAATGGTTTCACTCGTTGGCTTCTGGTCCCAGCTGGGAAGAGGCAGCTCTGCCCTGGTTCTGTGTCCCTGTGTTGGGGCCGAGGGACAACCTGAACCTGTCACAGAAACACCATTCCCTAAAAAGGTCCCACACTCACAGGAAATGTCCCACTATCAGGTTCCTCCCAGCCCCAGGGAGAAGCTCGTGTCCATCCCAAGGGTTGTGGTCACACTCCATGGCCATGCCTGGAGAGTTCCCTGGAGCAGAGGCTGGGCGGGGCTAAAGGAATAAAGCAGGGATTTATTAAAAGCCCTTCAAAGGATTCACCTTGGGCACTGCAAGAGCCCGGCCGTGGCTCCAGCCAAGATGGACCCAAGATGGATCCGAGTCACGAGTTCTCACACTTGGATCCCTTTGGGTCCATTTCCATCTTGGCCTTCATTGTCCAATTGCAGCTCCAGCTTCTGCAGTCCCATCCTCCCAGATTCTCTCCTCCATTCGCTGCTGTTTGCACTTTTTGGGGCTGAAGCTGCAGCGCTGTCCTTGGTTGTGGGGCTGGCAAAGGATTGTTTTGTGTGCCTGAGCTGGGAGGAGAACTTGCTGACACTTTGTATGGAGTTCAGAGTCACACACCAATACAGTACAGGGTCTGGAGAATATGAAAGCTCAAACTTAAGGCATCACAGCTGGAATCTGGAGGATAGGATGAGCAGGAGAAGGGATTAACCAGCAGAGATTTGGCCCTTGAGCACTCCTTGCGCCACATGCTCAATTCCTGATGAAAATGAGGGGTCAAACAGATGTGCTGGGAAAGTCTGCCCACATCTGTCCCCAAACACACCTGGGCAGATGTTCTCTCCAATGACACTGATTTGTCCTTGTCCCCTCAATGGATTTCAGTGCAACAGGAAGAGGGGTCTGCTTTCAGGGGAGGCTGCCAAGAGAAGGAGAGCGTGTTCTGGAGGAACAGAATCCATGGAGGTCTTTTGCAAGAGGATTTTTACCCCTGGCACAGCTGAGGAGGGAAGGAGACCCTGGGTGCAAAAGCTGGAGGGTCACTCTGAGATGAGTGAACCAAAACCACCCTCAGCCAGCCCCTCTGGACTGCAGGAACTCGTTACTGCAATGCTTTTAGGGCAGCTCCAACTCCAGTGCAGCAGCCAAGAGCAGAATGTGACAGGTCTGTGTGACAGCATCTCCAGAGCTTTGTGACTCTGGGCAGCACAGGAACGTGTCCCTCCCTCCAGAGCAGCTTGGCCAGACAAAACCAGTTAAATATCCCCAGGCTTCTCCTGCAGAAAGCTCCAGGTGACCCTGAGAGGGTTTCCAGCAGCTGTCAATCAATTGCTCTCTCCTGCATTTCATTTCCAGCCAAATACAAGAGTTTGGGAATATCCCTGGGCTGAGTTTAACCCGGAGAGGTGTCCAGGGCACTTTATGGCTTGAAGGGAGTTTCAGTGAAAACAGCACCAAGAATCTGCCTCTCTGTTGATGCAAACACTCCTGTCAGCCCAAAAGTAAGGTGAACCACATTTCTGAAACACTTAAGAGGCTTTTCAGCTTTTTAGAATGTGTTTACACAGGGAAAGGTGCTCAGGCCACACTGGATGTCAAACCTCTCTGGAATTTGAAGGAATACAGGAGGAAGGTGGAATTCAAGCACTTTGGGAAGTCTCAGCTCAGCTCCCTCCATCTCCAGTGAGGGAGAAGATGCTCCAGTGCCAGCCCTGCCCTCCATGAGAGGCAAATCAGCAGCCAAGGTCACTCGTTCTTCAGCTTTGCTGCATCCCTGGCCAGGTGCCACCCCAGTGTCCCCAAATGGTGCTGCTGGACAAGTGTCCTTGGCGAGAGGGGAAGCATACTTGGCTCCCAATGCCTTGGTCTTGCCAGGGGGAATCCACTGGGAATGAGTTACTGGGGAGCTCTGGGAGCAGGGGAAGGAATGAGGACAAGCTTCATGTGAGGATTTAACTGCTCCTTGGAGCAGCTCCTTGGATTTTTATGCAGTGGACACAAAAAAAATGTAAAACACAACACAATCCAGTACAGCTCTGTCCAGAGATGAGTGAGGAAAATCCCAGAACCCCAGGACAGGTCAGGTTGGAAGGGACCACAGCAGGTCCCATCTGGTGCCACCTCCCTGCTCCAGAGCACAGGGCACAGGATTCTCCCAGGGATCTCTTGTTCCCTGTGCTTTGGGAAGGGTGGGGAAGGTGCTGCTTATCCAGGGGTGCTGCTGGGCATGGTGGGATCTCTCTCCCACCCAGGAGCAGCTCAGACCTCAACAAGTTTTCCATTCAAACACAAAAGCTGGGCCATGCTGAGGCCTCCTCGGGAAAAGGGAGGGGAGGGCACAAACCCACCTGGGCTGCTGGGATTCCCATCCCCACTTCCTGAGGGTGAGGCTCGTTCCTGACAGAGGCACAGACTCACTCCACTGCCTTGTGGCAGCAGCCCCACCAGGATAACCCCAGGGATGGGCAGAGAATCTCCATGGAGCTCAGATGAGTCCCAAAATCAAGGCATGACATTGCCAGTGCCCAGCTCAGCCTCGTCAAGCTCCCAGGAACTCCTCTGGACTCTCTCCATGCCCTGCACCACATTTTCCATCTCCTGCAGAGTTCCCAGGCCTGGATTTGAAGCTGCAGCACCTTCCTGGGATGCACAGAGTGAGTGGAGCTGCTCAGCCTCTCCCTGCAATGTCTCACCTTCCAGCAGTATAACAAATAACAGCCACCCCTATTCCCCAGAGTTTGGATAAGCTTTCCCTCTTCATGGCATTACTGTTTTCTCATGGAGCAATTTCTCCCCTGTCTTGGCTCCTTTTTGCAGTGGCTGAAGTTGTTTTGATGAAATGAAAATGCTGGATATTACCAGGGAGGCTCAGAGCTCCTGGATCATCCAAACCCCCTGCAAGGAGCTGGGGAGGACACAGAGCTGCTGGGAGGTGCAGGGAGCAGGGTTACACTGAACATTCATCCCTGCACTTCATTAGCTCATGGCCATAAATCCTGTGCCTCAGCTCTCTGTTTTATTGCCATCAAACATTATGGACTCTTTCCAAGCCCAAGCTGTGATGTTGGGAATAATTTGTCCAGCAAGCAATAAAGCAAGGTGCTTTTAAAAAATTTACTCCATTGCTTCCAACCCGAGAGAAGCAACCTTTCCTGGAATAATCCCGGGGAAGCAGGGGCTGGGAAGTGATGAGTCAGCTCAGGGGGTGTGGGGAGGTCTCAGGACTCCTTCTCTCTGTTTGTCTCCTCTTGTGAGATGCAAAAAGGCAGAATATCTGTTGCCATAGTTACCTGAACACTTCATAATCATCAATAGGTTTGTCCTGACACAGCACTGTGGTCAGGGATTGATGCCACCCCCATTTTATGGAGAGAAGCCTCAGGCAGAGAGTCCAAGGACACTGAGGAGGCACAGGCAGGAGCTGGAATGCAGCTGGAGATCTTTGCTGGACTCCGAACACAGCTCTGAGCTCCTGGCTCTGGCCTGGTGCTCCCTCATTCCTGACTTTTCCTGCTCCCAGTGCCTCCAGTGACTCCCCAGCCCTGGCAGTGCCCATGGCCAGGCTGGACAGGGCTGTGGGACAGGGAAAGGTGTCCCTGCCCAGGGGACTGGATGGGCTTTGAGGAGCCCTGGATGTGCTTTAAGGTCCCTCCTCACCAAACCCCTCTGGGATTCTGTGCAAATTGAGCAATCCCCACTCATCAACCACTCCAGGGTTCAGGTCCCTGCAGGGGGTGGGACTGGACAATCCTTAAGGTCTCTCCCAACCCAAACAATTCCATGGTTTTATCACTCTCTGGCACTTAACTTGGCCCTTCTTTGATGCTGAAAATGGGTTCCCATTTTGCCATCCCACTTGGGAAATCCTCTTTACTGCCTGTTCCACCAAAGAGCAAATCCCTCCCCTGCTCAGGACAGGCACAGGCAGCTGGAGGTCTCCAGTGAGGTATTTTTCTCCCCAAATCCATCTCTGAGCTCCATCTGGGAAAGTCGCACAGAGCACATCATAAATCACATTTTAAATATTCCTGGCTATGCCATCTACAGGGGTCAAGGGAAAGGCTACCAAAGCATTAGCTCTGTCAAGAGCAAATATCACCACCACTAAATCATATTTGTCCTGAGGTTTCTAAAAAAAAAAAAAAGGAAGAAAAGCAACCGTATTTTTGTTGTTGTCTCACCTGGACTTTTTACAGCAAAACAAGCTCAATTTTTGCCATCCAGAAGATAAATTGAGCTCAAAGCCTATTGCAAAGTTCAGCCTGGGAAGGTCTATTTGCCATAAAATTCTGTTCCTTAGTGGAAGTGGTGAATATCCCTTCTTCTCTCAGATTAATGCATCAAGGTAAAAATCCTCTTTAGCACACACATACACGTAATTTTCTTACAGATAATATTTATTCAGATTTTCAAATTGCCCCGCACAGTTGCAAACTGACACTTAGGACACTGAGAGGTCATTTCTGAGCATCTCTGGCACCTACAGAGAGTGAAACACTGAAAACCCTCCTAATTCACAGCTGCATTTCCAGACCTCCAAATAACTTGAGAACCCCATTTCCATGTCTTTGCACAGCCAGGGGCTACCTGAGCACCTAAGTACAAAAATAATTGTGTAAGAGGTGTGGAGAAATCATGAATTAACTTTGGACTTCACTTGCATTCTTTGCTGTGCTCTGTTTGGTGCAAACCCCAAGGAGCTGGGATGGGGGATTGGAAGGGTGGGGCTGAAGGAGTCCCAAGGTGTAAGAAAGGGCCAGGAGAGCAGCTCCTTCCTAAGGCCTTTATTGAGGACAGCTTTGGGTGGGGAGCCCGAGGGGTCACACACACAGCCACTGCTCGATGCTGAGGAGGAGGAGATGAGCAGCTCTGTCTCTTGGCAGAGCTGGGGCTTCCATCCTCACAGGAATCCTCAGGAAAACCCTAACTGCCTCTTCACCTAGGGGTGTCCTATCAACTGGGTGCCGTGGGGTCATGGTGATAAGGCAAAAAAAACCCTGCTTGGTGGTTTCATCTTCTCTATGTTTTCCCTACCTGGGAGTACCATTTTTAGTCTCGGATGTTATATTGGCTGGGTATTTTTAGGGTTTTTTGTTACCAAATTGTGTCCCATGAGCACTTGCTGTTCCCCTATTTGCCGGGCGCCATTTTGGGAGGGGGTGATGGAGATGTGCATCGCTGTGAGTGACAACAGGGACAGGGTAAGGGACAGACAATCAGGAGTGTTAACAATTTACAAAGACCTACAACATTAACAACAAACAGTCAAACATCAACAATTATGGTCAACTACTTGGGACAGGGTAAGGGACAGGCAACCAGGAGTATCCACAATTTACAAAAGACATACAACATTAACAACAAACAGTTAACACAAACATCAACAATTATAGTCGACTAGGTAGACACACATTAACACAAAACAACTGTAGCCAACTGGGTGGACACCGTGTAGATAAAAACCTGTGCTTGGGAATTCATTCCCCACAACGGGGCTGGAGCAGAGGGAAGTTGGGATCACTGCGGATGTGGGAAATGTAAATGAGACTGATAGCGCTGTAGATTCAATCAGCAAATGCAGATTGATAACCAGGATGTCTTGGCAAGAGCAAACAGAGCTCTGAAGATTACAAGAAGATTGGATCAAGTCTGGCTGATGGGAAAGAAGATTTAACTCAGTAGAAATGTAAAGTTTGTCTGTGTGATGTTTAACTAAACGATTGTAGTAAAAATCAGTAGCCTTCCTGAAATGGTACATAAGCACATGTAGCTCACAGTAAATTTGGATTCTGATCACCAATCAGTAGTCCTCATCTCTCTCTCAATCGTCAATAATTAAGTTCTTCCAAATGTTGCCAGAACATCCAAAGTTCTGCATGAACATGGAAATCTCCTGCCTGGCAGCAGCAGGCTGAGGTAGCCTTGGTAATGCAGAAAGGTTTTTTTTTTCCCAGATAAAAAAAATGAATGAAATAAAATAAAATAAAATATAAAATTAAATTTAATTTA
>VWZS01004861.1:74650-174016 GCA_013397075.1 Rhabdornis inornatus
TCAATATTTATGAATATAAGATATAAAATATAGAATATAAAATATAAAGTATAAGAGTATAAAATATAGAATATAAAATATAAAAATTATATATAGAATGATAAATAAAATAAAATAAAATATACAATAATTGTATTCAGGTTTAGTTCAAGCAGCTCTTTTCAGAGGTGAGAGCCACCTGTGATAATCTGCAGGCCTTGCAGTGCTGACCGAAGCAGAATGAAGATCTGTCCAGCAGCTCTTTGGCCAAGCTCCATCCCCTGGAGTGACCCCATCCCTCCCTGCCTGTGTCCCCCTCCCGTCCATTCCCGTGCCCTGGTGAAGGAGGGATGCTGTAAATGCAGCCCAGCACGGAGCAGGGCAGCGAGAGCCAGGGTGAGCTCCTGGCATCTACAAAGAGGCCATAAAAAAGTCATTAAAAACCCCCGCCCTGATACATGAACTGCGTGCTGCTGCTCCATAGAATTGGCAGCTGGAAAACACGAAATAAATGGAAAGAAAGCTCGTGCAGCCTGTCCCTCCCTGGGATTTACTGTCCCTGGAGAAGGGCAAGCGGGGCTGGAGCCCAGTGCCAGCAGGGCTGAGAGCAGCCAGTGGCCAGCGCTAGCCACAGCAGCCAGGACCCTTTTCCCTTCCCCTTTTCCCCTTTTCCCCTTTTACCTTTCCCCTTTTCGCTTTTCCGTTTCCCCTTTCCCCTTTCCCCTTTTCCCTTTTCCCTTTTCTCTTCTCTTCACTTGAGGCTTTCCAGGGAACCAAGCCCTGACAGAGCTGGGAACAGCAGAAGGAGTCAGTGGTGGTGTCACCAGCAGAGAGGGGACAGAGGCTGAATGTGCAGCAGCACCTTTATGCACCTGCCAGGACCTGGTCAGGAGCAGAGGGGGCTGCGAGGAATACAGGGCTCATCCTGGTGATGCCTTAGGATTTAGGTTTTATATTTTTCAGATCAGTACTGCTTTCTTGTATAACTCTAAAACCCCATCACCTGTCAGCTGCTGCTCTCCTATTTTATTCAGACAAAACAATTCCTCTCTGGGCCTGAGAATCAAGAACACCACACAGCCTCAGGCCCTGAAAAATGTAAACAACAGTGAATTGGGGAGGAAAACTTGGGGTAAATTACTTCATTACCTGAAGCTGTAATTGGAGGATTAACCCCTGATATGCAAATAGACCAAACCTATAATTGTCTGAAACACCCGTGACCATTGTCCATTCTGGATGTAGCCTCTGGGAGGCTTTGGCTGCCCAAGGTGTATCTATTGAAGGCCTTTAATAAATCCCCACTTTATTCCCTGAATTTTTCCTAGCCCCTGTTTCAGGTAGCCACTCCAAGGCATCACTGGCCCCTGGCACAGCCCCGGGACGCTCCCGTTTGCTCCCTGTGCCGCCACTTCCCTCGTGAAAGAGCTGATTTAAATAAGAACATCTATCTTCTAAATTGTGTGTATCAAACAATCCATCACGGGGAGGCTGCAAACCTCCCCAAATCTGTAATTATGGTGTCACAGCTGATTGTGATGAAAGTGGAGCTGTCAGGGAGGCATTTGGGAGACAAACACACTGTTCCCAGCAGCTCTCCCAGGAGTGCTCGCAAAGCTTTGCTGCCATATGGGGCCGTGATTAATAGCCCAGCCTATATGTAAATATTTAGCTGTTTAGGAAGCAACAGGATCCAATTACCTTTCATCCCATCCCTCTCCTCGTGACAGAGCACAGCGCAGAATTTCTGCTCGGTTTCTTTTTCCCTTGGAAAAGGATGAAAACAATGCCCGGGTGAGTCATATCCCGGTGCTGATATTAAACACATCCTTCTCTGCAGCCGAGGTGGCACCGGCTGAGCTGGGCCAGGCAGCTGCAGTCCTGGATTTGCTCATTGCTGGGATGTCCCTCTCCAAGGAAAGGGCTGCTGGAATGTCCCTCTCCAAGGAAAGGGCTGCTGGCACTCGCTGCTGGCAGCCCCTGGTGAGTGTCACCGTGAGAGCAGAGCTCTTGCTGCTACCTCACCTGAGCTGAAGCAAAGCTTTTCTCCAGAGCCCTGCGGTTTCAGGATGATCCTTCAGGCTCGCAGCTGCTGGGGGGAAGAGCAGCCTGAACACTCCACAGTCCCCAGGGGCACAAACCAGGCCTTTGTGGCTCTCACAGCAGCAGGGCATTTGGAAGCTCAGCTTTAGGAGGGTGAGAGAGGAGAAAAATGAGCCTCCACAACAATTTCATTTTTGTAAACAATTGTATGACTTTCCTGGCAAGGTCAACATTTTTGTCTGTGTTGTCCTTTCCAGCAGGGCTATCCACTCCACACTCCAGCCTTCTCCACCCTCTCTTCAGAGCTGCAGCACATCCCTCCTCCAAGAGATGCTGGAACCTCCCTTGGCAAGCTCCAGGTGCTGTTTGCTGCCTCCCTTGACTCGATGGATGATTGTCACCACAGCCTGGACCACCAGGTTTCTCCAGCCCCCAATTTCAATCTTCTGTCCCAGGCACATCCAAGCAAGGCCTGAGCTTCCCCAGGATGCAAATGAGGAGAGAGGGCCAGCCTGTGTTAATTATCTCAGTCACAAGGAGCAGCTCAGCCAGATGTTCATCCAGCCGGTGTCTGTTTGCATTTCCAGCTTTTTGTGTGGATCCCCTGAGCCAGCACCAAGTCCATCAATTTTAACAGGGCAAAACCATCTGGGGTGTGAGTTACTCCTGAAGATAAGTGACTACAAGTTGGACTCTCTGCTCCAAGGCATTCTCCTGATAAATAAGCAACAACAACATCAAAGCTTTACTGCAGGCTTCCAAGGAAGTGAAATGCAGAATGTTTTTCCCAGATCCCCATAATTCAAAAATACCCTGTCCAATTCCACACTTCCTCATGGAGACAAAGCACTCTGCTCTGGGCTGAGCCCAGACATGAAAAATAAGATGCAGGTTGGAGCTGCCATCAGAAATTTAGAGAAATGATGCATTTAAAATTAACTTACAGAGGGTTCTTCTACCCCTGCCAGTGGCTGTGGAGCACTTTGGGGTCACCTGATGAGGGACGTGGCTACAGAGCTGGGCACTGCTGTACTGGAAGCAGAGCCAGAAGGAATTTGCCTCTGTTCAGCAGCCACCAGGCTCCTGCTTCCCCAGATTAAACTCTGCTTAAGCCATATGTTCCTTTTGCTCCCAGAAGGAGCTCAAAAATGGAGATATTTCAAATAAGGAAAAGATGTAGGAATTATCACACAAAAATAAAAAGTATGAGGAATGTGTGAACAGCAGCAGAGAGAGGTCCAAGCTTTTCCCATCAGGTCTCCATGAGTGGATCCAAGCTCTGTGTGACTCCCAAGCACACATCTGTGATTATTCTCCTGGTGTCATTCCAGCCTGTCCTATTCCAGCATTTATTGTCCCTCAGCCCTGCCAGGACCTCACTGCTCCTGAGCTGCTCTGTGGGGCCTGGAGGTGCTGGGACAGATGAACAAATTGGTGACACCAAAGGAGGGGGATGTGTCTGAAGGAGGGACACAAAGGTGGTAAAGGGTCTGGAGAGGCCACACAAGGAGTGGCTGAGCTCTGGGACACACAGGACAGGAGGGACATGGAGGGGCTGGAGTGTGTCCAGGGCAGGGAATGGAGCTGGGGAAGGGTCTGGAGCAGCTGAGGGAGCTGGAAAGGGGCTCAGCCTGGAGAAAAGGAGGCTCAGGGGGAACTTGTGGCTCTGCACAACTCCCTGACAGGAGGGGACAGCCGGTGGGGGTCGGGCTCTGCTCCCAGGGAACAGGGACAGGAGGAGAGGGAACGGCCTCAGGCTGGGCCAGGGGAGGCTCAGGGTGGGCACCAGCAGGAATTTCCCCATGGAAAGGGAGGTGAGGGATTGGAAATGCCCAGGGAGGTTTGGAGTGCCCATCCCTGGAGGTGCCCAAGGAATTGCTGGACGTGGCACTCAGTGCTCTGGGCTGGGGACAAGGTGGGGATCAGGCACAGCTTGGATTCCATGGTCTGTGAGGGCTTTCCCAGCCTAAATGATCCTGGAATTCCTGGGAGCAGGCAAATGACTCAGTGTCAGCACCCTGCTGACCAGGGAAGGTCAATCACACCTGGTTTACCCAAGGGCATGCAGGAGTTTTCTCCTAAGATATTCTCTCTGAGAAAAAAGAAATTAATCAGGCGGGATCACACATAAAGAAACAGTGATGACAAGCAGAAAATTGCAGTGCTTTAGGAAGTTATGGCCAGATAGAAACCATCCAGCACAGAAGTCTTTAGGTGACCTAACCCAGCTCCTGCTAATGTTCCAGCAGTAATAAACAGGAGCCACTTCCCTGGCTCCTCTCCTTTGGGATTCTCCACTGCAACACTGGTTGGTACTTATTCCATCATTTATAGCAAAGCTATTGTCTGTTATCACAAACACAGGGACATTATTACAGAACTCACCCTGCAGCAAGATATGAATCAGAGTTAACCTTAGCAGACACCAAATATTTACTTTAGAAAAGGCAAAGATATTATTTCATAAATCAAAAATTGTTCCCTTGGCCCTTGAAGGACACTACAAAGCAGACTTGTAATTACAAAGCACATCCTAGGATGCCAAAGCAATTGAATCCAAGGCTGCCCCATGGCTCGTGGGCTCCCAGCTTGGCTGTGCCTGAGGCCCCTGGATGGGAATCCCTGATTCCACTCAGTGGTTGTGCAGTGACAGAGGAGTGGTGCTCACTGAGAGCCTGGATCGCTGTGGGAATGGAATGAGGTGGCTCAGAGGTGCTGCTGAATGAGTTATGAGCAGCCTCTCTTGTGAGCTGGGGCTTCCAAATGTGAGGCAATCCCAGATTCCTGCTCCAGACCCTTCCCTGTGCACTGCTCAGCAGCACAAGGGACAGAGTGGCTTTCTGTCATCACATTTGTACAGCCAGTGTGAGTCCCATGGATATCAGCCCAACAGGCACAGCCACATCCTCTCTGCCTGGCCTGAGAGCTTCCCAAGGGACTGTCCCTGTCCCTGGAAATGGCCCTGCCAGCGCCCTTCAGGACCCACCACCCTCTGGGGGAGATGAACGACAGAGCCAGTTCTGGGAGAAGGACACAGCAGACTTTGGGGAAGGTGAAAAGCCTGGCCAGGGACCAGCCTGGAGCAGAGGAATTCTCTCAGCACTGAGCACCACTGGATCACTCCCTCCTGCTCCTGCCTGAGGAGGGAACCAGCAAGGTGCTCACCACAGTGCCTTGGAATTCCCCCTTGGCACCCCAGCAGTTCTGTCTGGGCATCACAACTTCCCTGTGGGCTGGAGGAATCAGAATTTAGACCCCAGACCACAGAGCAGGGTGCACAGCCCTGGGCAGGTGATGCCCTTGAGATGCCTGGACACTGCCACCTGCACTGGGCATGGTCACCTCGTGGCCATGGTGAAATCCTCCCCCAGGAGCTCCTGTCAGCCTCTCCTTGTGCTGCTGGAACATCCCCAGGGAGCCAGAGATGCTGGCAAGCTGAACTTGTGTCCCTCTGCAGCAGGACCCTCCCTAGGGACACAGGAGGAGCAAGAAGCCACCAAACAGCCCTGTGTCCCCAAGGGACATCAGCCCTGGAGTGAGGGCTCCCATCCTTTCTGGGTCTGCATTTTAAACTGATTTTCTGCAGCTCTCCACATTTTTCCTGTTGCTTGTTATGGCTGGAAATATTAAATTCCAGGCTCTGCATGTTAATTCCTCCCTGCCACCCTCTCCCTGCTCGTGTGCCCCTGGCCAGAAGATCCCAAGGTACAAATCCTTTGTTTCCCAGAGAATACTCATCTTTATTTATCAGGAGTTGTGTCAGCAAGGCTTTAAAAACCCGCTGCCTGCTCACTGCAAATCAAAAGCACCTGCGGGAAATTGGGTAGAACAACCATTAGATTAAATAAACGCTGCCCCTCCGCCTCCTGTGCTTCCCTAATCCTCTTCCCAGCAAGTGCAATGCCCACTGAGCTAATCCACGGGACACGGGGGGCTGTGGGATCGTGGGCTGGAATTACAGCAACTCCTCTGTGGGATCATTGAGCAACACATTTTATTGTCCCCATCATTCTCCCAGCCTGCGGAGTGCTCAGGGAGAGCTGGGGCAAGGGGAGGGTGGATTTTCCACAGAGCTGGAGTTTCAGTCCCTCCCTCTGCTCCATCTGTGCCCAAGGTGCTCCCGGCAGCGCTGCAGGAGCTGCAGGGAGCAGGGAAATTCAACCAGGGTAATTCTCACTCTCCTCACCTCCGAGGTACACACAGCAGCCAGAACGCATCCAAAATATTCATAGAGTCAAGAGTTAACAGGAGCCAGTAAAAGTGTCTCGATACAAGTCACAGGAGCTTCATTTCTGGGAGCACTGGAGCTCAGCAGCTTTGCCCTCCTTCCTTCAGAGCTTGGAGCCCGTGGGGCTCCAGGGGCAGGGCTGGATGCCTGACTTCTGCCCTGGGATCCACCCTCTCACTGATACCTCGTTTTTCCAGGTGCTGTTGCTTTTCTGTACTTCTGGAGTTAAAATTCTCTCTTCCCACTGTTGTGTCCTGGGCAGAGCTGCCCTGCTGTGACAACAGAGCAGAGTGTCCCAAAGCCCTGGGGAGTGAGAGAGCTCAGTTCTCAGTCTGTACCAATTGCACAGGTTTAAGGCCTGCAGTTTTTATTCTGCGCACAGATTTTCTGTACCCAAGCAACACTCTAAAGCCACAGATGCTGTTAGCATCCCTCAGAGTCCAAAGTCACACACTCAGGAGGGCAGGATTCTCTCTACGGGCAAGTTCAACCAGATGGGAGGCAGCCAGAACTTACAGCACAAGAATTTGCATTGTTCCTGCTGCTTTTAGCACTCAGGCCTCCCTTGTTTAATGTGCTGAGTCCTGATCTCTTGGACTAACACATCCTCAAGCTTCCCTCTGGGCCCCCTGGGATTCCTGAGCTCCCCAGTGCTGTAGGAATGAAACCACACGGGAGAGGTGGTGGCACCTGAAGGTGTCCCTGGTGCTGGCACGGGGAAGGTGCAGTCCCCAGGCTGGGAACAGTCCCCAGCCAGCGTGCAGCTCCCTCTCTGTGCCTCAGTGCACTCTGGGGCCTGCTGGGAACAGGGAGGGGAGGACAGAAGGGTTTGCTGGCAGTGGAGGAGAGAGAAGGGAGGCATAGGTGATGCAGAGCAGCAGATCTCAGCTCCAGGGACACCTGAGCTGTCACTGGCTGGGATGGCACCAGCCCTGCTAATGACCCACACTATGGAACAGAGGAACAGCCCCTGTCCCACACTTCCCAACTCCTGGGCTGACTCTGCCTCTCACAGGGATAAACCAGAGATGGATGTGCCCCCAGCCAGGGCCACTGGCCTTTCCAGGGAGCCTGGCCCGTGAGCCCAGGCACTGCTGTCACTCCTGTCAGGCACAGAAGTAGTTTGGATTTTCCCTTTGGACACAGCTTCCCCTCCACGTGTGTCACAGGAGTTTTATCCACACTTCCATCCATGGCCCATTGTGGGGGAAAAGCTGAAGGGATTGTCCAGCTCTGAGCAGTGCTGTGTGCACAGCCTGTGGCCACATCTCCCTGCTGCCAGGGAAGGGATGAGGTGCCAGCCTGGCACAGCACGGATTCCATGGCAGAGGAAGGGGCTGTGCCATGGCTTTGATCCCCTGGGCTCCCTCCAGCTGCTCAGCACATCTGCCTGCCCTGCCCCAAGCCCTGCCCATTCACCAGGACAGCCTGGTGACATTTTCCCTGGCGTGGCACCAAGCTGCTCTCAGCTGCAAGCCCTGGTGCTCCTTTGCCAGGGCGAGGGCAGGGTGCCCAGCTGGCTGCAGCACAGCCCCAGGGCCAGGGCTGTCCTTGAGGAACTGCTGGTGTTGGATGTGCCTGGCTCAGCTCAGCTGCAGCCCTGCGGATGCAGAGCGAGCTGGCAGAGGAGAGATTTATCCCTTTGCCACGGCTCAGGATTTTGATTTCTAAATGCAGAGAAGCAGCCCAACAAACCCAGCAGCCCTGCCTTAATCACCTCCACCGCTGACCCACACAACATCCTCAGCCCAAAATGGGGCTGTTTCTCTTTTTAGCCCCTTAGCCAAGCATGACAATTCTCAGAGTGACTCCAAGGAGGGCTCTGTTACACCGAGGGCTGTGCCCCCTCTCTGGTGGGTTCAGTGCTGTGAATCATTCAGGTCCCAGAGGTTTAGTCCCTGCTGCCACGAGGTAAATGCATTTTGTGACAAGTTCATTACTCTGGCTCAGTGTAGTGACAGAGCTCGTGAGGCACAGTGGTTGCAGTCCCAGAGCTGTGCAGCTCGATAGCGTGGTGTGATCAGATTCTTGATCTGATAGCACTGAGCGAGTTCACTGCCTTGGAAATGAGCCCGAGCTCACCTCCGTGCTCCTGCTGCCTGGGAATGAAACAGCTCCCACAGGCTGAGACTCCTCAGCTCCCTGTGCCTTCAGAGGGCTCAGGGGATCAATCTCCTGCCTGCTGAGATGATTTGCACTGGCAGGGACTGGGCTGGCCCAGGCTCAGGTGTCTGACTCCAGTCCTTGCTCAGGTGGGGGAATCTGCCCCAAAGCTCAGCCTTGGACTCCCTCAGGGCTCAGCAGAGCTGACTCCCTGACCTGTCACAGGGACCCCAGCAGAGGAAATCCCCCTCCACAAAGACCAGGGTGGCCAAGAAACTTTTTCCAGCCCTCAGCAGCTCCCTTTGTGCCAACTAAAGTTCATGCTTCACCATCTGTGCAGCTCAGGCAGGGGCTGTGAGCAGTGCTGGCCATGGGACACAGTCCTGTGGGCCAGGAGGACACAGCCCCACACACTGCACCTTCCACAGGTGCTTCTGCTGAGCCAGGTGAGCTCCAGCCCAGGGCTGGGCTGTGCCTGCCACACTCTGATAAACAGCAATAAAAATGGGGGTGTAACACAGAGTGAAAGCCCTGAAGGGAGTGAGTTTCACTCAGGGTGGAGGATGGGGAAGAGAAAGTGGGGAACACTCAGCTGGGAATGCAGAGGGGTGGAGGGTGCTGGAGCAAACAGAGTCACAGAATATCCTGAGCTGGAAGGACCCACAGGATCACCCAGTGCAGCTCCTGGCACAGACACCCCAAAATCCCACCCTGGGCATCCCTGGCAGTGCTGTCCAAACTCTCCTGGAGCTCTGGCAGCCTCGGGGCTGTGCCCATTCCCTGGGGAGCCTGGGCAGTGCCAGCACCCTCTGGGGGAAGAACCTTGCCCTGAAATCCATCCCAAACCCCCCTGACTCAGCTCCAGCCTTGGCTCCTGTCCCTGTCCCAGAGATCAGAGCTGCAGCCCCTGGTGAGCTCTGCCTTCAATTTTCTTTTCTCCTCTGAACAGACCCAGTGCCCTCAGCTGCTCCTCCTGTGGCCCCTCCAGACCCTTCCCCATCTTCATGTCTTTGGATGTTCTCCAAGAATCATGGATTTGAATGTTCTCTCACGCTGTGGTGCCCAAAGCTGTCCCCAGGCCTCACCAGCAGAGCTGTTCTTCCCTGATTGTCACAAAAACTTCTCCCATCAGCTCTTCCAGCCCCTTCCCTGGGCTGGAGCTTTCTGTGCCTGGAGAGCAGAGGTTTCACAGAAGAGGAGGGATGCTCTGAGCCCTCACACACACCTTTGGCTCCAGCATTCCCAGATGGGGATCTGGGCTCTGAATGGGTCTCAGCAGCCCCAGGTCAAGCTGGCAGAAAACAGAATTACTGGTTCTTTCTGAGCACTGAGCAATGCTGGGATTGGACAAAGAGCTTTGCTCTCTCTGTCATGGAAAAGAATAAAATCCCTGGGCTTGCTGTGACCCTTTTATGTGCCAGAGCATGAATTCCACAGGATGGGATGTGGAGCCTGCTCTGGTTGCACTCCTGGGCCAGGTGGGGAGAGCAGCCAGGCCGAAGGTGCCTGTGGGACAATCCTCAGGGGAAAAATTACCAGGAGTGAGACTTTCACAAAGAATGGAAGCTAAACCCGAAGAAAAAAACCCTCATATTTTGTTCCTCTGCTGTGGGTATTGGAAACACAAAGCAGAATTATTTCCCACAAAACATGTGTATCATAATCCCATTTTCTCCTGTCATGCCTGGATTTGCTGCAAACTTACAAGGTTATTTTAAACATGTGTTAAAATATATGTAATTTTTAAACAAGTATTTTATAATTACACACATATCTGTACACTTCTATGGATTTGGTCTCTTTGCCTTTTTGTGAGGGTGAATTTTTGGATCATACATATGGAATTTCCAGTTTTCCCTGTGAAGCTATGAAGGGTAGACAAGCTTTTCTTGGCTCCAGTCTGGCATCTGACCCAACCAACTCAGCTGGCCCTGGGGTGAGGAGGGTGAGCCCCAGCCCCTCCCCTCCTGGGCTCCAATATCAGCAGCAAGTTCTCAGCACTTTATTTTGCTTTGTTGTGTTGGGTTTTGTTTTGTTTTCAAAGGCATCCTCTGCTGGAGCTTCCCCTGGTGCTGCTCCTTGCCCAGATGAGATTTTATTGGTGTGAAATGACTTCTGGGGGTTTGTTGTCATTGCTCAGGTCTGGGAGATTTGTTATAAAACAATTTCTCCAGGAACTGTGACGAATGAAAATTTCCATTCTATGTATTTCAATGTGAAAACGCTGGTGGGAAGAAGCCAAGCAAAATATTTCTTGTGTTTTCACTTTTTCTCCAAATTCTAAACTGGAGAACTCTTTTTTTCAACCGGAAAATGAGAGCATTTGCCTCGACTTTCTGTGCCCATGAAAATGTGAAGAAATATTTCTTGCAGGGAGAGAGCAACAGGCTCCCCAGAGTGCAAAAGGGCTGAGGATTTATTGGGAAGCATCCTTTTTATGAGGGAAAATGTTGTTATGTTATTTCTTCAGCTGCTCTCCCTGTTTTTCTCTTGCTTCTGTGGCTTTCTCACAGAGAGAAACACGGAGGAGGCAACGCAAAAAAGGAACTTTTCTGTTTGAAAACAGAGCTGGCAAAAAAGGGAAAATCCTGGGTTGGTTTCAAGCTGCTGCCTGGAAACTTAAATGCAGAGCAAATGACAATTTTGTCTCACTTAGAAATTTCCCTGGGGAAAAACTCCCAGTTCTCACTCAGCTCTGCCTTTTGAGCTTTCCAGATCTCTAAAGCCTCCCCTGACGAGCTGTTCCTGGAGGGGTTTTCATAATCCTGGTGGTGAATTGTCCCTGTCACACACCAAGGCCACCACTCCCCGCTCTGTGCCACCAACAAAGGGCAGGAATTGATTCCTGGCACATCCCACCCACGGTTGTTTCAAACCCTTTGTACCAGAGATTGATTTTAATGAAACCTTCCACCCTTTACACACGTGAAATGCAGCAAATTAAGTTTTTGAATGTGAAATAATAGTTATCAAATCCTGCCAAAGCCAGGCTGGCAGAGCAGCACAGATGGAGCCTGGGGGGTGCAAAGGGGACAAGGACCCCGGTGTCTCTTGCCCCTGATATCCCCAAATCTGCACGTTTTTATCCCAGCTCTGAATTCTGCCCCTTTTTCTGTCTTTGTAGGGCTTTCCTGGTGATGGGGTGGGTGAAAAATGATTCCTCTTTTCCTCAGGTACCCCATCTGAGGAGCCAAATCCTCATTTCCACCTCAGTTTACTGAAATCTGAGGTTGGTCCCTTGTGCATCCCGGATTTCACAAAGCTGGTTGTGTACAAGAACAGTTGGACACTGCTGGGAAATTTGCTGCTGATAGTGGGGTTTTAGGAAATACTGGTTTGGTTAAGGTAATGAACAAGGGCTGAAAATAGAGAATTGCAGATGAATTTGTCATAGATCAGTGAAAACGGCTTCTAAAATGCTGGGGAGAGAGGGAGGGAGAGAGGGAGAGAGGGAGGGAGGGAGGAAGGAAGGAAGGAAGGAAGGAAGGAAGGAAGGAAGGAAGGAAATCCCAGAGTTCCTGAGCCATATCCTTCCTTGTGCCCCCTCTTTGCTGCCAGTCTGTAATTCAGGCAGGTTTTTAACAAGAGGTTATAAATTACTATTTAACATATTTTTAATTGCTTCATGAATCCATGCATTGTTTCAGAACCCAAAACATTTTTCAGCAAACAGTTCCACACTTTATTAATTAGAAGCTGAATGGGAAATGCACCTTTTTCTTTTTCCCCAACTTGCTGTGTTGCAAATTATTCCTTCTTGGTTTGGGGTTATAAAAAACAGGCTATTAATGCCCTTTTCCCCTGTTTGGTGGCACTTAACTCTTCAGGGTTGTTATTTCTGATGGAACACTTCCCTTCAGTTCCACCTTCCCCCTGTGGAGATCACAGTGCACTTTGGAATGTCCTTCTTGCTGTTCCCTCTGTTTTTCCAGTTCTGCACCTGATTCTGCTGCGAATTTTTGGATAATCCACTGCTTTAATCAAGCCACCCTCCTGCAAAAGCTCAGTTCCTCCTTTAAAGAGCACTAATGGGTGTGCAAGGCAGCCCTTGCCCTAATAAATGCCATGCCCAACCCTTTACTTTTATCATATTTATCCCTGATCCTGCCACTTCCAAACCCCGGCGAGGATTCCAAAGTACTCTTTCCATTAATTTGTGACAGTTCCTCCAATTCTTAACCCATAAAGAAAAGTTCCACTGACAGAATTTTCCTCAGTTCCTCCCCAGCAAACATCAATGTGAAGAATTCATCGGGATTTTCTGCTCCAGCCTTATCTTCCTTGAGCTTTTCCTTTCATGCCTCGCTCATTTAGTGGCCTTGGAGCCTCTCTGGCAGTGTTCCTGCTGGTGCTGTGTTTCTGAAGGATTTGTTGGTATTTCTTGTACAGTTAGCAAGTTGTTCCTCGAAATATGTCTTGGCCTGTCTTGTGATGATTTCCCAAGGATCTTGCCAGAGCTAATGTTCCTTCCTCTTTCCCCTTTTAGACAGAACACACAGCTGAGGACTTGCAGGAAGTTAATGCTGTGTGACTGGAGTTACAGCAGGGAAAACACAGCAGAAATGTGTCACAGGATCCCCCAAAACCTGGACTGGAGGGGGGACCTGCCAAAGCTGTCACCAGCCCAAGCTGTGCCCATGTCACTGTGGGGACGTGGCTGAGCAGAGCCCTGTCACAGGGAGCAGCCCTGGAGAAAATCCAGCCTGGGATTCATTGACACAAAAACCAACAGCCATGGGCTGATTTATTGCCTTTATAGGGCACATCAATCACAGCCTGGCAATGCTGGTGTCCCTTGTGGGAGCCCACAAGGGATCAAAGCACCAAAATTCCCCTGGTCCCTCATGCCAAGGACATTCCATGTTCCATGTTCACCTCAGAGAGGCACTCAGATGAGAAGGTACAATTCACAAGGAAAGGCCACGTCAGCGATTTTGGAGGGTGCTGATTGCTCAGGCAAAACTTTTCCAGAAGTTTCCTGGAGCCCAGAGCTATCTGCAAGTGAAAGATAGAATCATGGAATATTCTGGGTTGGGAGGGAGCCACAAGGATCTGGAATCCAACACTTAAATGAACAAAATCTGTGCAGGATTGAACCCTGTGTGTAGCAAGAACGGGGCTGTCCCACGAGGGGACAACCTGGGAGCCAGGAGTGGCACAGGACAGGTGGGGACACAGCAGGACACAGTCCCACAGCAGCCAGGCAAGGTGAGCAGAGCAGGTCCCAGGCTCAGCCAGCATTCCAGGGACAATCAGGGAAGTTCAGGGTGACAGGAACTGATCCAGAGTGTCGCCTTCTGCTAGGAAGGCGAGGCGACCTGGTCCACAAGAAGACAGCACGGCAGCCCAGCCTCACCCGGGCCACTCGGTCCACGACACACAGACACCAGTATGGTGGATGGTCAAATGGCCTTTATTATCTTATCTCATGGGGTTAAATAGTCAAGGGGGTTGTTCTACGTCAGGAAGGGGATGGTGGGATACTTGGTTAGTGAGGAGTGGAAAACTACTGGGGTTAGGAGGGGCTGCATACTTAGGGTGATTGCATATCACAGAGGAACAGGGGGAGGAAGGATTCCATGCTGCTTCTGCTTTCCGTCACATCGCGAGATCTTCCGACNGCTTCAGAGGAAAACTGCACCTTCTCCAGGAGCACTGCTCCAACAGAGCCACATCTGTCACTGCAGGATTGCAGCCACCATTGAATGGGGGTGCTGCCAACACCCTGACTGACTGACGGGGTGTGAGCTTGGATTCTGACTCTGTCAGTGTTTTGGGTTTGTTCTCTGTAATACTGTATTTCTATTTTAATTTTTCCTAGTAAAGAACTGTTATTCCTATTCCCATATCTTTGCCTGAGAGCTCCTTAATTTCAAAATTATAATAATTTGGAGGGAGGAGGTTTACATTCTCCATTTTAAAAAAAGAGGCTTCTGCCTTTCTTGGCAGACATCTGTCTTTCAAACCAAGACAGCAGGACAGGAGGTACAGACCAGGTCAGAACCAGAGCACAAAACTGCCCCAGCACAGCTCGAGCTGAGCTCCAGGGGCTCCCAGGGCAATGGATGTGTGGGAAGTAGGTTCCTCAAGAGAGTGGCCAGGAAATCACAATTTGCAGGAGCACTGGCGGCCCTGGCAGCAGGGGCAGATCCTTTATTCCCACCTCTGGGGGGAATTCCAGAGGTTTGTATTAAATAACCACTCCAGAAGGGCTGGGGGACAGCAGGGACAGGGCTGTCCTGTCCCCAGGCTGGGCACAGCTGCTGCCCAAGGTTTCTCCTCAGCCCTGAGGAAGGGGAGGCTCCCAAGGGTTCTGGGTGGCCATGATTCCATGGCTCTAGGGTTCTATGATTCCATGTCACTCATGTCTGTATCTCTCCTGACAAACCAGCAGCACCTCGGGTCCATCTGCTGCTGCCAGGAGGGAGTTCCTTAAAACCAATCAGTGCCCCTGCATCCCAGAGCTGTTCCCAGCCTCCCCCACACTTCCAGAGCTCCTTTTCCATGGCTTGGGGACAGGAAATTGGAAGGTCTTTAAGAGCCATTTGCAGTTAATTTGGCAAAGCCTCTCCAGGTAATTGGCGCTGGGGGCACTCCCAGCACTCCGGGGCTCCCTGAGGGCACAGAGGCACTGACACCATTCAGCGTCCGAGACAATTTAAAATGAAGCGAAAATAAATGTAATTAGTTATTACAGTTTATTAGCGGCTCATATCCTTCGGCAGATCCCGTCTTTATTTGGTGTTTAATGGGATTAATAACTCCTTAAGCAGGCATGTGACAGCCAAAAGCAGTGAAATTCCATGATTGGGACGTGAATGTTCTCTTGCTTTTTCATTTTATCCCCTTCTTCTTAAAGAGGGACATTTTTCAGGCCCCTTCTTGACAATTTTCTGGTTTATTCGCAGAGTAAATGGATAAGTTATTGGGACAGGAAACAGGTATTGCCTGCTGCTGGGATTCTCAAGCCAGGCAGGATCAGCCACAAAAGCCACTCAGGGCACAATGGAAATCCAGAATTTCTTAACCAAAATATCTCATTCTGCCTCATCCTGGTGCAAGCTGGCCCCTGCTTCCTTCCAAAGGGTTGGAGAGCTTCAGCCAGCTCTGAACCTCCTAACTCAGGAGGATGGGCAAGATTATGAAATACAAGAGAAAAGTAAGCACCTTGTGGCATCTGTGCTGAGTGTAAACCACAAAGCAAACTCAGTTCTGCCTCATCTTCATTTATTCCTGGCAGACCAGCAAACAACAAACTCTGCAGGCAGGAGAGCAGGAAGGGAGAGCAATAAAACCAAAGCAGGGTACATTGTGCCTTCAGAGCAGGGTGTAAAAGGCTGAGCAGGGAGAGCCGGGGGGCTGCTAAAGATCCACTTGCCACACTTTGCCCAGTTTCTCAGAGGGGAGAAAATGTCATTTGGCAAACTGCCCCAGCCCTGGCTCGGTGTTTGTTATTATTGCAAACTCCATCCTTGAGAGGGAGCTGGGCGAGTTAGCGAGCTCTTTAGGAGCCATTCGTGGTGCTGAAGCTGCAGATCAGCATTGCAAGGGGGGCTGAGATCCTGCTGGCCACGACTGCGGGCACACAGGTGTGGGGGGCTGTAAGAGACTCCAGATGGCTCTTTAGGATGCTGTTTATTGTATCCACAGGATACAGCAATTCACGGGTCGTGGGTGACAAGAGCCCAACCTGCAGCTGTCAGCCACAGCTGGGGGTTTGTCTGAAGCCACTCTAGTTCTGGTTACAATGCATTATGTACTTTTCTTTACAGAACAGCATAATACATGACAACCAATCAATACCTTTACTATTACCTATAGCCTATCATAACTACTAACATTACCATATTCATAATAGTATTCTCCAATCACAAAAAGTTAGTATGTTCAAGTTTAAGCTAGAAATTGTTTTTCAGTTTTCTTGCAGTGCAAAATTCTGAGACCTTTTTTCTACTTGCAACATCGGCATTCTTGTTTGCCTGTAAAATCTTTTTGCTTGGTAAAAACATCTTCTGTTTGAGGTGGGTTTATCCTTTGCTCTGAGCCATAAAACCCCCTTCTAACTAACATACCCTTTGCCTTCTTAGTTACCCAGTAAGACTGGCTCAGCCATTCTTTTCTTCTATATTAGCACTTGCTTTCATTTCTATTCCTTCTTCAGATTCTACATTCAAAGATCTTTCTGCTAAACATACATATCTGTGAGACCTTCCTGTCAAACCCCTATCTGTCCCAACAGGGGGTCTCCAGCCCTGGAAAAGGGCAGAGGAAGAGGAGGGAGGAAGGTCCAGGTATCAGCATCAACCTCCCAAACACAGCAGTGGGGAGGTGCACACTGGAGGCACCAGTCAGGATCTCACAGCGAGGGGCTCAGTCCTGCTCTTCGTGGCTGGAAACATCAGTGGTGACAGCTCCAGGTCAGGAATCTCTGAAATGTCCCTTTCAGGCTCCTCCTGCTGCCCAGCTTCCCTCAGGAGGGGCAGCTCCTCGGGGGGTGGCTCAGTCTGTGCTGGAAAGCTCTGGGAGCCCGAGTCAGGCTCAGGAGCTGCTGCCATCACCTCCTTCACCTGGGCTGCTGCTCTGAGCTGCCCTAATTGATTGACTGCTTAATGAAGCTCTGCATTCCACCTCCCACTGCCCTGAGCTGCTGCTCTGCTGCACTGGCTCCGTGTGATCTGTCAAGGTCACTTTGGAGGGACATTACTCACCAGACAAGGAGAAATGCCCAGGTATTAATGAGCACTGAGGTAGAAAGCAGTGATGGCAGGTTCCTGTTCCAGCCACATGAGCCCCAGCCTGGGCTGGAGGGGAGGCCGTTCACAGGGGCTGCACAGCCCAGCTGTTCAGAGGGCACATCTGGAGCTCAGGGGGCACATCTGGAGCTCAGAGCCAGGCTGGAGGCACCTGAGCCTCTGGGCTGCAGTGCCAGACTGGGGTGAGCTGGCTGAGAGCTGCCAGGGATTCATTGGAAAAAATTCCATCATCTTTCTGTGTGTTTCAGTGGGAGGTGTTCCTGCCCATGGTGGAGGAGTTGGAACTGGATTGGAGCTTTAAGGTCCCTCCCAGCCCAAACCATTCCATGATTCCATGGCTCTAGGGTTCTATGATTCCATGACACTCATGTCTATCTCAGGTACTGTGTAGATCCATTCCATAAGTGCTCCAGCTTCGGGCTTGGCTCTCCCACTGAAGTTGAGGCACAAAACAAAATCATCCAGCCCCAAGAGTGGAGCTGAGGTGGATGTGGCAGCAAGAGCACATTCTTTTGGGAGCAGGATAATTTCAGAACTCTTCAAACCTCAAGTAAATGAGGTGTCCTTTTAGGGAGAGATAACCAGTAAAATGACAATGTTTCCTAGAAGACAAATAATCTTGGCACAGCACATGGTGCAGGCAATCCACCTCCTCTCTGTGCACTTCAGAGTCACGTGGAGAAGTTTATTCACACCTGGTGCTTCTGCACAAACATTTTGTTCTATTCTTCAGTTCCCTCTTGTTTGATTTTCCTACTTTCTGTGCCCCACCAAGACCCAGCCTCAGCCACTGCCCTGGGCCATCAGGATGTGTCTGGCTGTGAGCTGTGCACACTCACACTCTATTCATTTCCAGGCTGCTGTGTGCCTCAAAATCCTGGGCTCTGAGGAGTGTTTTATACAATATTTATGTTTCTCTGAGACGTGAGAGGTCACTCAACCTGACAGAACTGAAGCCTCTGCCTGTGGGAGGGGGGTTCTGCTGCAGTATCAGCAGAAAGTAAATGAGCTCCCAAATGAGAGTCCAGAGAGTTCTGGCTGTCATTTCCATACAGCTTTGGACTCTGCTCGTAGCTTCTTCCTTCGAGGGAGGAAAAGCTGCTGCAAATGTCTGCTCAGCACCAGGCTGATGCTGCAATAGAGCACCAGGGGGATCAGGGTTTGCTGCAGCTGCAGGGAGGCTTTCCTGGCCATTCCTGCTGATCTGAACAACCCAAGAACAAAACCTTTGCCCAGAGAAGCAGAGCAAAGGTGAACCTTCCATTTACCACCTGGATTATTCCCACAGCTCACCCTTCCCTCCCTCTGCAGCACTTCAAGCACCTGGACTGGGCAAATCCTGCATTTCTTCACCTCCATCCTCCCTGCCAGGACCCTGAGCACAGAGAGGTTAAATGAGACCTCCAAGGTCACAGAAGAGGAAAGGTGCTGATTTCAGCTTCCCCTCCCCAGCACTCAGCTGCCTTCAGGCTGCTCACAGGATGTTCAAGGAAAAAAAAGTCATGAGCACCCCTGAGGAGCTCTGCTGGTAAAACTGAGCAGTGTAAAAAGGCCAGATAAGATATAGGATAAACATTTGTGACCAGGAGGCACTTCAGAGCAAAACATCTGCTTGCCTGGAGTGGGGCCTGATTCCCCTGTGCTGTGGCAGTCATTGAGGTGCTCGGTGCCTTTTCAGGAATCCTGGAGTAAGCAAGACAGCAGCCCCAGGCTGGCAGACAGGACACAGCCTGTGCAGGAGGCTGTGGCTCTGGAGAGGCAGCTGGAGGAGCAGCAGGATGTCCCAGGGCATCCCAAATGGCAGGAGCTGCCAGTTCAGCTGGCTGAGCCCTACCTGCAGTGGCTGCAGGGGACGGGGCACTGGCACCAACTCCTTCCGGAGCTGCTGGGATCCATCTGGAGCCCGGGATGTGAGCTGGGCTTTGCTGAGCTGGGCTTGGGCTTGTTGCAGTGTATAAAATAGAAACCTCTCTGAGTCCCTCAGAGAGAGAAAAGAATGCAGGGATTGAATTACAGCCTTTAGAGAAATTAAAATATATTAAGCCACACAGACATGAAATAGAAGTGTAAGTTTTAGTGTTAAGTAAGAATATACTTTAAGTGCCTAAAGAGAGTAAAAAGCCCTAAAGCCTAGTTTAAAATTCAGTAACTTAGCCCCAGACATAACGAAAACATAGCAGAACATTGCTTGCATTTCTAGATAGAACAGATAGAACCATTTACATGAATAGATAGAACTATATGTGTAAATAATGTGTATGAACTGACACGACTTTCAGAGTTTACAATTAAGTTCTGATAGATGTGGAGAGAATGTTTTAGAATCGTGTTTTTAGCTGATTGGATGATTTATGAATAAAATCCCCTGTATTGGAGTGAGAGGAGGAGAAGAAGAAGATGAAGAAGATGAAGAAGATGATGAAGAAGAAGATGATGAAGAAGAAGATGATGAAGAATATGAAGAAGAAGAAGAAAGGTGAGGGAGCTGCTGTTTCTGCTTCTGCTCAGGACTCTATGGCAGAAAGCTTTAGCACAGACTTTGATACTCGGAACTCTTTGCCTTGGAGACTGATGTATTCATGCCATAAACAACTTTGCAGCAATCAACAGCTGCTCCTGTCTCTTTGAAGACCAGACCCATGAAAAGCTCAGCACTGGCTGGTGCCCTGCTCCTGCTGCTGCTGCTGCAGGGCTTGGAGTCAGTCACACCCTGCTGGTGACAGTGACAGCCCTGGGGGTGTCCAGCTTCACTCTTTGCACCTTGCTGGAGAGGGAAGAGCTCAGCCACACCATTTGGGCACTTGGTCTGTGGTGCTGTAGATGTTGGGAATGGACAGCAGATCACAGATCAACTGGAAGATGATTCTTCCTGAGCTTCAAAGCCAAAGATCACAGATGATTGCAGTTAAAAAGAAATTGGGAAAGGAAATCCCAAAAGCGAAGGGGCTGCTCTGGGTCTCTGGCTGTAGAGAGCTTTTCAATAAAAGGTTGGAGAGCAAAACCTTTTCCCTCTCGACCACTTCCAGCTCTGTCCTGAAATCCCCAAAGTGCCATAAATGTGCCCTGTGCTCCAGGGGTGACACCACTCCAGAGTAGGTGGGCAGCTCTACCTAACCCTGGCCCCCAGGCCAAAAGCACCTGTGGAGCAATTTCCACACAATTCCTACTGCCCAGAATATATTTTTGTTCTATTTGTGCTAAAACCCAGAAGAACAGTTTTTAGGGAGGATTCAGTGCAAGGCTTGTTCACAGCCAGGAGAGGAGGAGGTAAGAAAATGGTTATTTTCCCCTGCAGATTGTTGCCAGCTCTATTTCAGAGGAACCAACCTGTCCAGGCACCTCTGCGGCCCCTTAAACAATTTCCACACTTATTCCATGGCCTGCAGCACGGTGTTAACCTAAAGGCAATGATGTGGGCAGGACAAGTGGTTCCACGTTTATCCAGGGAGTGAAAGGGCAGAATTACCTGGGATGCCCCTTGAAACAGCAAATGTGGCATGAAGGAGCACACTCAGCTCTCACCGGGGATTACACAGGACAGGGAAGCAGGAGTTACACAAATTTCAGCTAAAGCCATCAGCAACAGCTCAGTGAGCATTCTGAGTGTGAATGGCACTGCAGGCACACATGGGAGGGACGGGAATTTGTGTTTTCTGTCACTTCTGGAGCAGTCTGGCCATGCTTGGACAGCACAGCAAGGAAACGCTGTCAGCATCCATGGGTCGGTGCCCAGCGAGCCACAGGAATTGCAAATAGCTCAGGGCTGACTCTGCCCTGCAGCCTCCAGCCTGGAGGGTCCCTGGCAGGGCAGCAAACACCCGGAGCCTGCTCCTGGGAGAAGGGCTGGCAGCAGGGGAGTGCTGGGGAGCAATTCCCTGCGAGTCACCCTCTGAGAGGAGCCCATGGGGGCAGGGCCACCTCTCTGTCTGCAGCCCTGGGGACCCTGGTCCAGTCCAAACTGGGCAGGGTGTCCCAGTTCAAACTGGGCAGGGTGTCCCAGCTGGTCCCAATCCAAACTGGGCAGGGTGTCTCAATCCAAACTGGGCACTGTGTCCCAGATGGCCCAGTCCAAACTGAGTAGGGTATCTCCACTGGTCCCAGTCCAAACTGGGCAGGGTGTCCCCACTGGTCCCATCCTGTCCTGAGCCCTGCCCACAGCCAGGGCAGTGCCCACCCTTACTGCTGGGGGATGTCCCACCCTTGTGTGATCCCCTCTCCATCCCCAACTGGAACACAGCTCAAAGCTGGGGTTTACATTGTCCTTACTGAATTCTGCATTAGAGATTCTTTTTTCTTTTTTTTTTTTTTTAATCTTTCCCACAGTCTCAAGGTCATTTAAAGTCCTCTCCAGCCCTTGACCAAGTGCAAGGGGCAGGAGCATCTTGTGTTCTACAGCCCAGATCGTGGACAGGGGATCCTGAATAGCCCCAGGCCCAGGGAAGGCCTCATGGATCAGCTGCCAGAGGCAGGAAAAGTTCCTGGTTCTGCTGTGTGATCCTGCTTGCCTGCCCAGCTCTGCATCCCCATCTGCTCCATTCATCTCTCCCATATTTCTTGAGCTTGTTCATGGAGATTTTAGCACCAGGAGACTTAAAAGTGCTGCTGCCTCAGAGCAGGAATTATCTCTTGCCTTTGCACTCAGGCTCTGAAGGAAATTAAATGGGTTTTACCCAATTTGTCTCTGATGATCAAGCCTGACTATTACTCACCTCCATGTGTTTTCCAGGTTCTTCTTCCCTTCATTATTTTTCCAGGAATTAGGGCTGATTTACAGGATTCCAGTGCTGAGCCACAGGACCTGCAGTGTCCTGGTGTGAACTCCATGTGCAGAAGGACCTGTGTGGAGTCTGAGGTGCCTGTGGTGGCTGAGGGGCTGTCTCTGTCCCCTGCTCTGTCCCCTGCTCTGTCTCCTGCTCTGTCCCCACACATGTCTCCAAAGCTGCAGCAGGCTCCCACAGTGGGATTTCTGGCTGCATCCATGGGATTTCTCCTGAGGGGTGCCCCATGGGTCAGCCCCTGGCTGGCACTGCCTGCAGGGAATGGCTCTCCCATGGGTGCCACCCTGGCCAAAGTCACCCTGTGACCCAAGCTCTGCTGTCCCTGCCAGCTCTGCCCCCTTCCCTGCAGCCCTGGCAGGCAGGGCTGCCATTAAGCTGTTCTTCAGATTGAAGAAAACCTGTAAAATCCTCTTGGAAAAGTCCTGGAAAGCCTTTTAAGTCTGCTCACATCCCAAGTGCTGCATGGCCTCGAAACTTCCCAGCTGATTTATGGATCCCAGCCACTCACAGGCTGCTGGAGAGCAGGGAAACCTTTCCCTTTCCCCTTTCCTCCCCTCCCAGCACTGTGAGAGCAGTGCCTGCATTCCAGGGGCTGGATCCACAGGCTCACAGCTCCAGGAATCCCTGTTTCACTTCACAAGTGAAATCCCTGTTTCACTCCCAGGGCTCCTCAGTTCCCACAGGTTCTTGTTGTCCCTCTCACTCTGTGTTGTGTCCCCAGTGCTCCAGAAAATCTGGTCCTCATGGGGACCTCAAGTAGCAGGAAGGATGGAGAGAGTTCCCACAGGTTTTAAGTCTTGCAAATATTTCCAGGAGCTGGAGTTTCTCTGATTTCTTTCACTCTAGAGACTTGTCTCTATTCTTTTGCCCGATCCTGCCCCCGGACTGCATCTCCTCATTGGTATTTCTGGGTTTGCAGGGCTTATTTCCCATCAATAATTTATAAATGCTCCCCATTAATTCCTCTGGAACAGTTTTCTCCTTTGCCAGGGAAACAGCTGCACACCAGACCCTTGACAGAATTCCTTTTAACCTCATTTCAGGAGCTCTGCTCTTGTTTAACAATAAACCACACACTCCATTCGCTGTTATTCTGTAAGTAACACTCCATGATTCAACTCAAATTTATTCCATTTCCCACTAGAGCAAGCCAGCTATTCCCCAGCCTATTTTCTCATGAGCCTAAATGACGAATTAGCAAGGTTAAGTATTGTTTTAATTTCAAACAAAATAGGAGAGAACCCCTTGCAGAAGGAGCACGATATGCTGCAGTCAGGCTGCTGCTCTGATCATAATTTTCTCTGTTCCCAGAGGTGGGTGAATGGGGGGAGGGGATTTTACACCAAAAAGGGCTCTGGAGAAGCAGCCTGAGGGGTGATAGAAAGCTCAGAGCTGAAGTGATGCTTTATTATTTTTATTTTATAAGGGGATGGTGTCAGTGCACTTGAGCCAAGCATGGCAAGGTAAATCCTCCAGCCCTGAATTCCAGAGGAGCTGGGGGAGGCAGGGAAGGGTCTCCCAGGCTTTTGGGAACTGTCCCACTCACCTGGCAGGCAGGGAGGGAGGAACAGTAGGAGCTGCACAGACTCAGGGGATCTGCACAAATTTATAGGATTTGCACAAATTTATTGGATCTGCACAGATTTGTGGGATCTCCAGAGCAAAGGGCCAGCATGAGGCTGAGGGACAGGCCAGAGGACGAGCTGCCCTGGGGACAGGGCACAGCCCTGGCTGCTCCTGGGGTCCCCTGGGCTGGGGGTGAGGCAGCCCTGGCTCAAAGGGAGAAAGGAAAAAAACCTTTCAGGGTGGCACCAAGGCAGCAGGGAGCAGGATAAGCTGTCCCTCCTTGGTTTGGGTTGGGAGGGACCCCAAAGGCCATCCAGTGCCACCCCTGCCATGGCAGGGACACCTTCCACTGTCCCATTCCAAGCCCCAGTGTCCAACCTGGCCTTGGGCACTGCCAGGCATCCAGGGGCAGCCACAGCTGCTCTGGGCACCCTGTGCCAGGGCCAGCACCCTCACAGGGAAGTCTGGCATGGTTTATTCATGTCTTGACAGGAATTTTCCTAGAGAAAAACTGGAAAAACTGATGGAGAAGTTTGTCTGCAATGCATTTTGTAATTCAGGGTTCTATTTTCATCTGGTTAGAGTTCAGCATTTCTTCTACGAGAGTCTTTGAGGTAAGAACTGGGTTTAGAACCATCAGCTTTGCCTGGAATAATCCCAGGGATTCCTGCCTCAGGGTCACTCAGGGCCGGATGGGATGCTGATGTTTCCTGAATGCACCCTCTTCCCCTGAATAAATATTTGTAATCACAGAATTCCAGGATGGTTTGGAAAAGGACCTTAAAGCTCATCCAGTTCCAGGGCAGCAACACCTTCCTCCACCCCAGGTTGCTCCAAGCCCTGTCCAACCTGGCCTGGGACACTTCCAAAGCCTCGAGGAGCAACAATTTCAGATTTCAGCCTCAAAAATAAAAGCTCCAGAAAGAGGGAAAGAAGAAAACAAAAGCAAGCCACCCCAAAAGCTGCTCAGGGATTTGGAATTATTCCTTCCCCATTCCAGAGGATGCAGTGGCACCATTTGCACACCAAGGCATTAAAAAACTCTCAAGCAAATATTTTTCCTTCTGCCAAACCCGCAGAGGAACCCAGCTGCAAAGGACCTGCAGGGAGCTGCACAGGGCTCTGATCTGCTGGAGACATTCCTGAGGCTGAAAACCAGATTTTGCAGTGCAAAACTTCCCCAAAATGAGCAGGATTGGTAGAATTATTTTTAATTCTATGTTTCTTTGAAGCTGCATTTTTTTTTTAATCTTTTCATCCCCCATTTACTCTGCTAGCAGGGAGTATTTCCATATTTTCCCCCCCTTTTGCCTTTTCCAAATCCTGGCTGTTTTGTGGTGGCAGAGTGTCAAGAAAGCTTTGAAACTGCACAGCTCTGCCAGTCTGCCAGTGCTGGCAAAATTTTGCAGGAAAATAGAGCAGTGGAAATAAAAATTGCAGAAAAGGTGGGGGGGAAAGAAGCATTTTGTGCTGCTTAAAAATGTAAAAAAACTTCTCTAGGAAAACGTTCTCCAACAAGTGATTTGAAGGCACTGAACATTGTGAAAGAAAAATCACCTGGATTGGTTTTTGACCAGTTTTCCTAATCTCTGAGGCATCTAGCAGCACAAGTGGGTCAGAAATTGTTCCTTTATTTTTTGTGTGTGCCTGCGTTTCTAGAAATCTCTGGACTTTCTGAGTGCTGGGCTGAGGTTTGGTCACCAGGAAAGTCCTGCCCTGGGGATTTTCCCTCTGCAGTGTGGGCAGGACAGAGCTGGACAGGGGCTCTTCACCGGCACCCACTGCTCCCCATTTCCCTCTGCTGACATCCCCATCCCTGCCCATCCCACCCAGAGCTGCCAGAGATCAAAGAGGACGAGCAGGTGGCAGCACCTTTATTATTTTGGGAGTTGAAAGGGATGTTTACAGCTCCCCAGTGAGGCTGTGCCTCTGAGGCAGCATTCCCTGCACTCGCAGTGTTGTTGCTGTCATCTTGCAGGAGAAAACGTGTTCCCTTTTGATCCTTTGTGCAACGGGATCAAAACAAAGCAGGCAAAGGCACAAGACCCAGAATTATTTAGTCAGCACCCTGTTCAAAGCTTTCCTTTCTTCCTGAGGGGGGAAAAATGAGCAAAGAAAATGTGCAGACAATGAATAACAAATAAAACAGATCCTGAAGAGACAACAGGATCGTGGAGGAAACCAAAGCATGGAGAAAACTATTGCTGCCATGTGTGGGAATGCTGAAGAGATTGCAGCTCCAGGGAGGAGCGGGAGCTGAATTTGAAGGATGGGCAGAAAAGGAGGAGTTCCTGCAGAGGCTGATGATGTCTGGAGAGTTCCCTGGAGCAGAGGCTGGGCAGTGCTAAAGGAATAAAGCAGGGATTTATTAAAAGCCCTTCAAAGGATTCACCTTGGGCACTGCAAGAGCCCGGCCGTGGCTCCAGCCAAGATGGACCCAAGATGGATCCGAGTCACGAGTTCTCACACTTGGATCACTTTGGGTCCATTTCCATCTTGGCCTTCATTGTCCAATTGCAGCTCCAGCTTCTGCAGTCCCATCCTCCCAGATTCTCTCCTCCATTCGCTGCTGTTTGCACTTTTTGGGGCTGAAGCTGCAGCGCTGTCCTTGGTTGTGGGGCTGGCAAAGGATTGTTTTGTGTGCCTGAGCTGGGAGGAGAACTTGCTGACACTTTGTATGGAGTTCAGAGTCACACACCAATACAGTGCAGAGTCTGGAAAATATGAAAGCTGAAACTGAAGGCATCACTGAGAGATGCTGAGCTCGATAAGTGACTCACCCAAAGGAGTAAAAGCTGCTTCCAGCAATTCTCATCACTCCAGTGGAGAGGCTTTGCTGGGATTATGGAAAGGCATGAAAATAACAGATAGCTTTAAAATATCTGATAATAAAGCTATGACAAGCTGGCCAGAAGGGTCCCCCTACATTAAGATCTTTGGATGTGAAGGGGATCCCCAGCAGTGTCTCCTCCCAGTGTCACACCAGGGTACAATGGGGACACTGAGCCTTCAGGTGCATCCCAGGCCAGAATGAACCAGGACTTGTCTGATCAGGTGATTTCTAATCGTTGTTTTCCATGGTCTGAAAAATTTTGCCTTGAGAAGACTCTGGCAGGAAAGAGGCACAAATGAAGGAGGGAACAGTAATCACAGAATCCTGGACTGGTTTGGGTGGAGACAGACCTTAAATCCCACCCAGTGCCACCCCTGCCATGGCAGGGACACCTTCCACTGTCCCAGGCTTCTCCAACCCCATCCAACCTGGCCTTGGGCACTGCCAGGGATCCAGGGGCAGCCACAGCTGCTCTGGGCACCCTGTGCCAGCCCTGCCCACCCTCACAGGGAGGAATTCCTTCCCAATATCCAACCTGAATTTCCCCTCTGTCAGTCTGAACCCAATCCCCTTGTCCTGAGAAACAGCTCCTAAAAAAGTGTTCATGATGCCCAGGTCTCCAAACCCCAGAGATGTCTTTCAGGATGAGAATTTCCCAACTCCAGGACAGATTTTTATAGAGAATCTTCATGGTCTCTGTCCTCAGAGCCATGTGTGACTTGCAAATCATCCTAATTCCCCCTCATTTTTCCCTCAGCAGATGTTTGCAGAAAAGGAATAAGGCCATAAAAGGGAAAGCTAAAACAGTACAAGATGTGACACTGAGAGGGAAAAAAAAAATTTAAAAAAAAAAATAAAAGGAGGAAAAAAATTATTTCAAATCTCTTTGCTCAGACAGCCCCATGTGATTACAGCATTTATCAGTGTCTATCTCAACACGGAGCAGCTCCAGCTTACAAAGAGTGACACATGCAGAGCACAAAATAACAGGGCTGCCAAAGGCTCCTGAACAGAAACAAAACCCAAGGCAGCACCAGGAGGGGATGGAAAGCACAGCAGGAGCCCCATGGCTGGGCTGCTCAGCAATTACTGGGACAGAGGCTGCACAGCCACGTTCCTGCAGGGAATGGCCAAGCCCAGCCCTGCCTGGAGGAGAGAACTTCCCTGCTCTGCTCTCCTGGCAGGGCAGGTCCATGGATTTTCAAAGCAGAATGCCTGGAGCAGAGGATGTTCAGTGTCTCCACAGTCAGTGTTCCTGGAGATTGCCAGGAGAAGAGTTCAGGTCTAAAAGGAAAGATTTAGATATAAGGAATGATTTTATTAGATTAGGGTGGGCAGGCCCTGGCACAGGGTGCCCAGAGCAGCTGTGGCTGCCCCTGGATCCCTGGCAGTGCCCAAGGCCAGCTTGGACATTGGGGCTTGGAGCAGCCTGGGACAGTGGAAGGTGTCCCTGCCATGGCAGGGATGGGAATGGATGGGCTTTGGGGTCCCTTCCAAGCAGAACTCTCTGTCCCTCTAACTCTGCCTTGCCCTGTTGGCTTCCCTTGCATTGAGAGGGAAGCAGGATTTGGGTCCTGTGCTGTGGCCAGGCTGTGGCCACTCCCCTGTGTCCTCTCCTCAGCTCAGCCTGGGCTCCTGCAAAGCATCAAACTGATGAAAGGATAGACCTGCCAGGAGAAAGGGAGTCACGCTCTCCTCTCTGCCCTCAGGTGGGCAGGGCAGTCCCTGCCGTGACCCCGATCCCTGCCAGGTGCCAGGGAAGGGCTGTTTCCCACCCAGCTGGCCTCCAGCAGAGGGGCAGTGGAGGCTGGAGGCTCCAGGACTGGCTGTGTTGGACTGGCAGTGCCAGCCTGAGCTGCTTTGGAGCCTTGAGCATCACCCCAGCATCACGTCCTCCAACTTCCTTCAGGACACACCAAACCCCTGCAAGGAGGAGTCCAGGTGACTTAGGGAGCCTGAGTGTGATGGGGAGCAGCTCTCCCTCCTCCTGCTCAGCCAGGCTTACCTGCAACCTCCTACAGCCATTTCCCAGGTCCTGTTTGAGTTTCCAGAGTTCCTTGTCCCTCCTGGCCACCAGCCCTGGCCCCTCAGCAAGCAGTCTGCAATTCTGTGGGTTCCATCCTGGGTATAAACCTGGTAAATGTGATTTGTTGGCAAGAGCTTTGGGTTCATTCTAGAGGTGCCTGTCTGTGATTTATGCTCCCTGTCCCTACCCAGGCACACAACCTAACCCAGAGCCACTTGAGCTCCATTTCCCACTTGCCATGCACAACCTTTCAAGAGAGGGAAATGCTTTCCCATTATCTGGTTAAAGGCATCTTTATTTTGCCATTGTATTTCTCAGCCATTTTCCTGTAAATCTCAATAAAACAGTCGGGGTTACTGCAAGAGCTGTTTGAACAATGAAAGCAGCTTCGCCCTAAAAGTTGCATTCAGCCTAATGAAGATCCATCTGCTACAGCACAGAACTCAGGGAAATAATGAGGGGAAATAGGTTTGGTGATCCCATCCTTCACTCTGAGAGCAGCCAGGAGCTCCCCTGCCTGTTGTGAAGGAATAGAGGAACATTTTGTGCCCTTTGGCTTGCAGTCAGTAAATAATGAGAACCAGGCAGCTGCTGAACGTTTGCCCAGCCCAAGCCACTGATAACAGGGCTGAGGCAGAAGCACAGGTCAGAGCCGAGCCCTGCAGAAATGTGAGGGCAGGGGGACCTTTGTGTGCATTAGAAATGTCAGCAGCTCTCTGATGTTGGCTGGGCCACCCTCAAAGGCTTTGTGGGACATTCTGGGAAGTAGCTGAAATCCAGCAGAGCCCTTCTCCTGCTGAGGATTCAGTGCTGGGAGCCCACAGAAGAAAGGGCAGCAGGGAATTTCCATTTTCAATTTCCATTTCCTGGTTTGCTCCCCACGTCCTCATGCTCAGGGTCCCAAAGGGACCTTCTTGCCTGAGACAGCCAAGCCAGGTTGGACCTGGGCAGGGATTTCACCTCTGGTGTGTTCTGTGCATTCCCACAGAATTAACTGGAAGAGCTCCAGCCACAAAAGGGAGATGAAACTGGTGCCCGGAGAGGCTCCCTGGAGCAGAGGCTGGGCAGTGCTAAAGGAATAAAGCAGGGATTTATTAAAAGCCCTTCAAAGGATTCACCTTGGGCACTGCAAGAGCCCGGCCGTGGCTCCAGCCAAGATGGACCCAAGATGGATCCGAGTCACGAGTTCTCACACTTGGATCACTTTGGGTCCATTTCCATCTTGGCCTTCATTGTCCAATTGCAGCTCCAGCTTCTGCAGTCCCATCCTCCCAGATTCTCTCCTCCATTCGCTGCTGTTTGCACTTTTTGGGGCTGAAGCTGCAGCGCTGTCCTTGGTTGTGGGGCTGGCAAAGGATTGTTTTGTGTGCCTGAGCTGGGAGGAGAACTTGCTGACACTTTGTATGGAGTTCAGAGTCACACACCAATGCAGTGCAGAGTCTGGAAATATGAAAGCTAAAACTTAAGGCATCAAAACCACCCAGGACATCCCTCTGTCCCTCTCCATGCTCTTGCCACACCTGCAGCAGTAGATTTGGGGCTGGAATAGGGGAGTTTCCTTGGCACAGCTCAGATTCCAGTTGTCCCTGTCACCTGCTGAGTGCCCTGGGCAGAGCTGGGACCTGCAGGATGTGGGATCTGGAATTGCTGATCCTTGTGGATCTCTCCCATTTTGGGATATTCTGTGATGTTTTCCCAGTGTTTAGGGCAAAGTTGATCTGCAGGGGCATGCAGGGAGATTAATCCCATGAGTTTCTGGAGCATCTCAAGCCATTTTCCAGGTTAAATAATCCCAGGAAATCGGGATACTTGGTGCTTTAGCTCCAAAACTGCTGCCCTGCTTTCCTTGGCCAGTTTTTGTCTTCACAGAAAGGAAAACTTTGCCTTGAAGTTTTCCTTTCCAGGTGACTCAGTGCAAGGAACCTTCAGCCCAGACTCACGGATATCTCCAGATTTACTTGGAGCTGAAGGTGGATTTGCTGGAGAACGGTCATTTTTGGGGCAAACCACTTCTGAATTGCCGCCAAATGCTCCCTGCCCACACATAAAATCCCAGAAACCTCAGTAGGAAGGGCACAGGCTGGAGGAGGGCGTTTTCCAGCCCCATCCCTCGCTCCCTCCCCGTTCCATGAGCTCAGGGAGTGGTGCCATGCCGAGCACTAATAGCACACGCTCCAAGCACACTTCCCTGCTTTTCTCCCTGCTCACAGCCAGCATTTCCATTTCCTCTTCCATTTGGGAAAGCAGAATTACAGCAGGGACCGGGACTGGTTTAACAAAAGTATTGGCGAGGCAGCGTTGGAGCCCATTAAGAGAGAGCTTGGCTTTCATGCTAATTTTCTTTTTAATAAAGAACAAATGGGCTAGGCTGCCACACAAAAGCATGGAGCTGCTCTGAAATGAGCAGGAACAGAGCTGGGAACAGCACAGCCCTGCTGTGTTATTACGTTTTGGGGGTGGAAAACTCCTACAAATCATTTGTATCCGTTGTCTAAATGGAACGCGCAGGGAATAATTTGAAGCAGGGAAGCATTAGGAAGGTAAAGGATCCACTTCTGCACTCATTTGCTCAGCTTAAACTCCTTGCTTTGTTTGCTGCCCTTGTTAGAGAAATTGTGCCTTGGTTCAACTTAAAATATGAGTGTGATTATCAAACCCAAATATAAACCAATACAGAACAGAAAACACTATTCATAGCCACGGAGAGCAGGAGCTTTACATAATTTCCATAGTGTGTCATGCATTTCTAGGAAGGAGAAAAAGGTCTTGAAAAGAAGCAGCTGACACGGAAATCATTATGAGAGATTTTTATGCTCACAGGGTAGTCTTAAACAAGAATAATGTTGCTCAGGAAAATAACACTTGCGAAGTTATTTGGGCCTGAAGTTCCTCACAGGCTCCTCATGGGCTTTGCAGAAGTGCTGAATCAGGGCAGAAGAGGCAGAACATTTACACGGGAGCCACGCAGAGAAATCAGAACTCCCTGCTCTCAGCATGGCCTGCAAGGCTGCAGGAGAGGATTTCTCCTTCCTGCATCCCTGGCCTTGTCTGGGAGCAGGAAGCAATCCATGGGGACAGGAATGATCCGTGGGGACAGAAGCAATCCATGGGGACAGAAGCAATCCTTGGGGACAGGAGCAATCAGTGGGGACAGGATCAGTCCATGGGGACAGGATCAGTCCATGGGGACAGGAGTAACCCTTGGGGACAGGATCAATTCGTAGGGACAGAAGCAATCAGTGGGGACAGGAGCAATCCTTGGGGACAGAAGCAATCTTTGGGGACGGGATCAATTCATAGGGACAGGATCAATCCTTGGGGACAGGAGCAATCCCTGGGGACAGGAGCATGCTGCTGCCCGTTCCGTGGGGCTGGGCTGTGGCTCAGGTGTGTGAGCTCGGGCAGGGTGTGAGCCAGTGCTGTCAGGGAGGTTCAACAGAGCCCAAAGGGAGGATGGGACAGATGGATCCATCCCTGGTGCCCTCCAAGCTCTTGTGGGAGTGCTGTGGGGCTGGGGCAGCACAACCAGCCCTGCTGAGAGCCAAGCCCCCAGTGCCCTGGCACTTCCTCTGCTTGAGTGATCCTCCAAAAACTTCAATCAGGCTTTAAAGTCAAACTTTGGAGGCATCTAAACTCAACCAGGATAGAAAGAGTGCTCAGGGATGTGGAGAAACTCAGGCCCTCATCAGCTGGGCCTGTTCCTTTAAGCAAAACTTCAAATCTGGAGCTAAATGCTCACTCCCAGCTTTCATTTATTTATTTATGCTTTTAATTCTCTCCTAGATGCCAGGAAACATATTTGCATTTCATTAAAATGTATTTTCCTCACTTAGGTCTGCATTCTTTCCTGGCAAATGTTGCCTTCTTGTCATTTTCCCCAGGCCTGGAGCAGACTCAACGTGGTGCAGCTGCTTTGCTTGAACAGCCCCTGGAACCTCAGGCTGATTCCTGGTCCTCAATGGCTGTGGGCACCTCAGGAGGCTCTGGAGTCCATGGATCATCAGTGCCACTGGTCACACAGCCTGAGGGGCACACAGAGCAACACATGGATACAGAAATCTGATGGATATGGGCAGGTCCTGGGTCTGGAGCCCTGCCAAAGGGGCTGGGGGTGGCATTTAGCAGGGGTTGGGCACATCTGCCATCAGTGCCAGCTTTTCTCCCTGCTGGGAGCAGCTTGGCTGGCACAGCTGGCCACGAGCACGGTGGCCCTGCAGGGTCTGGGGTCATGCAGAGTCTCCAGGTTCCAGCTCCCAGTCAGCATTTCCCCTGCACAGACACACATCCCTCCCACTCTGATGTCCTGGCCAGAGGAACAGTTTTTGTGCCAGCCTGGAAGTGACACCTCTGTGATCCTGAACCAGGTAACCCCATCCCATCCCATCCCATCCCATCCCATCCCATCCCATCCACACCCCACCTGCAGATGCTGAGTGATGAGTTCATTCCTCATTCCCTATCCCTTTGCCCCCATGCTGGTGTCCAGCTCCTTCCCCAGCTGCAGGACACCATTCCAGAAGGATCCATGTCCCTCTCCCTGTCTTTGTCCCGTTCTTGCCAGACAGGTTCAGAGCAGTCCAGAGCCTCATCACAAACCAGCTCTGCTGCTGGCCACCAAATAACGACCTTCTCTCTGCCACTTTGTCCCTGGGTGTCTCACTCAATCACATCCCAGCCCCAGTACATCCATATTTAATTACCAGAGATGCTATTAAAGCCCCATGTCCTCGTCAGCTCAGGTGTCCTGTCCACCTCTGCTCACCAGACCATGACAGAGGCTCACTGAGGCTGGACCTTGGCTCCAGGAGGTGAAACTCAGCCTGGTTTTGAGTGGAAGCAGGTCCAGCTAATGATTTATTACATTTTAGCCTCTTGAAGATGTTAAAGCAACCTCTGCCCCCCAACCACTTTTTCTCCCAGCCCTACACTGAAGCTGAGCACATGAAAAGCACCAGGAATGCAAAGCATCATTAGTATGTAAGTCAGACTTGCAGAAGGATAAATTTAAGCGTTGTAGAAATTACCTGGATGAAGAGAAGCATTTCCTGGAGTAAAGAGCTTAAGCCAAGTCAAACACTTGAGTGCAGGAGCACTCTCCCTTCTCCCTGGCTCCCCAAATGTTTGCTGACACAGACTAACAGCCAGTGCTCCTGAAGTCGTGATCCCAGTGCCAGGGACAGGTTTGGGCTGCTCTGGGCATCACAAGGCACATGTGGGGCAGTGTCCCCACCCCAGCACTTCACATCACCAGCATCACTGCTCTGTCCCACAGGGAGCCCCAAACAGCTCCTTCCTCCCAGCAAAGGGACAAGGGATGGGGCTCCCAGGCAGCTCTGTAAGCTGGGCACCAATGAAGCTTCACGTGTGGGGCTGGGAGGTGATTCCCAATCCCCAGGGAGCCGGGAGGAGGCAGCTCCATCCCACAGGATGGCACCGACTCCACTGCAGGAATGCAAATAAATCCCCTTTTCTTCCTGGTAATTTGTTTCCGTGCAGAATAAATTGAATATGTAATTTCATTTTCTCTCTTGGAGCATTAACAACCTTGGAATTGTTGGGATTCACAATGAAGACAACAAACAAGTAATTACTGACGAGCTGATATCGCTGTGGAGAGGAGAATGCGATTGATTTTAATTCTTGGCAGCCCTGTTTACTCTCCCCTTGCATTAGGCATAATAAAGTGTTACAGTAGATTATGTTCTGCTGTAAAATAGTTCTTATCAGCCACCACAAACTGCTCCTCATTAGGGAACAGCCCTCCACCACCCTACTCCTCAGCAGCATCCTCTGGGGAGGGCCTCACACCCTCACAGGGAACAATTCCTTCCTGATATTGAATTTAAATCTATTCTCTTTCAGTTTAAAACCATCCCAGGCCCTTGTCCGAAGTCCCTCTCCAGCTCTCTGCAAACCCCTTTAGGTTCTGGCTGGGAGATATTCAAAGTTCCACTGTGCAAGGCCATGAGCAAACTGCTCAAATTCACAAATCTGTCCAATCTCCACAATCCCAGGTTTTGGTGATTCCCATCCTGCAGGAATCCAGCAGAGAGTTCCTCCAAGTGCAGCTCACAGGGATCCATCAGGGTGGGAACATGGGATGGGGTGGGGTGGGATGGGATGGGATGGGATCCATGGGATGGGATCCATGGGATGGNTGGGAAGAGCCCCCTGAGCCCTCTTGGCCTGGGTGTGACTGGGATGGAGTTCCCTTTGCCCAGAGCAGCCCCTGCCCTGCTGTGCTTGGCTCTTGTGGCTGGAGTGGGTTTGGTCCCAGCCCGAGGCTTTGGCTGCTCCTGAGCAGGGCTGGCCCCGCATGAGGCATCTCTGTAACCCTCCAACAAATGTCCTGGGGGTGGGCAAATATTCCTGGGGACACTGGGATGGGATGGGATGGGATGGGATGGGATGGGATGGGATGGGATGGGATGGGATGGGATGTCCCTCCTAAGGCCAGCAGCTCCCAGCCAAGGCTGCTCCTCCTCCAGAAACCCTTCCTTGTGCATTCCTTGGAAACCTCACCCTGGACAATGCCTTTCCAAAATGCAGGAGCTTCTCAGCATCCTGAAGGAAGATGCAGAACCAAGCTTTGGCCCAGGTTGGGTCTGGTGACATCCTAAAGTGATAGCCACAAAGTTATACAGCTGCAATTAATCAGAAGGAAATTGATTGTGATGGGAAATTCGGGGTTCACAATGCAGCTCGTGGTATATCCTTCAAAAGTCAAAAGAGCTGGATCCTGTTTCTTTTGCCAGCAGAGGATTGTTTTCCAGGGAAAGCAGGACTCCTGGCTTTGGTGACTGTTGGAAAGCTGGCCCTCATCATTCTGTGCCTCAGTGCTCCTGGGTGTTGAGGAGAAGCAGAAATGTTGCCTCTCTCCCCAGATTTCTCCACAATTTCCAGGGTCAGCCAGCACAGATTTCCATCTGGGAAAGAGAGCTCTGGTGGATGGGTGTGGAGTGTTCCAGTCCCTGTGAGAGTATCACAGAAACATGGAAATGTTTGTGAGGGAGCACTGGAGCCTCCACCCCCCTCTGAGCAGGGTGGGCTTTGGGCCAGGCCAGCCTGGATCTGGAAAACTCCAAAGGATGGAGAGGGATTGCACTGAGCCTCTGAAACCCTTCCCACCTTTAACCACTGCTCTGTCCCCTCCATCCCTGTCCCCTCCTGTCCCCCCCAGCCCTGTCCTCGCTGTCACCATCCCCAGGAGGCTCCTTCAGCCTCCCCTTCCCCGGAGGCAAGCCCAGCTCCTTCCCTGCCCTGGCACTTTGTGCCAGCCCCATGAATGGTGCCATCCCAACAAAACCTCTCCAGCCAGGACACATTCCCTGGCAGCTCCAGGAGGTGAGGTTTGTCCTGTGCCTGTCCCTCCCAGCGCTGGGCAGGATGTGCTGCCCGTTCCAGGGGCACAGGGANAAATCTGTCCAATCTCCACAATCCCAGGTTTTGGTGATTCCCATCCTGCAGGAATCCAGCAGAGAGTTCCTCCAAGTGCAGCTCACAGGGATCCATCAGGGTGGGAACATGGGATGGGGTGGGGTGGGATGGGATGGGATGGGATCCATGGGATGGGATCCATGGGATGGNAGGGAAAGCAGGACTCCTGGCTTTGGTGACTGTTGGAAAGCTGGCCCTCATCATTCTGTGCCTCAGTGCTCCTGGGTGTTGAGGAGAAGCAGAAATGTTGCCTCTCTCCCCAGATTTCTCCACAATTTCCAGGGTCAGCCAGCACAGATTTCCATCTGGGAAAGAGAGCTCTGGTGGATGGGTGTGGAGTGTTCCAGTCCCTGTGAGAGTATCACAGAAACATGGAAATGTTTGTGAGGGAGCACTGGAGCCTCCACCCCCCTCTGAGCAGGGTGGGCTTTGGGCCAGGCCAGCCTGGATCTGGAAAACTCCAAAGGATGGAGAGGGATTGCACTGAGCCTCTGAAACCCTTCCCACCTTTAACCACTGCTCTGTCCCCTCCATCCCTGTCCCCTCCTGTCCCCCCCAGCCCTGTCCTCGCTGTCACCATCCCCAGGAGGCTCCTTCAGCCTCCCCTTCCCCGGAGGCAAGCCCAGCTCCTTCCCTGCCCTGGCACTTTGTGCCAGCCCCATGAATGGTGCCATCCCAACAAAACCTCTCCAGCCAGGACACATTCCCTGGCAGCTCCAGGAGATGAGGTTTGTCCTGTGCCTGTCCCTCCCAGCGCTGGGCAGGATGTGCTGCCCGTTCCAGGGGCACAGGGATGCTCTGGAATTTGCCACATTCAGCTGCAGAGAGGTTTTTGCTCCTTCTCCACATGTGTGTCTGAGGGCACAGCTCCAAGACAGGTGCTAGAAATGTCTCCTGTCACTGTTTTCATTGCCTCCCCATCAATTCTGGAGGTGTTTCTGTGAGAAATTCTTGGAATGTCATTAAAATGGGCTTTTTTCCATGTTCATGCTGTTTTCTGAGCTCTGCCTTCACTTCTATAAGATCTGAACAGACGTTTGATGCCCTGCCTTAAATTAGGTCCCTGTGTTCCATGCAGAGTTCACCAGCTCTCAGAATGATCTTTCGGAGCCTAATTAATTATTTAAAGAAGTTTAAATGGTGAATGATCTTTAAAGAAGGCATTGTCTCATCTCAATTATCTTTTCAGAGGTTTCTCTGCTCTCTCTGAGTTCGGGAAGAGACTTGCTTAAGCACTGGCAGATAACTAATTCCCCAATTAATATAACTAATGTTTACACAGGGATGAATTCCTATTTTAGCAGCACTTGCAGCATCGAGTGACCTTGCTAAACTCCCACACTGAGTATTTCTCTCACAGGACACAGACACACTGATTTTATTACACAAATACTCGTCTTTATTACAAGATATTCCCAAATTAACCTCTTGCAAGAGGCTTCTCATTTGATAAAGAGCACAGGTTGCTGCACTGAGGAAAAGCCATTAACATCTAATTAAGCACCAGAATTATCCAACAGAATTTCTTGGTATCTCCTTCCAAACTTTTTCTTCCTGTTCAACTCCCAAACAACATGAAAAATGGAGAGTGAAAGGTCCCAAGAAATGAAAGGTCCCAAGAAATAAATCCTCTGAGGACAAAATCTGCAGCCCTTCATGAGCAAGTTTCGGTGAAAGCTTTGGGATTTTTGTGTGAGGGGAACTCTGCTGGCAGAGCTCAGGAATTTTGAACCAAATTAATTTCCTCTCATTCCTTACAACTTCCTAAAATCCAATTCCTGCAGGCTCTGCCGCTGGAGCAGAGTATTTCCCACTTCAGACCCAGAAGCAGCAGGGGAGGGAGTTCTGGCCCAAAACAGCAATTTTTGGATAAATTTTTCATGCAGACCAAGTTTAGATAGACTTTTCCCTGCCTATACTTAATTTAAAGTCCATTTAACAATGCTAGTTTAGTGTATTTTGATTGAATTTTAATTGGTATTCAAGCGAGCTTGAGACAAATTGTCAATTTAAAATGCATAACTGGGTGTGAAACAAATTTCCAAAATAAAAATCCCAATGAATTTGTGTTAAGCTCTATAACTGCTTAAATATGCACTCATAAAATGTTTGTGTCATGGCAGTGCTATGGAGTGGAAGAGTTCCTGATGGTTTTTACTCACACCCCCTAAAAGTTACAGAACTAAGGAGGGAAATAATGATTATCCTTGAATCAAGGACCTCCAGAGCTTCTCACTGCAAAGGATTTGATTTTTCTCTGCTGCAGAGAGAAATCTGGGATGCTCAGACCTCCTGTTCCATCAGAGGATTCTCAGTCCAGGAGGAATTTCTCCTTCCCCCACAAATTTCTCCTTCTCCTGTTGGGAGTTAAGTTTTTAACCATCCCCCAGGCCCCACCATGACACAGAAAGGAAAATAGAAAAGGGCAAAATCAAAGTAGAAAAGAGAAAAAAATCAAAGTGGAAAAGGAAAAAAAATCAAAGTAGAAAAGGGGGAAATGCCCACAAAATAAATGGGGTAAGGGAAGGGATGGTGAGAGAAGAGCACAAGGAAAAGCTCAGGGTGCAGGCACAGCTGGGGCTTTCCAGAAAGGTGGCAAATAATTGAGAGAAATTCAGGGAAAGTTTGTCTTTCATGAAGGTCAGTGCAGATACTTGGAAAATGAACAAACAAATGGAGAAGAGCAGAGTGAAAGGTAAAAATATCAGTGAGGAGCTGGAAAGTTGGGAGGAGCAGACTCCAGAGGGAGCCCAGATCTGTGGAGTTGTGAATTTGAGGGAATCACAACAGGGATCCAACCCTAGAAAAGTGGATTTTACTTAAATTTACCAAAACCACAGCAGTTTCCTGGTGGCAAGACAGTGTGAGATAGTTTGATGGACTTTGAGGGAGAGGCAAGGAAGCTGCAGGTGACTGAGCTGTCAAAATGCAAGGAGTGTGCAGAGGAAAAGCAAGAGAGGATATTCCAAGGACAGGACAACAACAATTTGAGAAGCCTGTGAGAAGCTAAAGAAAGGATTATTTTTATATATCACTTAATTTTTTTGCAAAGAATAACACAGACAGAGTCAGCTTTTGGACAGAGGCACAATACCTGCAAAATAAAAACAAACACACAAACTTTTTACAGAGTCCTGAAGGAATGAAAACCCTAAACGGGAAGGGAAGGGAAGGGAAGGGAAGAAGGAACAAAATTCTATTCAGGAACCTTGCAGGCTCTAAGAGTGCCCATGACACAGTGGGTGTTCAGTCTTTATTTCCATTCCAGCTCTGAGCAGGGACTGGGATTCCCACTGCACCTCCAAGTGCAAGAACCACAGATCAGAAAGGCCAGCCAGACTGGAGAGATCTAAAATCCAGATCAGACAATCAGAAAAATCATTTCTACTGCAGGGCACTGGGAGGTAAAACAAAATCTTGCATGGATAATTTGGCAATGTTTTTTTTTCATGCAAATCCTCATTTCAGGGCTGTTTCCAGAGAGTGGGATTTTTTTGAGGAAACAACATCTGAGCTTGTTATCCTGGAGTTTCTCAACAAGCAGGAGGGACCAGAGCCTTGTGGGGCACGGCTGAGCTGCCCCAGCCCAGCATGAGAGGATGTGCACAAAACATCTGCAGCTGCTCCTGCCAGCTAGAAAGGGAACCTGGCCCAGCTCAGATGTAAATATTTGCACTGAAGACATCGAAATCTCTTAGATGAATCCTGCCCTGGGCCTCTCAAACAGAAATTCTGCTGCTAAGGACATAACCTGCCAAAGCAAGAAAACTGGGAGGTGGAGAGAAGGCAGAACTGAGGGAAAATATGCTTGTGATAAAGGAGAGTTGAATTCCAGGGAAGGAGACAAATACTACAGAGGAAATGCAAAATAATTTTTGTTATTGCTACAAACCAGGTATTAAAAAAAGGTACAACTAATTCCAAACTGAAATTATGTAGGTCAATAGGCTCTGAAAGGAGCAGCTCTGTGGTCAGCCTGGAATGTTTGGTTATATGAGGAAAAATCAATGTTTTTGCTGTTCCAGAGGGTGCTGGTTCCCTCATTCCCTCATCTGGGCTCAATTCATCTTGCAATGAGCTGTGCTGCCATCCCAGGGTGATGAAATATTTCACCACACCTCTGTAGATATCATTACCAATCTATTTTGCATATCATCAAAAATAGAAGAGCTCAGGTTAGTCAGATGAGACCTACTTTCTCTGAGGTTGTTGACTGGTGTTAAATTTAGTCCCATCTTGACAGGATCCCATCCCAGCTCCTCCAGTGTTCCCATGACTGGGGTCAAACTCCCAAACCCCTCTGGCAGGGCTTGAAGAGCCCTCTGACCCTCAGGGATGTCCCCAAGGGAACCAGCCCTTTCTGGGCTCCTCAGCACAGGTTTTTCTATGCTTGTAATATAAATATTTTCCCTGATGACAAATATTGTTTAACATCATCCTTCCCTGTCAAAGGACTAGAAAATAATTCATCCTCCTCATGTACTATTCACCCCGCTTCTTCCCAAATTCAGAACAGATTGATTTCTTTATGTTCATCAAAATTTATGCCTCTTTTTATCCCTTTGTTGTGCCAACCACAGATTCTCCCAGGTGCTCCAGCGTGACAGTGATATCCAGTTCATAACTTCTAACACACATTAATTGCCATCAGTGTTTCTAGGGCTTTATTTTTTATTTTATTTCACTTGTGTAGCTGCTGTCTGTGCTTCCTTCCTGCACTCCACAGTCAGATCCTTGGGGAAGGGAGGGGAAAATGGGCAGAGGGGCCCAGTGTCCATCCCACACCCCTGCCCAGGGGTGTCCTGGCACTCCCTCAGTGCTCCTCCACCAACACAAGGAGCAACTGAACAACCACAAAACCCCATCCCCTGACCTGGAGCAGCTCCAGCTTCTCCTTTTCCTGTGGGAACAGACCCCAGTAACATCTTTGGTCCAGGAGAGGAATCCCCAAACCCAGGAAATGTGCTGGGGAGCAATAGGGACAGGGACAGGGACAGGGACAGGGTGATGACACAGACAGGACCCCATTCCCTGCCACCCCCTCTGCTTTCCCGGGGGCCTCACACCCCCAGAACAGCCCCCAAGCCCCAGGAGAGCTTTGGGGTGTTTGATGCTGTGACAAGTTCCTGTGTACTCATGAACAACAGAGCAACCAGAGCAGCTGTGGTGCCCTGGGATCCCTGGAAGTGTCCCAGGCCAGGCTGCACAGGGCTTGGAGCAGCCTGGGACAGTGGGAGGTGTCCCTGCCATGGCAGGGCTGGGATGGGCTTTAATGTCCCTTGCAACCCAAACCATGCCCTGATTATTCCATGAACTGCCAGCCCAACCAACTCCAACAGTGTGGGAGGCTGGAGGCTGAGAACTTTACAGGTGTGTCTGGAAACCCTCCTTAACCCTACAGGTGTACTTGGACAGCCTCCTTAACCCTACAGGTGTGCCTGGAAACCCTCCTTAACCCTTACAGCCCCTCCCAGCAGGAGCACAGGACAGCAGGGACACCTGTGGATGTGAACACTGCCCACACCAGTGACAAGGAGCTGGGAGCAGAACCAAGCTGGTAATTAATTATTAATTCTTAATTCTTAATTCTTAATTATTGTGCAGATGAAGCAGTGGGAAGGCACTGCCTGGGAGCCAGCTGTGCCTCCAGCTGTCCCCAAGGGGTGGCACTGGGCTGTCACTGTCCCTGTCCCTCACAGGTTTAACCTGTAAACCGCCCGGGCTCTGCGAGCAGAGCAGGAGGAGGAACCAGGCCCGTGATGGTTCCCAGCTCCCAGGAGGGGCTGCCTTCATTGTGAGCAGCAAAACAAGACTGGGAAATGCCAAAGTGTGACAAGATGTGGCTGAGGACAGCAGCTGTGTCCTGGAGCAGGTTTAGTCACACATCTGCCCAGTCCCAGCTCACAGGGCTGTGCAATGAACCATCTCCCTCCTCCTTGACATGAAACACTGGTGAGAGAACAAGCAGAGCCCAAGGAGCAGAGGGAAAAAGGAATGTTTTCCACACAAGCATTTAAACAGCATGATTTTTTTCCCCTGAAACTGAAACAAAAAGCTCCAAGTTTGCAGCCAGCTGGAAACAGCACAGACAGGAAGGAGCTGTAAGAGGTACCTTGAGATCTGTGCAGCTCCTGCCACTGCCATGAATTTATGGAGGTGCCTGGTCCCACATCACACAGGTGATCATCCCTGCCTGGGCCCAAACCAAACCCAAACCAGACCATGAGGATTCCCTTTAGCACTTCCCTCTATTTTGTTGGGATAGCACTGACAAGGAGGGCAGTGGTCCATGAATTCTTTACAACAGTCTTCACTCAGGGGAGAACTATCAGCTCTGATAGCACTGAGAGCAGAAATTTTCAGTTTTCAACACAGGAATAACAATCCAGAGATTATGCAGATGAGTGAGCTGTGTTCATGACTTCTAAATCTGACTTAAAACTGGTTAAACTGAAATCTTAAGCAGCCTTTGAGAAACTGAACATCTGACAAACTCACAGAGCGTTGCTGATGCTGAGGGGGATTTTGGCCATCTCTCTTTAAAGCCATCCCTGGATGAAAAAACACCACACAGGTCAGAGACACCAGGGCTTGGGTAAACACATAAAATAAATCCACCAGGAATGGACTTTCCATCATTTTCTGGAAAATCACCCACACCAGAAGTTTCCCAAGGCCGTGGAAGTCCAGCTCAGTTCAGACCATGTGATTTCTCAAAAACAAGGCAAGTCAGGAAAATTGTGAGATGTGATGTGGCCACAAGACCAAGGCCAGCTGATCCCACACCAGGCTGTGCTGAGGCTGCAGCTGGTAAAAAAGGGAATGGGATGAATGGTCCGGGATTGCCTGCTGGGAAAGGAGCTCAGAGGGACAAGAGCTGCCCTTTGGAGTGGTTCCACTCACAAGCACTTGGAATATTCACTGGGAAGGTCAAAAGCCCAGGTGTGCCTCTCATCTCCTCTCCTCCCCACCACTCTGAGCTGCATTCAGCTGCTGAAGGACCTTCCCTGGGCCCAGGGAGCACCAATTATCCCATGGAAGGGAGCACCAGGGAATGCAGCCCCCCCAGGCCATCCCAAGGACAGCAGCCAAGGTCTCCCTGGGCTCAGAGCAGCCCTCAGGGACTCTCTGGGGCCTCTCCTGTCCAGGTGGGAGATGCTGTGAGCACCAGGCAGGAATGAGCCCCCACAAAGCTCTGTGGGATTCCTTCTTCATGCTCACCTATTCCAGAGGGATCTCCAGGACTGCTCCAAGCCCAGCTCTCAAGGGATTTAAACAAGGATGGAGGAATGCACTGGTGCCTAGGTTTAGGTGTTTAGATGCCATTTGAAGTCAGTGTGTTTCCTGTAGTTGCTGCTGAATTCCACCACTGGAAGAATGGCAAACCTATCTGGTGGCCTGGGATCTTAGAAAATACAAAGAGCACACGTGAAAATCCAAAGGGTCAGAGAGAGGTGGCACTTCCCCATCCTCCTTCTCAAATTATTTTCTCCTGACTGCAGCTTTCAGGACAGCAAAACCATCCTGGACAAAAGCTTGGCATCTCCCAAAGCCTCTGACCAGAGTAGTGTGGGGCCCAAATCCAGCAGGTGAATTATGATCAGCCCTGGATTATATTGGCTGAAGCAGAGGAAGTGCCAGGACAGGCAGAGAGAAGAGTGATGGGTCCCAGAGCAGGGAATGTGGAGGGTCTGGGCAGCACAGTGAGGTCCAGACACACTCTGGGAATATTTCACCTTCCTGCCTCTGCCTCACCAGGGAAACAGAAGAGATACAGATGCTGGGTTATAAATTTTAAAGCAATTCTGCTGAGAACCTCCTTTTGAATTTAGAGGCAAATTCTTCATATAAATGGATTGAGAAATTCTCCCTCTGAAGTTATCCATCTCTTAATAGGACATCCTGACAGCAGCTGAGTCAATCCGATGTCCGCTGTTGATTTGAGGGTGTTCATCCAAGGCTGACATGACATTTCTTTTGTTGACAGAGCTCATATGTTACAGCAGCCTGTCCTTCATATTTCTCTGTCTTTCAGTGCTTCAGCAGCTGCACACCAGGAGAAACTGCTGCATTTACTTATTGCTTCAAGGCCCATTTCCTAGACATTCCTTCCTCCAGCAAAGGGCAGCATTTGTGTGTTTAATCCTAGATTTCAGCTGGAGAAGGATTTGCCCTGGAGATGATTCTTCAAAGGCCAATACAGCAAAATTCTCCAAAGTGTTGGAGCACCTGATTTTAATTTCAGGAGCAGATACATAATAATGATATCGTTCAGTGCCTTTCATCCCAAAGGATTCTTCTCAAAAGTTGGACTTTGACAGCGAGATCTACCAGTGGATCTGGATGAACATAGGCAGAACTTCATGCACCATGGCATTTCTGGAAAGGAACAAGACAGCTAATTTGAACTTTGTCATATCAAATTCTGAGGCTTGGATTGCTGGGATGAGCATTCCAGCAGACAGCTCTGCTCTTGAAGCGTGGTGGAACCTTCTCCACTGACAGCAAATCTCATTTGGGCAAGAAATGCAGCTGTCCTGGAAGTCCAGACTGGAACAAAGCCTCAGGAGGTGGGAAAGTGCTCTAGGAGTTATAACCTTGTCCTGTCCTTGTGTTCTGGACACTCAAGGGACAGCACACAGGGTCACTGACCTCACCTGAATGTGCTACCTGCTGGAACTGTCACCTCACACAAAGTATTACAGCAGCCCATCGTCCTTACCGTGCATGGAGCCATCCTGAAAAGCATTTTCTAAGTGACTGACTACAGTTTAAATGACTGAGGAGTGCTAAGGGTGTGTGTCCCCCCAGGAACACACTGAGCAGCCACAGCTGCCCACAGTGGTGCCAGCAGTGCCACCACAGTGATTGTCACTTGAGCACGGTGGAACCCTGGGCTGGTCACGGATGTCACTGCTGGCAAATATTCAAGCCGGGGCTCTCTGCTCTCCAATCCCCTCTGTGTGAGTAGGAAGCCTCATGCTGGCTCTGGAGGTTCAGCTCCCCAGGCTCTGATGTGTCCCAGCCCTGGCTCACTTTGTCAGAGGCAGATTGCCCTGGGTCCCTGGGTGGTGGCACGGGCAGGACAGAGGAGCTGGAGCTGGCAGGAGCACAGGTCCTGCTGCACTGTCCTTGCAGGGCTGCCCTTCTGTCCTCTGCTGGGGAGCTCCTGCTCCTTGGACTTGCAAGACAGACTGAGAAGTTCAGGAAAAACCCTAAATTTAAAATTCCAAAGGGGAGATGAGAGAGACGCACCATGAGGCTGGACCTTCATGGGGGCTGTTCCCAGAGCTCAGCAGGCACCTGGCTCCAGTGGGGCTGGCAGACCTCACCTGTGCTGAGCCCACCTGAGGGACCTTGAGTGGGGCTGAGCTGAGCCTGCACTGCCCATCTCTGCAGCCCTGTCTCATGCCTTAAGTTTTAGCTTTCANACAGCAGAGCTGGGGGTTAAAGGCCACCCTTGGGCTGCAGCTGGACCAGGGGTTTTCTATGGCTCTGCTGGTGAGGAGCTGCTGAAGAGCTCAAATCCTACCATGGCCCAGTCTGGACTCCATCCTCTCCCCTGACCTTACACAGCACGAGGTGTTACCTCAGGTACAGCAGGAAAATGCCAAAAATCCAGACACAGCTGGGGAGCAGCAGCTGGGAGCTGTGAGATCCCTGCTCTCCACAGGCAGGAGCTGCCTCTGAGGAATTTGCTCCTGCTGGTGATGCCTTAAGTTTCAAGTTTTTCTGTTCTGCTTGGGTGTGCTTTTTGTTGTGCTTGGGTGATGAAGACAAAACAGTCCTATGCCAGCTGGGGACTCAAGGACAATCTCTTCAAACTTCAGGCCCTAAGCGTAAACAACGTGAAAAGAGGAGGGCAGGCAAGCAAGCAAGGAGGATGAAACTTCATTATTTGAAGCTATTAATTGGACAGTTGACTCCTGTATGCAAATGGACTAAAACCTATAAAAATGTGACATCTTGTGACCAAGCTCTCTTTTGCTTCCATCCTGGAGCCATCTGGGCAGGGCCACAACTGTGGCACTGGCACTGCCAGGGTGTGGCCTTTGAAGGCCCCTCAATAAATATTAAAACAAATATTAAAATAAATATTAAATAAATATTATTTCTTATGTAAAACTCTGCCTAGACTCTGTTCCAGTTCCTCTAGGCATCACTGGGAGCCCTGCACTGCCAGCCCTGCCCTGCTGAGCACACAGTGCAGCTCAGGGAGTGCCCAGGGAGCTCTGTCCCAGCCCCAGGTGTGTCACAGGCTCTGCTCCCTTTCCTGCAGGAGAGCAGCTCTCCCTCCTTGCTGCTCTGTTGCTCTTTGCCTCATGAAGTTTTATTAAAGACTTACAAGGGATTTTCTGCACAGCTGCCCAACCAATGCCCTTCACAGCACATCTCCAGCCCTTTAAATATTCACGAGGCTGGGGCTGCTGCTTAATTGAATTTCCTCTATGGATGGATCAGTTCTTTTTCATCTCCTGCAGCCAAGGTGCAAATTAAGTACATAGTACTGGGACAGGAGACCAAGGAAGCAATTCCTCTTTGGTCGGTGGCCTCACCCCTGCCGGGATCAGATCTACAGTATCATTCTTCTCCCTAGACAGTGTTAAAATCCCAGATTCATGGAATAATTCATGCCAGGATGGGCTGCCAGGAGTGTCCAGCCCAAGCCCTGCCGGGAAGGGATGCCAGCAAAGACAGAGGAGGCTGCTCAGGATCTCGAGTTTCAAGTCTCCAGGGATGGAGATCACACCTTTACTTCAAGGCTGGGGGTCCCTCATTTTGAAATTTTCATTTTCTCCTACATTTAGTGACATTCCTGCTGGCTGTGTCTGCTGCCTCGTGTCCTTTGCAAAGCACATCCACCAGGAGCCAGCTCCACCCATCCCACAGCCTCCCTCAGGAGCAGCAGGAGCCTCTTCCAGCCTTCTGTTCTTCCCACCAAACCATCCCAGCGCCCTGAGCCTCTCCCTCAGCCCAGCCCCTCGTGCTCCAGCCCCCAGAGCAGACACAGATGTGAGCTCAGGAGTGCTCAGAGTGCATCCCTCAGTCTGCTCCCTGCCCAGCTGGCCTGCAGAGACACCAGAAATGCCACCAGCTCTTGTTGGCCACCAGAAGTGACATTGGCCACTGCCCCAAATGCAGAAATTTTTCAGCCCCTGCTTTTCTCCTGAACAGACCAATGGGCAGAAATGCACTGAGAGCAGCCAGGAGACCAGGACAAATCCCAGGAGCTGTCTCAGCCTCCCCTGCTGCTCACATCCCATTTTTTGGAGGTTTTGGGCATTGCAAAGAAGTTATTCTATATGGACGTCTTAGCTCTGAGGTCAGCCAAGGAAGCTGCCCTATTTTCTCCTTGGCCAGGAGCTAATATCAAACTGGGCAGCAAAAAGAAGAGGAAAAGGAGGTCAGTGGCCTGAGCATTTGGGTCACAAGACCACAGGGAGCCTGAGCAAGCAGTGAAAGGACAGGACAGGGACAGGGACAGGGACAGGGACAGGGACAGGGACAGGGACAGGGACAGGGATGGGTGGAGATGAAGGAGCAAAGTTGGGATTTTATTCTAAGAGGTGCCTCTGCCCAAGTTCAGGTGCAAAAGAGACCACATGTCAAAGTCAGTAGAAGGGATTTTATTGAAGAGTAAATGGGAGGCAAAGCATAGAAAGAAACAGGAAGAGAGAAGAGAAGGGAAAGAAAGGCAGTGGGAGAGATTAAGCAGAAGCTGTCACCACCCCATGGATCCCACAGCTGGTCCTTCTTCACCCTGCTCCTCTTGGGGACCCCCAAGTTGCTCTCTGGAGGTGCCACCTTTACCCAGTGCCAGTTCCAGGTACCCACAGGGTGATCACAGACATTCCCACAACCTGGGCTGCCAGGGGTGAGCAGTGGCTTCCTTTCCCAGTCTGCACACTGGAATTTTGTGTGCTAATTCCAAACCTTCACTTCTGTTTAGGTGTGGAATCAATACCTCCCTTTTTGCCATCTGTGCTTATCTGGAGTTCCTGTTGTGGTGATTTATCTTATGGGAGCTTCCTTCTTTGGCAGGGTTTGGCACTTCCACCTGCATTCCCTGAGTCCTCACACAAGGTGAGACTGGGAGAGGCTCCTCCAGAGCTTCACTAAGCCCCAGACTCAGATTCAAGTGACCTCTGCACATGGGACCCAGAGCAGGGGAGTCTCAGGGAGTGGTTGCCTTGCTGGGTGATCCTTCACATCCTGGAAATGTCTGGTAGTCGGGTCCCAACAGAGATTAACTCACACAAGGTCCTGATTTGGTCTTTACAATATCAGGAAGGAAATACCCTGCTCCCTTGTGTGGTGAGCCTGTCCCTGCAGGGCTTCTGTTGGGAGCAAAGCTGTCCCCAGCTCTGGGGACAAAGCTGTGCTTGTGCATAAAACAGGCAGCAAGAAGAACCTGGGGTTTGTGACAAACAGAATGCACAGATTGCATCCCAGGGCTGCAGTCTGACCTCTGCACCACATCCTGCCCTCACCTGCCCTTCCCAGCTGGGACAGCCCCAGAGCAGCCAAACCCAGCCAAGTCCCCAGCTCTGTCCCTGACTGCAGCAGCAGAAGCCTCTCAACAAAAGCACCAGGAAGCAGAGGGGCTGTGCACGGGAAAAATCCTTCCTAGAGCCCTGTGCATAATTCCAGACTCCTAGAGGCCATGGGAGCAGCTGGATCCTTCAGACACAGGGGAACCTGCCCCAGGCTGGGGTGAGTTATTGTCTGCAGGGCTGGGAGCAGGGTGGTGTGTGTCACCATGGCCATGCAAACCAGCTCTGTCCCTGCCTGCTCAGTGCTGGGGGCTCAGGCTCCACTCCAGCTGTGCTCTTTGCAGTGTAATTGCTTTTTCCACCACCTGTGACCATGGTGCTGCCTGCAAGAGGAGATCAACCACCCCAGAAATTGCTCTCCTCTGTTCCTGGCAAAAGCTTCTGTCATTGGCCTTCTCTGCCAACTAGAAAATTAATGCTGGCAGGAATGCCAGTGTCTGAAGACATCAGGTTCTTAGTGGCAGGGATTTTTGGCAGGGAGGGACAAATTAGGGAAGTGGACGCAGCTCTGGCCCCTCCTTGCCTGGTGTTCTCATGTCCCAGCTTGCTGGGCTCTGCCCCTGTCTGACTTGAGAGCAAATTCCGGCCAAGGCAGATCCTGTGGCTGCTTTTGGCCACCCCACGGCTGAATTTACACCTTGTGGGTGACAGCCACACTGCCCCACACCCTTTGTCCCTGGGGAAGCCAACACTGTCATCCAGATGGGATCTTCTGGGATAGGGAGTAGCTGCCCATTGGGATGGGCCCTTTGCAGCTACTCCCTGCCAGGAGTCACTGCTGAGGCACAGCCACAAGCACAAAGCTGCTTCCCAGATGAGAAAATCCTCTTTTCCAGGCAGCACAGCCCTGTGTGCAGACACAGCTGCCTGCACACAGCACAGGGACACGTCTGTCCCTGTCCCCAGTGGGCTGGACACAGCAGGAGAGGAGAGGAGAGAGGGATTTAAGGGTGAAGGGCAGAGCACCAGGAATTCCTGCAGATCTTTCCAGAGCTGCTGAAGTAGGACAGCAAGGCCTGGCCCACTCCAGGGATGCAGCCTGCTGGTGTGAGGATAAAAGAAAGGCCAAGCTTGGGTGAGACACAGATTAACGTTTAGTTCAGCTCCTTTAGCAGCATCCCTGTGGGATACTGGGCAGCAGGATGGGGGCTTTGCATCCTTCCAGCAGCCATCCTGCCCTGCTGGGGGGAACAGCACAAAAACCTCGCCCAGCTCCCTGCAGCCCATCCTGAGCTCAGCTGAGAACAAGGGGAAAAGTGCCATTTGTTGGACCCTGGGATTCATTTCATCTCCAGGAGATGAGATTCAGAAAGCACTGAGAGTTTTCAGTGGTGATTCTGAAGGAGTTTTCTTTCCAGAAAAGTACATTTTTTTCTATTTAGCCCAACTCCTCCATAGGAATAACAGCTCTTTTCTCATCCAAAAATATTTTCAGTTTGAATATAATGCCTTGAAGGAGCTGTTTTGCATCTGCCAGGCCATGACAATAAGTCATCCAAAGCCTCACCTTGGTGTGTCAGGTGCATCTTCTTCTCTGCAAGATTCCCTCAAGATATCTGCTCTGAATATCATCTCTGTGAAGGACAGGGTACCCACCTGACTGATAAACATTTCCTGCAGCATACAGAAACCTCTTCTGTTCCTCCTGACGTTTGCTCTCTGCTGAATGCTTGGAGGATGGGAATCATTGAAACCTGAAATTATGGAGATTGGACAGATTCGTGAATTTGAGCAGTTTGCTCATGGCCTTGCACAGTGGAGCTTTGAATATCTCAGAGCCCCTCCCTGTACTTCAAGGGACTTGCAAAGAGCGGTAGAGGGACTTTGGACAAGGGCCTGGAGTGACAGGACAGGGGACAGTGGCTTTAATCTGAAGGAGAGTGGATTTAGATTAAATATTAGGAAGAAATTGTTCCCTGTGAGGGTGGGCAGGCCCTGGCACAGGGTGCCCAGAGCAGCTGTGGCTGCCCCTGGATCCCTGGCAGTGCCCAAGGCCAGGTTGGACATTGGGGCTTGGAGCAGCCCGGGACAGTGGAAAGGTTGGGATGCGACAATCTTTGAGGTCCCTTCCAACCCAAACCATTCCAGGGTTCTATGACTCTACAATTCTTCAGGAATGAAGATCCCACAGCCACTCTGAGCACCTGATCCAGTGACTGAGCACTCTCAGGCTTAAAATATTTTTCCTCATTTATAATCAGTGTTTCCTGCTGCCTTTTAGCCAAACTCCAGGCACTTCCAAAGGGAGATGTGGGCTCTCTTCCCTACATCTTCCCTCTGGAGTTGAAGACAGCGAGAACATTCCTCTCCCAGGCTGAAGCCTTCTCCTCCCAAGACCAAACAAGCACCATTATTGTCTCCATCAGATACTCCAGCCATCCTGGTTCCATCAGCTGCACCAGAATATCCAGGTCATCTTCTGGAAATCAAAAGCTGGACACAGTTCTCAGATGTCTCAGCTGTCAATAAAGGGGAATAATCACTCCCTTTAATAATCACGCCCTGGCTGCCACAGCAGCACTGAGCTCACAATGTGCCTGAGCTGGCGTTCCTGAGGTTTATCTGAAGGGCAGCCCTGCCCTTCTGAGGGGATGGAGTGCTCCCCCAGCCTGCTTTCACCCAGGCACTGCATCCCCTGCTCTCCATCCCCTCCTCTCCATCCAGGCACTCCATCCCCTGCTCTCCATGTTCTCCTCTCCTCTCCACCCCTGCTCTCCACCCCGTGATCCCAGCTCTTAATGGAGACATTGAACCGTTCTGACACCAGGATCAGCCCAAGGGACTCAGCAGGGAGGCAGCCACAATTTGGGCTGTGTGAGAGGGACTGCAATCCTTTGAATTTAGTCTTCCAGCCAATTTCATACCCAAATTATCACCTTAATCCAGCCTGTGTCTCACCAGTTTTCTGCAAGGTGACCTTGGAGATTTTGTTGCTTCAGAGAAGGAAGGAAAATCTCAGACTTTGCTCTCAAATGCTGCTGTTTCTCCTGTGGTTTGATCTGGGAAGTTCCATTCTGGATGGATCCAGAGTCACTTCTCAGCTGTTTCCTGGCTCTGGAGCTCTTTGGAGCCTCAGGACCACATGAGATGCATTTCTCCAGGGAAGTGTTTGTTTCCTGGCTGCTGCAGAAGCCAAGCACGGCTTCAAAGCCAGCAGGAAACTTTTTAGGACTGAGTTCATCACCTTTACCTAGTCCTTCCTAAAGGAGTACTCAGGGAGGGTTTGAGGAGAGCACAGCTTCCACAGGGGAACTGATCCAACGTGGAAAAACCTTCCAAAGCTGGTGCCTTCTTTCCAAAAGTCTTTCCTAAGAAAGAAGTGGCCTGAAGAAAACAGAAGCTTCTCAGCATGGAAGTTTGTAACAGAAATTCTTCCCACTTGGTGTTTTTCAGCATTGAATTTGTTACTTCATTAAAATACAGCTTTATTCAGAAACCAAACTGATTTCTGCAGCTTCACTTGCTTTTTCTGCATCTCTCTGCTCAAAATGAATAAACTCTGCTGATGGAAACCAGCTGGGATCTTAAACACAAGCTGGGCTTGCTGCTTCTTGGGGTTTTAGTCCAGGCTCTTGTCTCTTGGGATAGCACAAGGAATAAAAGGACAGATATTCCTTAGGAACCAGAAATCCTGGAAGGGATCTGCTCCACTCAATGTAGCTCCCACCAGATTTTCCTCCTAAACCACCGCTCTGGTCGTGGGTAATGGAATCTGAATAACAAGCGGCCTGTTGCTCCCCCCACCCTTCCACACCCTCTCCCCACGGCTTGAAAACTTAAGCTGGGTTTAACTGAAGGTGTTCTGAGTTTATTTTCCCAGCAAACTGAAGAACGTGCCCAGCTTTGTGCTGGGAGCAGCTCCACTCTGAGTAGCCACAGACAGTGACTGGACCCTTGGATTTCGAAATCCCCCATTTGGGGCTCGAATCCCGTATTTCCAATGGAATAGAAAGCCTTCGAGCTGTCCAGCCTAATTTTGGTGCCAAGGCTCCCCCTGCAGTCACTGGAGAAGCACAGGGAACAAACCTGGCCACACAAATACTGCTTTGAGGAAGGAATGACCCCTTGGAAGGAGCTGAGTCTTTCCCCAGAGGCCACAGGGCAGCCCAGCCCCTCCAGGAAGATGGAAGGGTAATTTCTAGAGATTCTGATCCCTTCCCTGCGTGGAAATGGAGCTAAACAGGGAGGAAATGAAGAATCCTTGGTCTTATTCCCACACTGAGGTGCCACATTTCCCTATTCCCTCCTCTTCCTTGAATTCGATATCCCAGCCTGTTCCTCTCCCATCCATTGTCTGCCCTGTATTTCCAGAGGACACTTTTGCAGCTCAGCTCCTGAGAAAATCCGTGGCGCAGAGTCAAGGTAATTTCTCAGCCCTCCCTCATTTGCACGTCCATCAGTCTTGCTGACAGACAGGATTGAGGGAGCAGGGATGTGTTTGCCTCCTCTGGGGATTTCAAGGCAGCCATCCCAGCTGGGGCGAGGAAAAACAGGGCAGGAATGCAGGAAAGAAGTGAGGAAAAGGAAAAATAGAAGGAAAATAAGATGAAGGCAAAGGGGTATTGCAAGGCAAAGACAGAGGAAGAGGGAAGGGGGAAAGGGGGAAAGAAGGAGAAAAGAAGGGGGGGAAAGAGGGGAAAGGAAGGAGGGGAAAAGGGAAAGGGAAAGGGGAAGGGAACCACCAAGGGTTTTTCTGTAGCTTCCAGTGATTCTCTGCAAAAACAAGGAAATATTCCCAAGGGAAGTGCTTCCTTTGAAGAGCACACCTTTCCTCCTGTGCTGAGGACCGTTCCAAGCAGGGTTTCCATCCTGAGATCCAGCAGAAAAGTCCTCACACATCAGAGCTGTGCCCAGACCTGGCTCCTGCCCCCCTATCCCAGTTCTCTCAGCTCGTTTCCTCTCTGCTCTGCTGCCTTACTGCCCTTAACTCCTGCCTGCACTCCTGTCCTGCAGCATTCCCACATCCACATCCCTCTCCTGCAGCTTCCAGGATATTTGGAGAGTCCCCACAACCTCAGGAGGACCCTGCCACAATTCCAGTGACTCCAGCTCACACCTTCACTGCTTTTCTTCCTTCCCCACAGATATTTTCCCTTCCCAAGTGAGAGAGAAGTGCACCTGAGTGTTGTGCAGAGGCTGCAGGTCAGTGTGATGAGAGGAAAAACACTCCCAACAAAACCCATCCAGGGAAAACCAGGCTGCCATGAGCCACTCAACAGCATTTTGATAACACTTACCTGGAAAAGATTCCTCTGCAAGACATTTTCAGTCTTTGAAAGAAGGCCTTGAAGGTATTTCAACAGAGAGTTGAACAGATTTGCCCCTGAATCCACATTGTTCTAAACCATTTTTGACAAAATGCTCCTTTCCAGCTGAACATCTGCTTTCAAGTGAAGAGCAAGACACTTTTCAATGCTCCCTTGTGACAAAAAAATTAAAACATTCCTTAACTGAATCTTCATTTTTCATCCAAATTTCCATGTGAACACCTAAACAAAAGGCCAGAGACCTGCCCTGTGTTGCTGCCCATCCTTTGGGCCTTTTTATCCCTCCCTGTTTTGTGTTATCAGCAATGTGATTGTCAGGTTTAAGGCACCTCGTTGTGCGCTCGTGAGTTTGGCCGGTTTAATATTCATCTTCTGACAACCCTCAGGGTTCAGCTGCTTTCCTAATTAGTGCCTGGCTGCAGTGGAGAGAATTCTTGTGGAGGAACACTGCCCTTCCACCCCTGGGATCTCATTTTTCTTTGCTCTCGCTGGCAGGAAATTTGCAACAGAGGGATGCTTAATCCTGCTGGCCCTGCCAATCTCAGCTGCATCTCCCTGCAAAGAAAACAGGAGGGCTGCTGCTGCTTTGCTTGCCGAGGCTGCTCAGAGAGAGCTTTATCTTTAGCAACAACATTTCTGCTGAGGATGACGTGGTAAAACTCTGAAACAGCTCAATTTGAGAGGGTTTTAGCCCTCCTGAGGTCAGGGTGTGCTGGAGCATCTCTGTGGCAGAGCTGCTGAAATCGGGGTCTCTCCAGCACAGCATTTTGGTTCTAGAGGGCTGCTCACACTCGTTGCCGATGCTCTCGTTTACTCTTCATTAGTTTGTTATGCAAATCTCCTTTCAAGTGTTCTCGTTCTCATCAGCCACTAAATAGCACAGATGAAACCCGGGAGGTTCTGGAAGCAGAGCCACAGAAAGCCCTGATTCCTTTGGGCGTGTGTTCCGGCAAAAGGAGCTCCGTGTGTCCCGGAGGAGAGTTAAACACCTGAAAGAGCATCTGAAAATTCATCAGCCGAGTTCCTGCAGCAGCTCCCGCCCGCATAGAATGAAAATGCAGAGCCCGGAGCCGGTGGACAAGTAAAGATCTCCACCTAGCGAATGGCAGGGCCAGGGCAGCTTCCCGGGAAAACGGGAAAGGGAGGGAAAAATCCCATCCGACTGAGGAAAGGCTCATCCCGGAGCTGTGGGGGTGTGTGCTGTGCCAGCTCCGTGCGGGGATGCAGGATGCTCTGCCTGGCACCCCTGGGCACCCCTGGGCGCCCCTGGCACCCCTGGCACCCCTGGGCGCCCCTGGCACCCGGGGCCCAGGCTCTGCCCAACCCGCCGGGACCCAGACGCTTAAACCCAGCATTAAACCCGGCTCTGTACGCCCTGACCCCTCCCCGAAGTGCCTTAATTACAGCCCAGCAAATGACACAGCACGCTAATGATGCTGGGGACCTTTGCAGGGATGACATTTTTCCTGTTGATGGCATTACCTATTCTACAGCGAGCAGAAGATAATTGTAATTTCCTGGACTGCTCCAAAACACATAAAGTTTATGGGTAATCTTATTAAAGCTTTCATATAGTGGGAAACTTTCTGTTATGAGCTGGGAGAAAATTAATGGCCTTTCTTTTGTGGTTGGCACACAATTAAATCTCGGGGGGGGGATTTCTGTTTCATCTCAAACACGTGATTTGCACTTTATTAAATGTGTCCCCTCTGCCTTGCAGCCACTCAGAGGCTCAGGGTTGTTCCTCCCTCCATCCTGCCAAGGGTGTGAGCAGCCCCCAGCCCTGTCCTGCTCTTTGTGCCCAACATGTTCCTACAATAAAAGGCTTTCAGGTGAAGCAGCAGCTCCACAGGTGATTGATTACCTTGGGGTCACTGGGCTGGGGGCAGATGAAAACCAAAAAGCTGAAATGCAAAAAATGTTCCTCACAAATGGCCATGGCCACTTTGGGGACATTTTAAGCTGGAGGCTGCACATCTTGACAGGGGCGCCTGGAGGTCACAGACTCCAAATCTCCAAATTCATGTTCAGCCCTGGGCTGGGGGAGCACCAGGCAGGCTTTTCCCAACATGGGCCAGGCTGAGATCACAGGGCTGTTAAAGTTGGACAAGACCTCCAAGATAAAACCGGAGCCCAGCCTTCAGCCAAATCCCACCATTCCCACTCAACCGTATCTTGAAGTGCTACATCCCCTTGGTTTTGGAACACTTCCAAGTGTTGGGACCCTGTTCCAGTGAGGAATGACACCTTCAGTGTCATTCTTCAGTGAAGAAATTTCATAGAATTTCATAGAATTGGGTTGGAAAGGACCTTAAATCCCATCCAGGCATGGGCAGGGATACCTTCCACAGAGCAGGTTGCTCCAAGCCCTGTCCAACCTGGCCTTGAATTTTTCCTGATATCCAGCCTGAACCGGGTGAGTTCTAAGGTCCCTTCCAACCCAAACCATTCCATGATTCTGTGACTGCACTCAGGTCCTGCTGAATCTGTAGGGGGTGGAGGAAAGGCAGCAGCAGCACCTGCAGGGGATTGAGACAACTCTGCCTCCCTCCTCAGCGTGGGTGAAGGCCAGGGGAGCAGAAGGACATTGTGGCACAGGAGAGATGTGGATCAAATGGAGAGTTCAGGAGAGGAAGGCAGGAAAGTCAGATCTATTAGACATCAGCTGGATTTATTTCATGTAGGGCAGACTGAATGCAAAAGTGAATCTCCAGCTGAAAAGAGGAACAGACCAGTGCTTAAATCCATCATGGACAGGACACAAAGCAATGGGTTTCAACTGGAAAAGAAAAGAAAGAGAAAAAAAGGGAGAAAAGACAGGATACAGGCTGTGAGAGCTGCGAGTCAGTGGAAACGTTCATGTGATCCTTTCCCACCCCTGCTGTCCTCCAAGCTTTAATTCAGGTTAGAAAACTCAGCACTGTAAGTCTGTAATTAGGAAAGAAAGTCTTCATTAAAAACTGAAATAATTGGCTGGATATTTGAATCATAAAAGAAGGATGCTGGAAACTGTGGGAATCTGAGGATTCTAGAACTCCATATGGGAAGAAACTCCTCTGTAGCACACTCTGGGTGACTGTTCCAGTGTCACAGCACTCAGGAATTGCATTTCCCACCCCCACTCCTCAAAAACAAAACAAAGCCTGATCCCAGGGCTGTGAAAGAACCTCCCGTCATCCCAGAGCTCGCAATTAAAACCACCGGAGGTGACAGCACTGGAAATGCTTCAGAATAATCAAACCACCTTCGAGTTTTCTAAGATTTGCTTGTTTGTTTTAAATGCCTTCTGCTCGGAGGGAGAGGATGATTTCATTACTCACGTGGAAGCCACGGCTCCAGGCACTGGGATCCTGCCTGAGGGGATGTGGAAAGCTTTGTGCTCCCCAATGCTTCAGCCCTCCAGACACAGAGACCTTTTTTTCTGACTTGGCAACTCAGAAAGACAAAGCCAAGGGGCTGCAGCATCAACTTAATCAGGGAGAGGTTGAGCCCTGGGAAAATTCATTCTGTGGGTCCACAGGAAAAACAACCAGGGTGGGGTGGGGTGGGATGGGATAATGGGATGGGATGGGATGGGATGGGATGGGATGGGATGGGATAATGGGATGGGAAACAAGGATCTGCTGGACTTGACAGCAGAGATTTTCATGTCCCAGAATGTGGCTTGGGGCTGTTCTCTCATCCTGTCCCTCAGCTCTTCCACACAATTTAATTTGTGGAATAAAACTGGGGAGTTCACCTTCTGAATAAATTTCAGCCTTCTCCACCTTCTGAATAAATCCCAGCCTTCTCCTCCGGCCAGCACTGGATCCTGCTGATTTCAAGCCTTGTCCAGGTGTATTGATTCTTCCAGCAGTGAGAACACCAGCACATAAATTGCAAATTGGAGCCAAAGGGAAGTGGCTGCATTCAGAGCACATGGAATAAAGAAGGTTTATTCCAAGGGAGAGGGGTGTTTATTCATGCCATGACCTCAGGCCCTGCACTGCTGCACTGCTCTGGAGAGGGGCTGCTGGTGACCTTGAGGCTTAGCAGGGACAGCCAGCACTTAATAAGTGACTTCAGCAGAGGCAGAACAAATCCGAGGAAAATGCTCCAGGGACTGATCCTGTCCAGCCCCACACAGCAAAATGAACACCTTCCCTCTGGCCAGGCTCACTCCTTCCTGGTGATTGTCATTGTTAATGGGTTTTCATGTGGCAATAAATGATGTAATTACCAAAAGCCAAGTGCTGATTAACAGACTCCTTGCTCCCTGGCAGGGACACAGCCAAGCTGGGACACGAGAGCTCTTTCCCAGGGATGTTGCTGGGCCCTGGGTCTGTCAAAAAGGGACAGGAAAATTGGAAAAACAATAAACTGCCACCACCTTTGCCAAACTGAAATGACAGATATTAATGTCAAGTCTATTTAATGAGGGGTAATTAACCCATCCATCACAAGGCCATGGCATACACCAGTTGGAAATTTTCCAGTTAATGTTATTTGATGTTTCTGCCTGATTTTCAAGAATTTAATTGATGTCTTAATTATGAAGATGCATGTATTAACCCCATTCCCAAACAATTCCTGTCACTGCTGGGATTTACACAGGCTCTTGGTTCTCTCACTGCCAGTCTCCACTGTGATCTTTTCTCCTTGCAGGCAGCTCATGCCCATCCTGGCTGAGGCAGAGCTGGGCAAGTCTAGGTGGAGGTGATGCCTGGAGAGTTCCCTGGAGCAGAGACTGGGCAGGGCTAAAGGAATAAAGCAGGGATTTATTAAAAGCCCTTCAAAGGATTCACCTTGGGCACTGCAAGAGCCCGGCCGTGGCTCCAGCCAAGATGGACCCAAGATGGATCCGAGTCACGAGTTCTCACACTTGGATCACTTGGGGTCCATTTCCATCTTGGCCTTCATTGTCCAATTGCAGCTCCAGCTTCTGCAGTCCCATCCTCCCAGATTCTCTCCTCCATTTGCTGCTGTTTGCACTTTTTGGGGCTGAAGCTGCAGCGCTGTCCTTGGTTGTGGGGCTGGCAAAGGATTGTTTTGTGTGCCTGAGCTGGGAGGAGAACTTGCTGACACTTTGTATGGAGTTCAGAGTCTGGAAAATACGAAAGCTGAAACTTAAGACATCAGAGGATTCAGGAAAAACCAGGATCAGGGAATGTTTTGTTAATCCCAGGGCAGAGTCCAGCCTTCCTCTCATGCAGGAGGTCCTGTGCATGCCCATTTCAGATCAGAATCCCAGAATTATTAGGTTGGGAAAAAGCTCCAAGGCCATCGAATCCCAAGACCTGATCCCCACCTTGTCCCCAGCCCAGAGCTCTGAGTGCCACCTCCAGGAATTCCCTGGACACCTCCAGGGATGGGCACTCCAAACCTCCCTGGGCATTTCCAATCCCTGACCTCCCTTTCCATGGGGAAATTCCTGCTGATGTCCACCCTGAGCCTCCCCTGGCCCAGCCTGAGGCCGTTCCCTCTCCTCCTGTCCCTGTTCCCTGGGGCAGAGCCCGATCCCCCGGCTGTCCCCTCCTGTCAGGGTGTTGTGCAGAGCCACAAGTTCCCCCTGAGCCTCTTTTTCTCCAGCTAAAAAAACAGATCAAAGAATAAATAAATCAATCAGTGACAGGTGTGGGAGGGACAGATCACAGAATCATGGAATAATCATGGAATCACACAATGGTTTGGGTTGGAAATGACCTTCAAGCCCATCCTGGGCAGGGACACCTCCCGTTAGCCCAGGTTGTTCCAGTGGAATGATCCCATTCCTTCTGCCTTTCCAAACCCTTCTCCTGCTGAAACCCAGGGGCAGTGCCAGGACCTGGCTGTATTTTGAGCTGTGTCCCTGGTCTGGGGGGACTCAGCACACCCCAGCCAGGCACATCTCCCCACTGAGCTCAAAAGCTCCACAGCTGCCACCACAATTAAAAATGCAGACAGGGAAAACAGCAGGCAGCGAGCAGGGAGGGTATTTATAGCTCCTTATGTAAAGCAGATACAATGGAGCCATTTGGAGCCAGAATGGGCTCAGTTCTCCTCCCTCATGGAGCAATCTGCAGATCCCAGCAGATCCCAGCCCACCCCAGGCTGCTCTGACAGACACAGGGCACAGCCTGAGGGGCTGGGGACCAAGGAGAAATTAGAGGGTTTATGGTCTGTGGGAGCTCAGGTGCCTGGGAATGATGAGCATCACCCTGCTCCACATCCCTGAGCCCACAGACACTCCCTTCACCCTTCCCTTTCCTGGAAAGCATTAATTGCCATTACTCAGCAGCAGCTCAAGGCAAGAAATGACCGAGGTCTCACAAATTCTCAATTAACTCCAAAAGGTCGTTCTGAACAGCTTTAAACAAAGTGCAAGCACATGGAAAAGGGGTTATTGCTTCCTGAACATCTCAGCCTGCTCCCTTCTGATGTGCTGATGAATTAGGTATTAAATCCACAGATGAGCTAAATGAGTTAATCGTGGCTAATGTCATTACCAGTAGTAGCAGAGGAATCAAAGATGATTAGCCACTTGTCATAAAGTCTTAGCACAGAGGACAGAGAGAATTAATTTGTCCCACTGACCTGCTTTTGGTTTCCACAGGCTTCTGATCGATGTGTGCTGGAAATACATGAAATAAACAGGGAGAAAAGGAAATCCAAGATGATAAAACAGCTGAACTACATGGGAAATGTGAGACTTGGAAGTGATGTTCTAGAAAAGCAGGAAAGGGTGGAGATAGGGAGGCAGAGATCTACCAACCAGCTCTCTCCTAACCTAAATTATCCCATGACTCTGAGGATGTTCACTGCACTCCCCTTTGGGAATCACTTGCCAGACAGGATTCGCCAGCAGCCCTGACTCCCTTTGGGCCAGGCTGGCCACAGACAGCATTTCCATGGATCAATAGGGCTGGAGACCTTATCCTTCCCCAGCCATGCCTGCTGCTTTTCCCTTCCTTGACACAGCCAATTTCCCAGAGGAGATGGATGGATCCTCCAGCAGCACTGTGTATTTAATACATGCTATTTATCACCCACCCTGTCACCCCAGTGAAAGAAGTGTGTGCCTGCACAATAAACATGCAAAAATCCCCATTGCATTTGGTTAATCCTCTGATGGCCATCAATAAACCTCAGGGGCTTGGGAGTGACTCGGGGAGAATTTTAATAAATAAAATATTTACTTTATTGTTGTTGCTGTTGTTGCTGTTGCTCAGCTTCTCCCCAGCCCTTCCCATTTAAAAGTGTGCCAGCCTGCAGCAGCTCCTGTTTCCATTGCATCAGGCTGCCAGAGCAGGAGGAGCTGTGCTGGTTCCGTCAGTGCTGCTGTGTGGGACAGGGAATTATCAAAGGGAAATTAGGGATGGGTGCTCTGACACAGCCCTGTCCCACAGGCTCAGTCCCAGAGCTGCCACTCTCTTCAGAAACAAAGTGGGACCAAGGCTGGGACATCAGCACTGGGCTGGCTTTTCCAGAAAAGCCTCCAGACCTTGGGATCACAGGGTCATGGGTTGGGAAAGACATCCAAGATCACTGTGTCCAATCTTTGGCCAAATCCACCTTGTCACCAAGTGCCACCTCTGCAGGGCCTTGTGCCACAGGGCTCCAGGATGGCACAGCTGGGCCAGGGCTCCCAGGGACCCGTGTCTGGAGCTCAAACCACACCCTGACCGCTCATGGCTGCCATGGCCTCTGGAACAAGACCTTGTCACTGAGCAGGGCTTTGGTTCAGCCCTGAGTCTGCCCTGGGTGCCAAACCCTCCTGCCCAGGCTGGAGGTGAACTGTGCTCTCCATCAGCTCCATGCTCTGGGGCTCTCGGCCCAGCAGTGTCAGCAGGGTTCCAATTCCATCCAATTCCACCAAAACCATGCATTTGGCCAGTGGGACATGGCTGAGTTTTTCCAGAAATCGAGCAGCAACACTTCCAAGATAATTTGTGCAAAACCCACTTCTTATTAGCAGCCAGTTTATAAAATCTGAAGGTTCATTGTCACCTCATGTCTGCTGGCACTACTGGAGGCCTTGCTTGGAGCCACCACCACGCAGGAACTGCCCAGGGCAATGTGTCAGGGGCTCCTGACAGCTCTGCCTGACCCTGCCCTCTGTCAGGAAATAATCAAGTGTACCCTGACCCTGAATCTTGTTAAATTACTGGTTTATATCAATAAATACACAGCCACTTCTCTTTTTAGAGTGAGGTGTGACTCCCTCATGACACCAGCCCTTCAGGAAGCAGACAAGGCCCAACTTGACCCAGACACTTTCTCCATCTCAGCCTGGCCCAGCTGAAACCATTTTCTCCTCATGAGTCATCAGCCTCTGCTGCTTTCTCTGTCTCCTTCTCATTGTCACTCCTAGGGCAGCCCCATTTCTGCCACACAAATACAGTTGGCTTTCTTAAGCACTGCTCAATATTTCATACAGACACTTCTCAACATCACAGACTATTCCCAACTAACTCTTTAATCATGAACAATTCACTGAAAAACCCTAAAATAGCGTTTTTCTTGCTCTTTATTAGAGTGAGGGGATGGAGTTTTGTGGAAGGGGAGGATGAGTAATGAGGTTGTGCTCGGGGTGTTTGGACCAGCAGCACAGAACTGCTGTGAAATCTCCTGCTCTGGAAACCTTCCTGGAAACTCTCAGCAGTTTTCTTCCTACCTGAGCCATGCACAGATTGCAAAGTGCAAGCAAAGACAGAACGGGAGTTTATTTGCAAATATAAGCATGAATCACTTTCCCCTAATGCTCTGCTGGCCCCAGGAGCCCTCCCGTGTGCCCGTGCCTGGGTTCCCATCTGCAGAGGGAGCAGCAGCTGCTGTTCAGAAAGGCTGGAAGCAGGAATGGCCCTGCTCGCCTCCCTCCTGTCCTCATTCCCAGCCTCCGGTCCTGCCCAGCCAGCCTGGCAGGATCCTTTCATCTCCCACAGCAGATTTACCCCAAACAGCCCCTGCCTTGCTCTGTGGGATCCTGAGCCATGCCCTGGCCAGGCACCCACTCTTTCCAAACAAGAATGTGAATCAAGCTGCGCAGCCCAGAATATGTGAGCCTTTCTGAGGTCACAGTGCACGCAGAGATGTGTCAGCAGGCACTGCCTCTCCCTGCCCTGAGGAGGCACCACCCAGGGCAGGGGCACAGCAGGAAGGGCTGATTCCAAAGGTGTGGACACAGCGCCAGGGGTTTGGCTGCACGAAGGAAAAATTCCTGCAGTCTGGACAGGCTGAAACTCCTTTTCACCCTGATCCTGTTCTCTGTCACATAAAGAAGCTGCAGGAGGACACACGAAGGTCACTGACATAGGGCAGGGAGTCTGAGATAACTTTGCATGAGGAAGGAGAAGAAAACCTCTCCAGGGATTACAACAAATTGGCACCTTCTTTTCCCAAGGGCTCCCATGAAACACTTGAAAAAGTGACCTCATTAATGAATGAGATGGGTTAAGGCTCTCTCCACATACTCTACCTAATTGCAATTCTGTCATTCCCAGTGAATTCTTAAAGCCATATTGATTATTCAAGGCTCTGTTCAATCAATAAAACAATAAACCATGTATGCTTAAAAAAGTGATTAAAGAGATAAATATGGGAGACACTTTAAAGCAGCCACGTCCTCCTGCTTATCCAAGAGCAAGCAATGGCAAATCTGTTTCAATGCCCTCATCTAATTGCAGGGGGGGTGATTGCCTCATGAATTCTTTGTAATCCCTAATCCATGTTCAAAGCAGTTCCAAACTGAAATCATCCCAAACTCTAATGCTCTCAATTTTCCCTTGGCTGCTGCTCCGTGCCCTGCACACACGATAGTGATGGATGAGCAGGGTGGGAGAGGCTGAGTGAGGCTGGGTGAGGCTCCTGCCAGGCTGGGGGGTGGGCAGGGGTCCTGAGGGACGGGACTGATGGGGAGCAGCTGGAAGAGATGGATGGAGCTTCTTCATTGCAGGGCAGGCAGCTGTGTCCTGCAGCCTGGAGCAGCCCTACACCATGGAGAAACCCCACACCCTGAGCAGCCCTACACCATGGAGCAACCTCAAACATAGAGCAGCCCTACACCGTGGAGAAACCTCAAACATGGAGCAACCTCAAACGTGGAGCAGCCCTACACCCTAAGCTGCCCTACACCATGGAGCAGCTCTACACCATGGAGCAACCTCAAACATAGAGCAGCCCTACACCGTGGAGAAACCTCAAACATGGAGCAACCTCAAATGTGGAGCAGCCCTACACCATGGAGGAACCCCACACAATGGAGCAACCTCAAACATGGAGCAGTCCTACACAGTGAGCAGCCCTACACCATGGAGCAACCTAAAACATGGGGCAACCTCAAACATGGAGCAGCCCTACACCATGGAGAAACCCTGCACCCTAAGCAGCCCTACACCATGGAGCAGCTCCAACCTGAGCAGCCCCACAGCATGGAGAAACCCCACACCCTGGAGCAGCCCCACACCCTGGAGCAGCCCCATTCATCCCTGGCTGGAGCTACATCTGCTGGAATCCAAGGGCCAGCAGAAGGCAAGTCCATTCATCCCTCATCCCTGACTGGATCTCTCCTGCTCTGGCATGGTTCATGCTCCTCTGGATTTGTTTCTTCTGGACCCCAGCCCTGAGCACCCACCACAGCCTGCAGGGCCCCTGGAGCCCATTCCCATTCCTGTTTTCCTGGGATATGGCAGGAAAACCTCATGTGTGAGGCTGTCCCAGCTGCCCCCAGTCTGTCACCCTGCCACCACCCTGACATGTGGATCAGGACAATTGTCTCCATTCCCACACTCCTCCAGATCCATCCCCAGGTCCATGGCAGCAACTGGTGCTGCTGGAATCTGTTCTCATGAGGCTACTGGTGTGTCTGTGGGACTTCCCCCTGTCCCAGCCCTGTCCCCATCCAAATCCAGCACTGGGTTTGAGACTCTTCAGCAAGAAATCCCCAGTTCCCACTTTGGCCCAGCCTTTTTCTCCTTTAGAGAAACAAATTATTTGTGTTTGTACAACTTATCATGAATTTGGAGCTAAGAGGTCCCCAGGGCTTCCCACAGAAAAGATCCAAGGTGAGGGCTTGAGGCTTGGGGGAGAGAAAGAAAAAACATTTCTGAGCTTGAGGTGAGTTTTTTTTTCCTTCCTTTTTCATATTTTTTTTATTGAAAACATTGCGATTTAACAAGTACAGTCATTGTTGAACATAAATAAATAATGTGGAGAACTGGGACATGCGAAGCTCTGTGATTGCATAAATATTCAAGCTGCAAAAGAAATATAAGATTTCAAAGGCGCAAACCTAATTATGGAGTTGTTATCTCTCACCCTGTAGTAATTCAAACATAAAGAACAGTTCCCTGTGGGCTGGTGGGGACCACGTTGCACGTCTGGAAGGCTGAACCTGGAGGATGCAGCACAGCTCAGGCTCCTCTCACCCTCACACACAGCTCAGCTCAGCTGAACTGAGGGCACGGCCTGGAGCTGTCCCCAAGCCCCCATGAGCAGAGCCTTGGGGCTGGCAGGGCAGTGACACCTATGGCTTGCTCTCCTTGAAGCCCTCCTGCTGCACTTGGTGCCATGAGGGATGATGTGACACTGGTGACAGACTCACCCTGTGGTGCTTCAAGATGTTTCTGCAGCAGCTCTGGGACCTTTCCATTACATTTGTCTCCTGCCACCTCCCCTGCCAGGTTTCCGCCCAGCCTGGGAGTGATGAGCACCCCATGTCCCCATCCTCCTGCATGGCTCTCACAGCTGGAGTTGACTCTGTCCTGGGAAAGCTCCCGTGGGCTGGGCAGGGCTGGGACATGCTTCAGGTCCCCTTGTTGGCCTGCAAACTCTTTACAAAGGAGCCCAAAACTCACAGGATCACAGAATGATTAAGGTTGGGGGGGACCTCTGGAGCTCATCCAGCCCAAAGCCCCCTGCCCAGTCAGGGCCACCCAGAGCAGGTGACACAGGAGCACATCCAGGTGGGATTGGAATGTCTCCAGAGAGGGAGAGTCCAGGCCTCCCTGAACAGCTGTTCCAGGGCTCTTCCACTTCCATGGAAAGAAATTCTTCCTCATGTTGAGGTGGAAATTCTTGTGTTTTTGTTTCTGGCTATTCCTCCATGTCACTGGCACCACTGAGCAGAGTCTGGCCCCATCCTCTGATACCCCTGGAGATGTTTGTATGGGTTGATGGTATCCCCTCTCAGCCTTCTCTTCTCCAGTCTGACCAGGCCCAGCTCCCAGTCTGTCCTCACCAGAGAGAATCTCCAGACCCCAGATTGTCTCTGTGGTCCCACTGGACTATCTCCAGTAGCTCCTTGTCTTTGTTGTACTGGGGAGCGCAGAACTGGACACAGAAACTCATCCAGGTTTTGCTGCCAGCCCCTTTATCCCAAGATTTCTTCATTATTGTCTCCACAGCCAAGAATAAAAGAGCAACAAAAAGCCACAACCAAGTTCCTTCGCCATGAGACAGCTGGGGGAGGGATGCAGGTCCTGGGAAACCTTGGAATGGGGTTGCTGCTCCAGGAAAGCACTTCAGGTTTCCAGTGACAGTGCTGGGGAGAGGGGGAGAGGTCTGGAGAAGCTTTTTGGGGTTCGGGCTCCCCTGCCAGAGGCCTGAGATGGGTGCAGCACTCCTGATTCGGGATTTGGGATTCTACTGCCCCTGCCAGCATCATCCTACAGGGCAACAGCACCATCTACTGCTGCTGGAGCCGTGCTGGGAGCTGTGCTGCCTCTCCTGCTGGGCTCCGTCTGTCCATGGCTCTTCTCCCTGGTGCTGGACACCTCCAGCAGCTCCACATCCATGGGGACGTGGGCTCCTGTCCCAGCAGGGAGGACTGTGGCAGGGCACAAATATTGGCACCACCATATAGGAGAGAAAAGAAGGGTGTGGAGCTGTTAGAGAGGGTCCAAAGGAGGGACACGAAGATGGGGAATGGTCTGGAGGGGCCACACGAGGGCACCTGGTTTGTTCAGCCTGGAGCAGCCTGAGGGCAGAGCTCACCAGGGGCTGCAGCTGCGACCTCAGGGATAAGGATAGGGATAGGGATAGGGATAGGGATAGGGATAGGGATAGGGATAGGGATAGGGATAGGGATAGGGATAGGGATAGGGATAGGGATAGGGATAGGGATAGGGATAGGGATAGGGACAGGGACAAGAGCCGAAGCTGGAGCTGAGTCAATGGGGTTTGGGATGGATTTCAGGGGAAGGTTCTTCCCCCAATGGGTGCTGGCACTGCCCAGGCTCCCCAGGGAATGGGCAAAGCCCTGAGGCTGCCAGAGCTCCAGGAGCTCCCAGGGATGCCCAGGGTGGGATTTTGGGGTGTCTGTGCAGGGACAGGAGCTGCACTGAAGTTATTTATCCCTGTGGGTCGCTCCCCACTCAGGCTATTCCATGAGTCTAAATAAACTCCCACTGAGGACAGAGCTCCTCGTATGGCCCCTCCAGACCATTCCCCATCTTCGTGCACCTCCTTTCAGACACTCCCTTAACAATTTTAGATACTTTTATATCATGCCACCCAAAACTGCCTCAGGACTCGAGGTGATGATCTCGGGACAATCCTGTCCCTCCCCTGGCTGGCCCTCATGCCCCCAGCATAGGGTGGCCTTTGGGCTGCCACCCCCAGGTCCCTTCCCGCAGGTTTCCAGCCTCTCCTTCCCCCTGTGTGTGCATCCAGCGCTGCCCCATCCCGGGGGCAGAACCCGGCCCTTGTCCTTGTCCAACTCTGCAGCTGCCGGGGGGTCCCGGGGGGTTCAGCCTGTGCCCGTGTCCCCAGGTGCCGCTCCGTGTCCCCGCGCGGTGACAGCGGGGACAGCACGGGGACAGCACAAGGATAGCACAGGGATAGAACAGGGACAGAACAGGGACAGCACAGGGACAGCACCCGGACAGAACAGGGACAGCACGGGGACAGCACAGAGACAGAACAGGGACAGAACAAGGACAGAGCAGAGACAGCACAGGGACAGCACCAGGACAGAACAGGGACAGAACAGGGACAGCACCGGGACAGAACAGGGACCGCGGGGACGCGGGGCTGGAGCCGGGGATGGGTGCGGAGGGTCCCGGGGGGCTGAGCCTGCCCGGAGGGGACACGGGCCAGCTGGGGCGGGGGATGCAGCCCCAGCGTCTGCCTGCACCGACCGGGAGGGATCCTCCATTCATCCCGGGAGGGATCCCCTTTTTCATTCTGGGAGGGATCCCCCTTTCATTCCGGGAATGATCCCCATTCATCCTGGGAATGATCCCCCTTTCCTTGCAGGAGGGATCCCTGTTTCATCCCGCACATCCAGCCCCCGGATGGCTCCATGGGACAGGCGGCACACGGGACGTGCCCAGCCCCGGAGGACAGGAGCCATCCCTGGGGAATGCCAGGCTCCTGCTGCCTTGCCCAGGGGACTTTGGCACAAACCGTGACCCCTCCTGCTCCCTGCGTGGTTCCTGGGCAGCACGGGGGTGTCAGGGACACTGCAGGGAGCACGGGGTGCGTTTGGGGGGCTGCAATGAGCAGAGCTGTGTGCTGGGGCAGCCTGGCTGGTCCCCAGCAGGGCAGGAGGAGCTCAGCTCAGCCTGGAGATGGTGCAGAACCAGGGTGAGAAGTGGATCCTGCTGCAGCTGAAATGAAACCTTCCCTTTTATGCCAACTGCTCCTTCAGGATAAAAACTTCCTCCCTTGGACTTGTAGTAGGGAACCCAAATCCGCCTAGCACTCCCAATTCCAGAGAATCTTTTCATCTCTTCCAATAAATCCTCCCTGGACACCCCCAAACACCTGGTTCCTTTGGCTGCTGGTTCCCAGCTGGATGGGCAGTGGAGTTCATCAGGGCCATTGTGCTCAGATAAATCATCCAGAGGTGAGGACAGAGCAGGGATGGAGCCTGAGCTCATCCCACCCCTGCCCCTGACCCAGGCTGGGAGCCTCCTGCCCCTTCCCAAAAGCTCCATAGCCTGTCCCACGGCCACCACTGCTGGCCACAGGTCCGCACAGAGCTAAGTGAAGAACTTCAACCATGTTCTTGTCTTCCTGTGAGCTCCCCACACCTGGATAAGGTGGTGCCCTTCATGCTGACCCCCTGGACCCCTCCCCTTCCCCTTTCAGCCCCTTGTGCTGCCTCTGTGCCCAGCCTTGACCCTTGTGGATCATGCACATGCCCAGGAGAGCTCCACAGCCTCCTCCCACCCCATTCCGCTCTGGCCAGGTCTGCGGTGCAGCTTAGATTTGTTTTTGAACTGCACCAACCCAGCAAGGGTCCCTCAGGGGTGGAGGTTCCAGCACTGGAACCCAGCCCTGGGCAGCAGCAATGGCTCTGCTGGATCCCTTCCCTGCACCAGGCAGATCCACACTGCTGTGAGAGGGGATTAAAGTTTGGCTGAGGGTTCCTGAAAGGAAGCAGTATTTCCAGAACCACCTCTCTCTTCCCATCCTCTATAATGGACTCAGGATGTTAATTAATAGATAATTGCTAATACCTTGCATCCCTCTAATGCTTTGCTGATGAGCTTCAAAGCACTTTGCAGTTGCTGGCTACGATTCCGTGCTCTGAGAGGGCAGAAATTGCACTTCAGAGATGTTTCAGGAACTTGCTGATGATCCAAGTCTGGATCAGCACCAACCCCCAGTGCTGGGCTCCTGCTCCAGGCCCTGCCCTGCCTCCCAAACCACAACCTTCTATCCAACCCTCCCAGGCACACCGCCCAGGAGCCAGGGGCAGGCGCACAAGGAGTTAAACAATGCCCTGATAGGCTGGTGAGATCATCGGAGCTGGGATGCTCCATTGTTTATTAGACTCAACAGAGCCCAGTAGACAACACCCAGAGGGATGTGGGGCTTGGGATGAGCCTGGTTTGGAGAAGGGGCCTCACTCTGCAGCCATCCCTCCCTGCTCACCACGTAAGTAGGATGGGTTCCAAGGGTTTGGCTCTGGGGCTGGTGGAGAGGGAGAGGGGTGCAAGGTGGGGGTCATTCTCTGGCTGGGCCCCAGGGGACTTGCAGGAGTTCTTTGCCCAGCAGTCCCTGAGGGTGCTCTGGGACTGCCCAGACTCCGGTGGTGCTGGGAAGCTGCTCCCGAGGGATGTGGGCAGCTGAGCCCAGCCCAGCTCCACTGCCCCAGCAAAGGGACTCTGAGTCTGTCTCAGTTCCCATCCCACACTTGGTAGGGTTTGTAGGTGAGGTGGAATCCTCTGGTGAAACCCTGCAGGAACTCGGGGCAGCACCAGCCAGCCTGCAGGGACAGCTGCTCGTGGAACTCCTGGCTCCGAAGTGAGCAGGGGCATGGAGACAGGAATGGGGCTCTAACACCCATCCCTGGCACCCACAACCTCCCTGTCCCCTGCCAGGGCTCAGCCCAGCAGAGCCCAGCCCTGCTGGGGCTGGCACACAGCAGCACAAAGCAGGAGCCAGTGCTGGGCTCACTCTGTGACATGCTCAGGGCATAGTGAGTGCCACCAGCCACCTGCAGCCACCAGGGCCCAGTGACAGCGGGGACAGCAGAGGCACAGGATGGTGAGTGGGCTCAGCACTCGGTCCCTCGGGGGTTTGGGTGCTGTTTCCCCTCCCAGGAGTTTGGGTGCTGTTTCCCTCTCGGGGGTTTGGGTGCTGTTTCCCTCTCGGGGGTTGGGTGCTGTTTCCCCTGTCAGGAGTTTGGGTGCTGTTTCCCTCTCGGGGGTTTGGGTGCTGTTTCCCCTGTCAGGGGTTTGGGTGCTGTTTCCCCTGTCAGGAGTTTGGGTGCTGTTTCCCTCTCGGGGGTTTGGGTGCTGTTTCCCCTGTCAGGGGTTTGGGTGCTGTTTCCCCTGTCAGGGGTTTGGGTGCTGTTTCCCTCTCGGGGGTTTGGGTGCTGTTTCCTCTGTCAGGGGTTTGGGTGCTGTTTCCCTCTCGGGGGTTGGGTGCTGTCCGCCCCAGCCCCTCTCCCTGTGCAGGTGCCCGAGGCAGATGGGGCTGTGGGGCTGCTCCTCACGGGGCAGCTGAGGCAGGTCAAATCCCCCACCTCCCCCAGGAAGCAGCCCCCAGTCTTCATCCATCTGGGTCTCTTGGGGACCTCGGGTGTGCTGGCTGCTGAACGCTCATCTCTCTCGCTGGGAACTGACTGAGAGCGACTCTTGATTAAATTTGGCCAGCATGAGCATCCAAGAAAAAGTTTCTGCTGAGTTTGTGCATGTCCCTGAGTGCAGCAGCCTCCTCCCTTCCCATTCCATGGCCACACGGATCCTCCAGAGCAGGAAACCCCTTCTCCAGGCACACACAGACCTGCTGCTGTCATCTGGGGGGTCTTGGACTGAGATTAAACACCAGGACCAAATAAAGAGTCCAACTGAGACACTCCAGAGCAGCAGGAAAATCTTTTCCTCCATTCGCCAGGGTTTTGTTTCACTCCCAGCTGGGACTCAGTGAGGATTTGGTGCCCATTGGGGTGACAGGCTGGGCACATCTCCTGCCTCAAGGACAAACCAACCCTCTGGGTCTCACTCCAAGGCTTTGCAGAGCACTGGTGCTGCTCTTTGCCAGGAGACCATCACGAGCCATCCAGAGGCCACTGGAAGCCCCAGGGAGCCATGGGGCCATGGGAAGGGCCTGAGGGTCCCTGTCTGTGGGGCAGGATCTCCATGTCACTCAGCCAGGTGGGGGAAGCAGGGTGCACACCTGTGTGCAGGTGACTGGAGCTGCCACACACCCAGTCCCACCAGTCTGGGCCACTGGTGCCAGGTAGAGCAGAGCCCACTTTGTCCCCTGGCAGGGTCTGACCCTCAGGAACAGCCTAGGCTGGGCTTTGCTTCTCCCCAGCAGGGATCAGAGCAAGCCACATCCATGGAGTGCAGAGCTCACTCTGGCTTTTCCTCCGAATTTTCTCTTCCATGACCATTGATTTCCAGATCCAGGATTCCCCAAAGGTGTGCTGTGCCTTGGCACTGGGGTTCCCAGCAAGGAGGCCTCCAAGATTTCCCAGTTCAGAAACCAAACTTCACCACACAAAACACTGGAAGAGCAAAGGGAGGAGAAACAGAATCCCAGGGGGGTCTCCCTTATGGAGAGGGGAAGGAGAGACCCCAGCAGTGAGAGCTGCCCAGGGTTTCAGAAGGGCAGCAGAGCTACCAGATGTGAAAGCTGAGATGTGCTCTGGAGGCATTTTCAAGGCAGCAAAGAGTCATCTGCTGATTGTCTGCTTCCAACAATGGTTAAAAAACCTGGGAGAAATCCAAGAGCACTCTCCTGCCAGGCTGCTCCATGCATCCAGCGCATCCAAGCACATCTGTGATGGATTAGGGATGAAGCAGGAGCAGAGCAGGAACTGGAGTTGCATTAACTCTCCCAAGAGCTGCAGATCCTCTCAGTGCTCCCAAACAACTCCAGGCACTGGCAGGGAGTGAAATCCTTCATTAGCCAACAGTAGGCAAAAGTGTGACCGAAAACCAGGCTCTGCCAGGAAGTGCTGGGGAAATGAGCAGGGTCTGGGAATTGTGGTGAGAGAGGAGTGGTTCTGCCAGGAAATAAAAGGGGGAATAAATCCTCTCTAGTGGAAAGGCAGAGCTGAAAGGCAGCTGATGGTTTCTGCAGCAGCCTGACATTAATGCTCTGCACACAGAGGGGAGGGTGCCTGGCAGAGCTGCTGCCCTGGGGTGCAGAATCAGGATGGCAGCACACAGGGAAGCAGGGAATGGGATGCCTAAAAGATGGAACAGCATGTCAAGTTTTAGACTTCTGGGGTGTGAGATTATTCCAGAGATTAAAGCAAACTTCCAACCACAAAACCAAATTAAAATTAGATGGTGGCTTAATCATAAAACCTCTCTGTGATGTACATTAGGAGGACAAAGACAAGAAATGCCAGGATGAAATTTCAGAAGTTTGGATTGCAATGGAAGAGGGGGATCAGAAGGCAGCAGTGCTCTGAGTGAGGCAGCTGGTGGGCAGGTGGCACCTGGAATTACTCAGGATTTGGGCACATCCCTGCAGAGCTGCAGCTGGTGGGGGTTTGGGAGGACTGAGCTGATCCCAGGGCAGGTTGTGTAGGTGGCAGCAGAGCAAAGATTTTGCCCATGCAGAGCCTCAGTGGGCAGGAGGAGAGGGAACGGCCTCAGGCTGGGCCAGGGGAGGCTCAGGGTGGGCACCAGCAGGAATTTCCCTGTGGAAAGGTGGTCAGGAATTGGCAAGGTCTGCCAGGGAGGGTTGGAGTCACGATCCCTGGAGGTGTCCCAGGAATTGTTGGATGTGGCACTCAGGGCTCTGGGCTGGGGACAAGGTGGGGATCAGGCACAGCTTGGACTGGATGGGCTCAGAGGGCTTTTCCAACCTAAAAGATTCTGGGATTCTGTGATTCTCTACCAGAAATGTGTCCTTTGCCCTGCCTCTGTTTTTTCTGTTTCAACAGAGAGCAGTGAGAACTTCAGACAGGAGGGTTGCGAGTCCTGTCCACTGCTCTCGGCTTTTGTTTCGTGCTTGTTTGTCCAAGCCTGGCAGACCTGAGACATCCCAAAAAATGTCAATAGCACCAGCTCTGCAGCCGTGGCTGTGCTAGGGTGACTAAATTATAAAATTACATCTGTCTCTTCTCAGAGTAACCACAAAACTTGACAGGAGTGAGGGAGGTGCTGGCTGGCACCCCTCCACCAGCACCCCTAGGTGGGCACTGAGCCCAGCGTGGCCCAGCTCTGGGCAGGTTCCTCAGCCCCTGGAGCTGTGCCAGCCTTGCAGCCTCAGCGTGGCTGCCTGATGTGGAACTGGCTCCCACATGGATCAGCAGCTCCAGGAGAAGAGCTGGGGCGCTCTGGGGTCACCTCCTGCACACCTGCTGAGCCACAGGCTGCCCTGGCATGGGCAGGGAGCAAAGCCAGCCTGGCATCACTGTGAGGTGCCACCTCCTGGAGAGCCATCCCTTCAGAGCAGAGCAAACACAGACGTGTGGGTCTGGAGTGGGGTTTAGGTGACCTGCTCTGGACCAAAGCCCACATGGGATAAAAGTTTGTGTGGTGCTTAGGGAGAGCTGTGCTGGGCAGTGCAGGGGTGGCACTGCCCATCCTGCTGCCCAGGCTGCCTGCAGGATCCCATTGCCTGTTCCATGTTAAGGGTGTGATGCTCTTCTTGCCCTGCAGTGACCCCCAAAACCTCCCCCACCTCCACTTGGGCTGCACCCACTGATGACCAAAGGGAAGCACACTCCATCACTTGCCCTGCTCTGCTTTCTCTTTTGTCCATCCCAGGTGTCCTCCTCCCATCCCAGCACCATGGAAATCCCCCCCAAGAGTCCTGATGGGAGTGAAAAATCTCCCCAGTCCAAGGAGCTGATCACCAGTCCCACAGGCAGCACCCTGTGCATGAGCTCCCGCAGCGAGTCCGTGTGGACCAGCACACCCAGGAGCAAGTGGGACATTTACCACAAGCCCATCATCGTGGTGTCCGTGGGAGCTGCCATCTTCCTCTTTGGGGCAGTCATCACCAGCCTGTCCTTCTTCCTGACCAAGAACACAAACGTTTTCAAAATGTCTGGCCCGGCTTTCCTGTCCCTGGGACTGATGCTCCTGGTGTGTGGCCTGGTCTGGATCCCCATCATCCGCAAGAAGCAGAAGCAGAGGCAGAAGTCACAGTTCCTACAGAGCCTCAAATCCTTCTTCTTCAACCGCTGAGGGCAGCCAGGACCTTCCCCAGAAGGTTCCCCTCCCCTCCACCAAGCTGTGTTGATCAGCCATGAAAATAAAGACTTTCTTGTACTCCCTAGATGTTTTCACCCCAGTCACTGTCTTCCCTACATGGTCTCCAGTGTGAAAATGAACTTTGTACTTCATCCAAGTCATCCCAGGAAAAAAAGGAGCAGGAATTTTCAGCTGAGCCCAGCAAGGCAGGTCCAAGGTCTCTGCATCGCCCCCAGTCCAAGGAGTGACCCAATACAAACTGGGTAAAGCAAAGCCCCAAAGGAACCTGGGCTGAAGCAAAACCCCAAAGGAACCCAGATCCCCCAGAGGTTCTGCAGGATCCATCAGCAGAGAGGAGCCATCTGACTGGAGCCACAATTCCTTCAAGCTCCCTGATTTTCCAGAGGGAGAGGCTGGAGGATCTGCACAGCATCAGGAGACACAGCAGAAGCAGAGGGTCCAGGTCCTGCAAAAGGGCCCAGACCCTGCAGAGGGTTCAGGTCCTGCAGAGTGGCACAGATTCTACAGAAGGGCACAGATGGATGCCTGCTCCAGGCACCTGGCAGGGCAAGGACAATGGAAATTTGTCTGGGAATGGTCTGAGCTGCGGGAACTGTGCTCAGGGCTGAGAGCTGATTCCCTCCCAGGAAACTCTCAACCTCCTCCTGGCCATGTCTGCTTGAACTCCCTCACTTCTGAAACCGGTGCCACTCAACATTTTTACCTGAAAATGTGCTCCAAGATGCCTGAGACCTGAAGCATTTGTGTTTCCACAGCCTGAGCTGCTGGGCTCACCTTGACACTGTGCCAGGCTTCCCCCAGTCTGTGAGCAGGCTGTGTGCCTGGAGATCCCTTCCACCTGTGTGGGCAGAGCTGGAGGTGGCACATCCCATCCTGGCAGCTGGCACAGCTGGATTAGGAGTATTTGAGCGCACAAGTCGCTTTGCCCCAGGCTCAGCCTGGCCCTGAACTTTGTTTCTTGGCTGGTGCAGGCATCCCTGGGCAGCCAGTGCCAGGCTGGGGCTGTACACGATCAGGCACAGGACCCAGCAAAGCTGTTTGTTCCTCAGCCATCCCTCATGGCATGCCATGCTTTGATGCTGTTTGCAATCCTGCCCTGGCACTGGGCACCAGCCTCTGCTCCTTCAGCTGCCCCAGGCAGGGTAATGCTCACCCAAAACTCTTGCTCGGGGCAGCTGCAGCCAGACACAGGATGGACACCAGGATTTAGGATGGGAAACCAGGCAGCAAGGTGAAGAGCAGCCCCAGGTCCCAGCTGGCTGCAGATCTGGGCACAGGTGGGAACCCTAGAGCTGCACTGGGGATGGAGAAGGCACCTGGAAATGGATCCTGCTGCACAGAGCTGTGTCCAGCCAGGGCTGCCAGGCCAAAGGGATGCTCCAGGAGGGCTGGAATGCCAAATGGAGAGAGGGGATCCTGCTGTCCATGTCTCAAGGAGAAGGAGACAGTCAGTGAAACGTTAGTGTGATAAAAAGTCACTGAGACCAAGAATTGAATTGGGTTCCAGACTGGTTATTTATAACGAGAATATGAGGTTTCATTAAAGGAAAATGTTCCCAAGGGACTTGCACATGGCTGCTGTGGTGTCACATCTCTGCTGTGTGGGGAGGGTGTGGTGACAGAGTTTGGGGGTGTGTGGCACCCACTGGGCAGGAGAGGCTGGCTCAGGACAGGGGGAGGAGAAGGAGTGGGGCTGGGGTTGGTTTAGCTTCTGGGTGAGGGGCTGAGTGAACACCTCTGTCCAGGGGCCAGCAGCAGCTCAGGAACGTGTTTGACAAGAGGATGGAGCCTGCCAGGGAAAAGGAAACAGCCCAAGGACCAGCAAAGCCTGCTGAGGAGAGGATTTATCAGATGGAGCTCAGGATTTGCTGCCCAGATCTGTGCTGGGACAGGGAGGCAGAGGAACAGGAACAATAAGGGAAAGTCAGATTAACAGGTGGGGGATAAACAAGGGGAAAGTCAAATTAACAGGTTGGGGATAACTGCAGGTGGAAGTCCAGGAACAAAGGGGGAACTCCTCCTTGGTATCATGGGGTACAAATGCCTGATCACTGCCAGAGAGGGAGGGAACTTTGCACTGCAGCTCCCAACACTGGGAATTGCATCCTTCTCTTGAAGTGAGCTGGAGCAATTTAGGGAAAGAGAGATGCAGGATAACCTGAAGGCTCCTCACAAGGGTTTCTTTAGTAGTTGACATAAAATTTATGCCCTGCTGTGGCCCCAGCAAAACCCCACAAGGCTGTTGGGAAATTAATTTCTGCATCTGTGTTGTGGCACCAGTGAACCTCTACCTCCCTGGGATGTGGGAGGCTGCAGAGACAGGGAGTGTCTGTGAATTTATATGTTTTTATGGACAACAGATTTTTAAAAAGAGACAGTAGAAACAAAAGAGAAGAATGTGTTATGGAATTTAAATTCCACAACATAACAGTGGTGGATGCTGGAGAAGTCCAGGAGGAGCAGTTTCCAGGACTGGGCTGGATGAACGTTTGACCAGCCCATGGGGAAGTTCTCACCTCTGGCCTGTTACCATGCACCTCCAGATCCCTGTTTGGCTGCTCCCTGCTATTCCTCTTCACTCCCACTGAAGCCTGTTTGAATCCTACTGTGGTGCTTTGGATCAAACCAAAGAAAAACACGTTTCAAGAAAAGATCAGGTTTTCCAGCAAACATAATTATGTCTCACTAAAGCAAGCTCAGATGTGGTCTGCCAGCTTCCCCTGTGCTATAAAAAGAACAGGAAATCCATTACAAAAGTCATTATCTCTGCAGAGCAGCTCAAAGAGGAAATATTGCCCCTGCATCTCAAAGGTCACGCAGCAAACCCGCCCAGCAGGCTCGGCGTGGAGAACGCCCTGCTCCAGGTGTCTGAGCTGCCTCATTCCTGGGCTTCCACAGCTCCAAACCTGCCCAAAGATGTGCACACATCTCTGGGACAGACCCCTCTCTGGGGATGTTACATCCTGGCTGAATTCCAGTGCCCAAAGAGGGCTGGAGAGGGATTTGGGACAAGGGATGGAGGGACAGGGCACAGGGAATGGTTCCCACTGACAGAGGGAGGAATGGATGGATGGATGGATAGGATATGGGAAGGAATTGTTCCCTGGCAGGGCGGTGATCCCCTGGCACAGGGTGCCCAGAGCAGCTGTGGCTGCCCCTGGATCCCTGGCAGTGCCCAAGGCCAGGTTGGACATTGGGGCTTGGAGCAGCCTGGGACAGTGGAAGGTGTCCCTGCCGTGGCAGGGGGTTGGAATTGATGATCTTTAAGGTCCCTCCCAACCCAAACCATTCCAGGATTCCAGGATCTCAGTCACACCCACTGGGCTCACCTTGGTGCAATCAGGTTTGAGCTGGGATAAATGACTGAAGTGTGGAAGGATGCAGGTGACCACTGGTGATGGATAGCATCTTCACATCCCCCTGAGACCTCCCAGCTCTCCTTCCTGCAAACACAGCTCAGGCTTGTGAGGCACAAGGGCTGATGTCCCAGGTTCCCACTGGGATGTTGGAATGCTAGCTCCATGCCTGAGTCTGGATACCCCAGGCTGCCAGTTCACCCTGCACCCTGAAATGCTTCTGGTGCCTCCTCCCACCTGGGGAGCAGAGGAGATCCCACCAGGATGAGCTGCACTTGCTCATCCCTCCCCAAAATCCAGCAGCCTTCCCTGTCCTTAGTGAGCAGCAACGAGAGTAAAACCTTCAGGGGGCTCTCAGTGCCCACAGTGAGTCTGAAACCCTGAAAAACCCCTTCCTGTTTCCACACTGGATGTTGGGCACATGGAAACTGGGGAAGGAACAGGTTTTTTCCTGCTGCCCAGGGGAAGGAGCTCAGGGAGCAGAGGGTTTGCCCCGGGCTATCCGTGTGTGTTTGGGAGGGGCAGGAGGGATAGGGTTGGGATAAGGTTGGGAGGCAGGACCATGGCTGTGCTGGGCAGCCTCCTCTGCCCTGGGCTTGCTCTTTGTGACATGCACAGTCTGGGTGGCAGGCAGGAGCAGCTTTTAACACCCTGGGCAGCAGAGGGGATGTCCTCTGTCCCCTGCAGCCACCCCCTTGGTGGCAGGGCTGTGGTGGGGCTGCCCAGGTGCCCTGGTTTGGCAGGAGGACACTCTTGGTGTGACCTTTGGCATGTCCTGGAGCCAAGGCCACCTCCAGCAGGTCCCTGTAGCTGGCACTGCTCCATCCCTGATGCTGACCCTGTATCCCACAGGCCTGCCCTGAGCTTTGGGACATCCTCTGCAGGGCCAAGGATGGGACAGGCAGCTGCCACCCCGCTGTTTGTGCTTTGGGATGGCTTTCCCAGAGACAAGGGTTCCCTGGATTCCTCCCCCAATCTTCCCCAGTTTGCCAAGGATGCAGGGAGGAAGGACAGCAAAGATGCTCCCAGTGTCACACCACAGCCTGGGAGCAGAAAGCAGCACACATCTGCACCCCAAAAAGTCACACTGGCTGCTCAGAGAGCAGCCAGGAGCTCTGGGGAATTTTGGCTGATTTGGGGATCCCTCACTGGCTTCCTGGTGTCCAATTTTCAGGATGGGCAGAGGCAGAGGTGGTCTGATGGGTGGCTCTCCTGCTCTTGGGAGGTGTTGCAAGGGTGATGTCATCTTGGCACTCTGGAGAAATCCCTGTGCCCCCACTCACCCATAAAGAGGGGGAATAGTAGGATGTTTCCAGGTTGTTTCTGGGATGCCAGAGCCAAGGTCCTGAAGACTTCTCTGGGATGCTCCCACGATGGATGCTGCCCAAAGGTGACAAACCTGGGTCTCAAATCCCAGGGCTGTGGGCCGGGTCAGGGACAGATTTGCACCTGTGGGGCAGACTGGATGTGAGGCAGCTACACCTGGATGACCACAGAGCACCCCGGGCTGGGCTCACACAGAATTGTCCTGGGCTGTGCAGGGCGGGGCAGAGGCAGGGCCATGAAATGGTTAAAGCTGTACCGTGTGCTGCCTGCCGATTGTTCTGCAAGGTGTGTTGTGACATTTGCACTTCCTCTTGGCAGCAGAGCAGAGGCAGGGAGGAAGGCAGGGAGGAAGGCAGGGATGCTGCTCCCCCTGCCACCCTGAGGGGCTCCTGGGCTGCACCATGGGCACTCGGGGGCTGCTGGGTCGCTGTGCTGCCATCGCCCTGCTGGCCCTGCTCTGCGATGCCCTGGGGCTCCTCATCCTCCTCCTGGGCATCTTGGCTCCCCTCAGCTCCTGGGACTTCTTCGTGTACCTGGGCGCCCTGCTGCTGGCCTTCAGCCTCGTCTTCTGGGTCTTCTGGTACACCTTCAACATCGAGGTGCCCCTCAGGGAGCTGCAGTGCAGCTGAGCTGGGGCCACGGTGGGGACTTGGTCTCGTTTTCCTCGGAGGAGCAGCTGGGAGGATCCAGAGCATCACTCAGCTGGTGAAGAGCACCCAGAGACATGGAAGGGAAGGGCCTGCTGGTCCTCACAGCACCCAGCAGCCACATGGAGCCTCAGGGGACAGGTACCCACAGCTCAGCATGCACAGGGATGCTTGGCTGGTGTGGGGGAATGCAGAGGTCCTGGCAGGGCAGCCAGAGCTTCCTGCTGGTGGCAGGAACTCTCAGGAGTAGTGTTAGATTTTAAAATGCTCTGGAACGAATTAATGATGGGCAGGAAGTTGGTTTTGATGAGATGAATAAATTTTGGGAGGGGGGTTTCATGCAATTTGGAGGTAGCTGTTGTCTGGGGTGTAATTCCTCAGTGATTCCCATCAGATGATGCTGGGAGAGGAGGGTCCTGGAGAGCTGCTGCTCTCCCGTGACAGCTTTGTGTGTCAGAGGGACGAGGAGCACGAGCCACCCCTGGCCATACACCCTGGGCAAACAGGGAAAGCCAATAAGGATAATCCAGGCTGTGCTTCAGCACCAGAACCTCTGTGTGAGGTGTGAGGGAGCAAACCCAGCTGCTCCCATGTGCCCCCAGCACACCCTGTGTGCTGCCAGGAGGGATTTCCCAACAGGGAATGTGTTTCCATCAAATGGGGAACACTGAAAATCCCAGTGAAAGTTGTGTCACCAGGGCACTGCTCTGATGTGCTCTAAGAGCCTGGTGACAAATGCTGAGCGTGTGGAAACTGGGTTCAAGATATCAGGTCTCAACATTGGTTCTGAGATTAGGCCTTGTTAATCTCAGCTTGTCTAGAACACACCTGGCTGGTTTGGCAGCGACCCAAGGGGCAGAAAATCCAGGTCCTGGCTGGTCCTGCAGTCTGGTCCTGCAGCATGGGGACCACTGAGCATCAGCACAGCCTGGAGGGGCTGGTGCTGGCCTGGGAGCCTCAGAGGGCTCAGTTTTGGCCCAGTGTGTGAACGGCAACACCAAAGCTCAGGGCAGCTGGAGATGTCTGAGTGTTGGAGGGATTCTGGCTGCTGAAGGGATGGTGTCCTCCTTGTCCTCCTTCCTGCCAGCATCCCAGGGATGTTCCTCCTGTGCTGGCCAGGATGGGGCATTAGCCCAATTAGCCCAAGTGAAACAAGGAGCAGCCCCACAGTGCTTGGAGATGCTCGTGGCAAAGGGAGGTGACAGCAGCAGGATGCCCCAGCCCAGCCAAGCGTGCCTCCACAGAAAGAACCAGCCAAGGAGGGATGGGTTTTAACAGAGAACAAGGCAAAGAGGAGGCAGAGATGGGGGAGATGTCCCCAGTGCCACGAGGGTGAGTGTCAGAGCACAGCCACGCTGTCAGCATCTCAGCCCCAGTGCCCCAGGCAGGGACATTGCCACTGACTGTCCCCACCTGCAAGTCACAACAGGGACATTGCCTTGCATAGTTCTCTGTAAAGCCTCTCACAACCAGTGAGATCCTTTTTTATTATTTACTGATCTTTTCCTTGACTTCCTCTCTTGCTGGCTGACACAAGAAATAGCCCCGAGGTTTTCCTGACTGCCCTGTGAGTGGGGGCTGCCCCTCACAGGAGTGTTTGACAGCCCTGCACTCACCAGGATGCCCAGACCAGCAGTTCAGCTTTGCCCTCACTGGCTCTCAGGGTGTTTTTCCACCCCTGTGCCCTTGGGACTTGGTCCTCCAGGAATTTCCTTGATGTGCCTCAGGATAAGAACCTGGGACAAGCATCAGTGGGATCCTGCAGCTGTAGAGATGGAAGGGCAGCAGCAACCCACACCCTCCTTTATTTGCTCGGGGATTTTTAATTGCCACTGCTGAGTTTGTCAATCCAGCCTGTAAAACTTGGCCGAGGGCTTTGTCACCACTCAAGGTCTGTCCCTTGCTGGGTGCGTGCCTGGGTGTGGCACTCAGGGACAACATCCAGGGAGCCGGGGGCGTCACCCAGGGAACCCAGAGGGACCTGGGGCAAGGTCCCTGTCCCCACGGGTCCCTTCTGCCTCCCGGGCTGGTGGGGCAGACACTCCCGAACGGAGTTTTTGGGGCAAAGTCACTGCCAGTACCTGGGACTGGATGGTCCTGTGCACTTCACCAGCACGGCCAGGGGATGGTTTGGGGATGGTGAGGGGTGGAGGGTGACTGCCACACGAAAAAGTGCTGCCAGCCCTGTGCCTGGGCCTCCTGGGATGCTCAGGAGTCTGTACCCAGTCCTGTGGAAGAGCAGAAGCTCCCAGTGCACCACCACACCTGGGAAAGCAGACCCTGGCATCCTGCACTGCCCTGCTCACGTGTTTTCCCCTCTCTGATCCACCTGTGGTCAGTGACAGTCACCAGCTCACCGAGGCCACTCCCCAGCAGGATGAGTGCACAAGTCAAACCCAAACGCGTCTCTGTATTGGTGTGCGAGGTGCCTTCAGCATCCTCCACCCCTTGCAGGCTGGCTGGGAGTGACACAGGAACAGGCAGGACATGGTGGCTCCAGCATGCCTCATGCACAGGCAGGAGCAAAACAGACAGACCCAGAAAGGAGGGAAAACCTCCCAGATTTCTGCTGCCCCCCTGTCTCACCCATGAGCCAGCACCAGCTCTGCTGGTATCCAGTGTCCTTTCCATCCCAGGGACACAGCTCCTTTGCTCTTCTGCTGTCCCCAAACCCTTCAGGCTGAAGCAGAGCCCTCTCCTGACAGCCCCGGTGGCAGGACAGGAGTGGGTGAAGCATCTGTGGGTCCCTGTCCCCAGTGCTGTGCAGCACTGGGAGCACTGGCCCAGGCCCAGTGAGATATTGACTCAAGGGCTTATCTTTCCCTCTGGGTTTTTGTGGTTTTGTGCTTGGTCTGTTTGCTCCAGGCTGGGGGTTGTTCCAGGTCCTTGGGCTTGGCACAGCCCCGTGGCCATGGCACAGAGCCCAGGTGGGCACTGGGAACCAGCAGCTCCCTCTGCTCCCTGACCAGTCTGTGCTCCCCCAGTCACCCCACTGACACCAGTGGCCCAAAGCCCAGCAGCCTCCAGTGCTTCCTGCACTGATCCTGCGACCCCAAAATGCTGTGGGGTGACTCCAGGAGTTCCCCCTGTGCCTTGGACCTGCTGTCAGCAGTCTGGGCTCCTTCCCACTCTTCCCCTGCGTGGATCCCTCACTGGGCACTGGGACAGGGACCACGAGCAGTATCAGCCCCAGCTGTGCCAGGTGTTTGCTCATGAGTCTGGATCTTCTAGGAAGGGAAAAGTCCTCCTTTTGTGCCCAAATGTTACCAGTCTCACTTGTACCTTGAGCTGGGCTGATCCTGGATATCCCTGGGCATCCTGGGCACCCCTTCTGCACCCAGGAGTCTGCTGATGCTTCTGTCTGGGATCTGTCTGGTGGGGAATGGTCCCCTGAGTCCCAGAGTATTGATTGCATGTGTTTTTATTGAAGAGAGCTTCGATTTCTGAGCTATTACCAGGGTCTATAAAAGCATTCACATCTCTTTTCTGTTTACAGGGAGAGAGGAAAGGACAGGAGCAGATGTCAGGAATGAGCAGATGAAGAGGAGCAGCTCCACACAAGGACTCTGCTGTGCTGCTGTTGCACAGCCAGCACTGAGAGCACAGAAGGAGCTGTGTCACTCTGCTGTGCTGGGGACACTGGCACAGCCCCACAGGACACCCCCTGAAGGACGGACACCCCCTGTGCATCCTCTCCAGTCAGTTTGCACTCACCCCCTGGGCTCACAGGGCCCAGCACGAGCAGCCTGCTGGCAGCAGAAACTCCTGCTTCTGTCCTGAGCTGGTGCCACAGACCCACAGGGACCGGCTGGCAGCTCTGCCACTCCTCCTGCAGGAGTGTGATGGCCCAGCAGGGCTCACACCTGCACACACAGCCCCAGGGGCAGCTGAGGGCCCGGGCCGGGACCTGCTCTGTGCACTGATGGCAGAGACAGACAACAAAATCCAACAGGACAGAGCATTCCCTGGGTAAAATGCAGCTGCTGGAGGTGTCAGGGCTGCTCTAGCCAAGGTCCCAGGAACTCCTTAGGGGCATCTCAGGAAATACTCAGAAGACCTCAGTCCAAAATGCTGCTGGAGCTGAGCAGAGCTGCAAAGGCCAGGAGAGGATTCAGTGCTTCAGCTGCCAAACCAGCGGTGGCACAACAAACCCCAGGCTCACTCCAAATCCAACCCTCAGGGGAAAGGAGAGGAGATGTGAGCAGGCCTCCTGATCTCCAACATCTCCATTCTCCTGTGCTCCTGAGGCAGAGTTCAGCTGACCACAAAGACACTTGTGTGGGATGGTAGCATTTCTAACACCTATCAAACATGTAACACCTATCAAACATATAACACCTCTCAAAAATATAACAACCAAGAGGTTGTTCAGCACTTTCCTTTACAGACACCTCTCTCAGCTGTTTCAGACTTCACCAGGATTTCTTTTGTTGTAATTTCCTGTCCTGGAGGATCTGCCTCTGAGGTGGAATTTGGTTTTCTGCAGACCAGCTGGACAGTGCTGGCACTCAGGGACTCAGCCACTCACCTTCCCCACTGCCCTGAGCACAGCCTGGGCCAGGCAGGACTTTACAGGTGACTTTATCAGGCCTTTGGTGTCCTTGCTGTCCCTGATTTTAGCCCCACAGCAAGGGCAGTGGTGTTTGGGGGCAGTTGTGCAGTGTGGGAGCTGCTGTTTGGGGGGAGCCAGCAGCTCTCCTCTGTCCCCAGTTCCTGGGCATGAGGCTGGTGCCATCAGTCCCTGCCATGAGGAGGGAACTTGAGTTCCCTGGAGCTCTCAAACCTTTCTGTCTTCCAGGCAGGGGAGGAAAGCTCCCTGCTCACCTCCACAGCCATGCTGGGCAGGACCCACAGTCCCAAAGCACTAAAATGACTTTGGTTTGAAACCAAGGCATATTTGTGCCCCAATCCTGTCCTGGATAGGACAGAAATCTCCTCCCAGTTCCCCAGAACACCCATCAGAGAGCTGTCACCCTAAGAGATGTCCCCAAGCATGCTGGGCAGGTACAAGGGGGTGCAGAGCAGAGCCAGTGCCAGGGGGTTTGTTCTGCTCTGGGGACAACAGTTTGGTGCCACTTCTCTGACACTGTTTCGTTAAAGTTGCTGCCTTCCTCCCCAGATCTGTTTGTCCCCTGGCAGGGGTGGTGAGGTGAACAGGAACCTCTGGCTGCAGTAGCTCCGTGGAGGAGCAGCTCTTACACGAGGGGAGATAAGAGCTGGAAGTAGGGAAAAATCAGAGTCAGACCATCAGTGGCAAACATCAGCATCATTAACTCCTCCCTGGCAACACGGAGAGACCCCTCCAGTGCGAAGAAAAAGTAATATAAAAAAAAATATATAGGCATTGTTGGCTCTGCTGCATTTGCAATCAATGAGGCAGTGGGACATTGATTAATTCTTTCCCTTGCAAATATAAAATCATTTCAAGAGGATCTCCAATATTTTCACAGGTCCCTAAGGCTCTGGAAGCTGGTGTCAGGAGATCAGGAGCCTTATCGGGCGATAAAGAGCTGAGCTATGTCTGCAGGAGTGCCCTCTGCCCCAGGGCAGCCTGCCAGCCAGGAAGGATCCTCACATCCAGGAAAGAAGGACACAGCCTGCAGCCAGGAATTTGATCCAATAAGGTCCCTGAGCCTCCAGGGCCACCATTGCCCGGCGGGTTGGAGAGGGACCAGCACTCTCTGACCTGACAGGGGACCCCAAACTCCTCCTGCCCCCTGGAGCTGCCCTTGCAGCCGGGTGCTGGGCTGGGGGACAAGCAGGATTTGCACATCCTGGAGGAACTGGTTCTCCCAGCCCCTCCTGCCCCATCCCCGTCTCTCCCGCACAGCTGCACCCACCCTGGAGCAGGGGATGCCCGGTCCCTGCCACAGCCCCGGTCCCAGCTGGTTCCAGCACAGCCGAGCCGGAGGGATGGGCTCCGAACTGGGATTTAACTCTCCCCAGCCCGGCTCCCAGGGATGCTGTGGGGTGGGATGCCGCAGGAGCAGCTCCTGCACCCTCCGCTCTCCAGAGGATGTCCCCAGCTCCTTGTCCTGTCCCCATAGGTGCCACTGTGGCTCAGCTGTCACAGGGCCACCACAGCAGGGGATGAAGGCTGGGCAGTCCACAGGGAATGACAACCTTGGCACCAAACCCTTCCCTCAGGCAGGGTCCAGGTCTGGCTGGAGGTGACATCTCACTCCAGCAGTCACAGCCATCAGTTGTCCCCAGGGAGAAGCTCCTAAAAGGTTCCCTGATGATCCCAGATACCACAGCAGCCACCTGCAACCCTGGATTGTGCCAGGGGCTGCCAGCCCCAACCCCTGGGGCATCCAAGGAGGGTTTCCTAGGAGTCTCCACACCTTACAGTAAAGTGAAGTGACCCCAGGCTTTCCTGTCCCTCAGGAATGATTCTCAGGAACATTTTGTACCCCTCAGGAGTGATTCTCAGGAACACTTCCTATCCCACAGGAATGTTTCTCAGGAATATTTCCTGTCCCACAGAAATGTTTCTCAGCTGCTCACAGAACCCCTCAATCCCTCCCTCAGGCAGCCCATGGGGGATTCCAGGCCCTGCCTGACCTCAGCCTGGCAGGAAGGATTGCTCAGGGCTCCTGTCCCAGGGTCTGGCCATGCACAGGGTGTTGGTGCCCTGCAGAACTCCTGGTCAGGCACAGCTCTGCCACAGGGGAGATTTGCCATCAGCCAGCAGATAAATCACTCTGGAGACAAGGAAAATGGCTCAATTTCCTGTTGCAAAATGGGCCATCAGTTAAGGCAAAACATGTTCAAAATTCTTCCCAGAAAATGCATTTGCTGCTCTTTGCCAGCCATTACTGGAAGAAGCGTGCAGACACCTCTGGTGATATTCCAGAGGATTTTTTCATGGTAGATCACTGAATTTTTGACAAAAGTACCTGTAAAGATGACACAGGGAAGTGTAAAGCCTGCCCAGGCAGCTGAGCAGGATGAGTCCCAGGGAATGCCAAAGTGACCCAGGGAATGCTGAAGTGACCCAGGGTGCTGATGGGACCCAGGGAATGCTGAAGTGACCCAGGGAATGCTGAGAAGGGCAGGGCTGGCCCCACCCACCTCTGCAGCTCAGCTTTGTCCCCTGCCAACAGGGACAGAAATCAGCCCCTCATCAAGGGACAGCTCCAGAGCCACTCCTGGCCCCATGATCCCTCATTTAGGGCTCAGGGATCTCATCCCAGTGAGCCACCCCTGCCGTGGGCACTGATGTCACAGTGGGGACAGTGCTGAGCCCCTCAGGCACTGCCAAACCTGCAGGCACAGAATCCCCCCCATCTTGCAATGCCCCAGGAGAAGAGCCTGCCCAGGGCCATGGACTGGGCAGGGGGGACAGTGGAAAAGTGTGGACAGTGGAGAAGGAGGGACAGTCGAGAAGAGTGGGCAGTGGAGAAGAATGGACAGTGGAAAAGGGTGGACAGTGGACAAGGGGGGACAGTGGACAAGGGAATCTGCCACGTGCTGGAGATGGAGCCAACAGAATCTTTTCTGGAGAGCCCCAGGGGTAGGGACAGCCAGGTCAGTGTCACCTCCTGTCCATGTCCCACACTGGCCCAGCCAGCCCAGCCCCAGCCCAGCCCCCAGCTGCCCGTAGCTCTCCAGGCAGGCTGCAGGGCAGGGAGGGAGCTTGGAGGAGCCTCCTCCTCCATTATTCATGGCCCGATCTGGCTGATGGAGCTGGGGCTCTCTGAGCCGCTCCCTAATGGAGCCTGCAGCGGTCCCTGCCCAGCCAGCACTCCTGAGCCTGCACAATTTCCTCTCCTCCCATCCCCGTGCCATAAAAATGCCACCTTCTGCTGCTAATGATGCATTACAGCCATTGCTGGGGCTCAGAGCCTGCTGCCATCCTGCAGAGACCCGAGCTGGGGCTGTGGGAGGGCAGGGTGTGCTCTCCAGCCAGGAAAGTGGCACACGCTGGCATCTGCCAGGATTCTGCTGGAGCAGCCACCGCCCAGCTTAGATCAGCCCAGGCAGGGGCAGGGGCACAGCAGGCACAGCTGGGGCACAGCTGGGGCACAGCTGGGGCACAGCAGGGCTTGCACAGGGCACAGCTGGGGTACAGCAGAGACTGCACAGAGCCCAGCTGTAGGCAGAGGAAGGGAAGCAGGTGGCAAAGGACACCTGGGGATGTCCCAGCCCAGGGAGCAAGGTGTGCTCTCTGCCTGCAAGGAGTGTCCCTGCCCCTGCAGCCATGCCAGTGCCACCAGCTGAGGTTTGTGTGCACAGCCCTGACCTTTCTCAGCAGCAGGAGAGCCACTGGCTCCCTCCCCACACTCACATTAGGCAATAATTCCCCTGATGGGCTCTCTCTTGGCCCATCACTCCACTGGTCACGGCCTTGGGTGACCCCTGGCTGCTGCTGACCTGGACACTGGGCAGGGGACAGGGCTCCAGTGTCACCTGTGACAGGGAACGGGATACTCCAGCTCCAGCTCTCCAGTGACAGGGGGAACAGCACTGGACCAGGGCAGCACCAAAGGGGCTCTGGTGGGTGCCACAGGGTGGGCTGTGAGTCAAGGGGACATTTGGGATGTAACAGTGACACCCAGGCACGATGGAGCCAGGGCACCCAGGGCACCTGGGATGGGGCCAAGAATCTCCAGCAGCTCCAGATGAAATCCCAAGCAGAGCTGTGTGTTGGGGGCCCAGGGGTGCCTAGGCCAAGTGCTCCACAGAAACAGAGCTAAGGCACATGTGAGGATGAAATCCTGCCCTGTGAGAGTGGGCAGGCTCTGGCACAGGGTGCCCAGAGAAGCTGTGGCTGCCCCTGGATTCCTGGAAGTGTCCAAGCCCAGGTTGGACAGGATTTGGAGCAGCCTGGGATAATGGAAGGTGTCTATGCCATGGCAGGGATGGCACTGGATGGGGTTTAAGGTCCCTTCCAACCCAAACCAGTCTGGGATTCCCTGAAATCCCTGTGTCAGAGCTGCAGGCCTGAGCTATCCTTGGGATATCAGATCACCATGGCAAACCAAAGCACTGAGATCCTCAGGACTGAGCTGGAAATGGCCCCAGTATCCTCTGGTGGACACAGGGGATGAGCTGGGCAGCATCTGGGTTTGCTGGAGATCAGAACATCTCCCCAGGGACATCAGCAGAAAAGGCTCAGAAAGGCCTGGCTCGGCTTTAACAGCGCTCAGACAGGCTGAGGGCAGCTTTTCCATGTGCACAGGAAGGATCTGGGATCTGGGAGCAGCTTTCCCAGATTCAGGCAGATCCCAGCCTCAGCCAGCAGGCACATTCCCTGTGGGAGCACTGGCTGTGAGCCCCATGGCCTGGAGCTGAGGTGGGGACAGCCAGGGCATGGGGACAGTAGCCCTGGGCACCAGACAAGGCTGTGCAGCACAGGAGCTGCCAGCTGCCACAGGCACGGGAGATGCCACCCCTGAACGCTCAGCACAGCATTTCCCAGGATATTTCCAGGTCCTGCTGCCATGGCAGAGGCTGGGGGCTCTGGGGCTGCCCCTGCCAGCCCTGAACAAGCAGTGCCACCCTGTGGAAAACATCCTCCTCTCCCCTGGTCCATGGATGGACCCTGCCCTGGTCCTGTGTGTGGCCCTGACACAGCACAAGACATTCCCACCCCCTCCCAGTGCTGCCACTGGAGCTCTTCCCAGTCCCCACTGCCTTCCCAAATATCTGCAGCCACCCTGTGCCACCTCCCAGCAGCCCTGTGCCAAGGGGCTGTGCCCTGGCACCCTGCATTAATTGCCCAGACAGACTAATAATAGGGTTTATTATTAAATAATGAGGCACAGACACGTCATGATCAGGTCATCATTTCTTATGAAACGGGGTTTCCATTCCAGTGAGGTGTCTCAGGCACTTTTCCCCAGCTCTTCACATAGGGGTCATGGCACCCCAGATTTGGGTGGGGACACTGGGACAGGGCTGGGACAGTGCAGGAACATCACAGGGAGCAGCAGGCCAGCAGGGCAGTGTCCCCAGCTGTGACCCCAGGGATGGCAGGGGACACCATCAGCTCCTCTGACCCACACTGCTCCCCCTTCCCAGCCCCAAGCTGTCCTTATTTGTTGCCCTGAAAAGTTCTGTCCAGTGCCAAAGCCACCTCAGTGGCACTGCTGGCCATGTTCGTCCCTCCCTTGGGAGCAAGGGAACCCTGTGCCAGCCTGGTGGCCACTGTCACCTCCCGTGGGGCACAGTGAGGGACATTCTGCTCCCATTGGGGTGCTCATGAGAGGTGTCCTGCTCACACTGGGGTGACAGCGAGAGGTGTCCTGCTCACACTGGGGTGATGGTGAGGGACACTCTGCTCATGCTGAGGTGCCCATGAAGTGACACATTCTCAAGTGACAGACTGAGAGCAGCACCTACAGGGCCAGGGATTGGGTCAGGAGGACAAAGGTGATGAAAGGTGCAGACTGGGCTGGGGATAAATGCCATGAGTGACCCCAGCACCCACAGGGGTGTCCAGCAGCCCCCTTCCCCCTCCCCTGAGAGCAGGCTTAGAGCTCCCCAAATCCCAGCTGTGCCTCCCTGCTGCCCACTGCCCTCCCAGAGCAGGGCCCTGGGCTGGGGGCTGACACTGGGGTCCCCTCAGGTGGCACCAGTCTCAAAGAGGGCAAAGCCAGGTGGTTTTGGGGGCTGAGCAGTGCCCAGCCTGTTTGGCACAGGTGAAAATGAGCACCTGGCTGTGAGACCTCAGGAGCGGGATACAGGGACAAGGAAATGTCACTCTGCCACAGGGCTCTAGAAAGGACAGCAGGGTGGGATCCCAAATCTGCCCTCTTATGATGGCCAGAGCTTGGGTTTACCCCCAATGCCTGTCTCTGGGTCCCCCGGGCAGGAAGGATGCTGTGACAAACAGAAGGATGGCCACGACCCTGGGGAGCTCAGAGAGGAGAGGGAGGGCACGGCTGGGACTGCCTGTGGGATGAGCTGGCCTCCCTTCCCACCCCTTGGCACTGCAGGGAGGCTGGCAGAGGGGAAGGTGAGCTCAGCAGGGCCAGCATCACTCTCTCCATGCTGTGGTTTCACTGCCCTCGTGCCCAGCAGCTGCAGGCTCTGGTTTCTCCATCCCTGGGACAGAAGCCATGAGTTTCTGTTCCAAGCTGGCTGCATCACAATGATCCCAATGTCCTGGGAGCTCAGGGACCTCCAGCAGCCCCCAGCCTGGCAGCCCTGATCCCCAGAGCCCCTGGCTGTGCCCAGTGCCACAGTCCCAGCCCACCCAGAGCTGGGAAGGAGCTGTGCAGGGGCAGCACAGCCCCCTCGGCCCCTGCAGCTGCTGTCACAGGGTGAAGGAGGATCCTCTCCACAGAGCCACCAGCAGCGTTTGGCTGCAATATTTTAACCAAAAGGGACAGAAAATGCCACCACTGTGAGCCCCTGGAGATCTGCAGGAAGGTCTGAAAGTCCCTTTGGTCCCCAGCCAGATGAGAGAGCTTCACCCAAAGCTGCTCCTGGGCTTTCTCCAGGAGCTTCAGAGAGAGGTTCCAGCCCCTCCTGCTGTGTCCCAGCACCAGGGACACCACTCTGGTGTCCCAGCTGATCCCATCCCTACAAGTCCCTCCTGACCAGCAGTAGCCACGGCAGCACGGCTGCCAGCATGGCCAGGGTCAGGACGAGCATCACGGCCAGGGCCATGGGGGACTGGCAGCACTTCAGCCCCAGGGCAGGGCTGGATGACACCGAGCTGGCCGTGTCCTCCCTGCTCCCCCTGCCCGGGGAGCCGCAGTCCGTGGCCACCAGGGGCATGCCGTGGTCACTGATGACAAAGATGTGAGCTTCCCGTGCCAGCAGCCCCGGCCGCCCCGGCGAGCACCGCTCCAGGCTCTGCACTGGCATCACGAAGTGACTGGGCACCACCAGCGTGTTGCTGGCCTCGCTTTTGGCCAGGTGGGACAAGGAGGATGGCGACAGAGGCATCTCCAGAGTCCGGGGCCACAGAGTCCTCTTCTTGCTGAGGAAGGTGACATAGCGGCACACGGGGCAGATGATGCTGCTCTGGACGTGCCCGTCCAGCTTGGCCGACAGCAGGCACTTCACCAGGCAGTCGTGGCAGAAGGTGTGGCCGCAGCTGAGCCGCCGGTGCGTGGCCTCCAGGGGCTGGAACTTCTCGTAGCACACGGGGCACTCGGCCGGGACACCCTCCTTGCTGGAGGAGGTCTCTGACATCCCTGCTGTGCTGGCCACAGGAGCTCCGCGGCTGCCAGGGAGAGCACGAGGGGTTAATTAGGGTCTGGTGGCAGTGATTAGCACAGCCCGTCTCTTCAGCTCTCCTCCTCCTCCTCGCTGCTCTCTTGGCACTGCCCTTACCCCTGACAGGAGGAGGAGATGGGTGCCTGGCATGGCCTGACCACTCAGTTAAAGCTCCCAGTGCAGCCCCCGGGGCAAGGGACTGATGGTGGGAGGATCTCAGCTGCAGAGCCCTCCAGGGCAATAATCCCTGGCTGAAAAACCACAGGGGCAGAGGGCTGAGCCCCTGGACAGAGCCATGTCTGCTGAATGCCTGGCACAGACTGTGTCATTTCAGGCACAGGTTGTGTCACAAGTGCCTCTCTGCTCAGCTGCAGCTGCTGCCAGCTGGAAATTCCCATCCCATCATGCAAGCTGCCAAGGACAGGGAGATGCTCCCATCCCAGAGACCCCTGAGGGGAGCTTGGAGCAGCCAGGCTGGTGGAGCAGGGAGGTGACACAGCCAGGGATGTAACACAGCCAGGGCAGGCAGCAAACACCAAACAAACAGCGTGCTCCTTCCAGGCTGCTGGGGGATGGCCTGGGCTGGTGGCCAGGCCATGGTGGTGGGCAGATCATGGTGGTGGCCAGGCCATAGTGGTGGCCAGGCCATGGTGGTGACCAGGCCATGGTGGTGGCCAGGCCATAGTGGTGGGCAGATCATGACAGTGGGCAGGCCATGGCATCTCCAGGCCGTGTCCATGCTCAGGCTGGAGCTGGGTGCAGCAAGCCCCTGTCAGTGACAGTAAGAGAGGAGGGAAGGCAGAGCCAGCCCAGCCCAGCTGCCCTGGCCCCAGAGCCGGGCAGTGTGGGGAGCTCTGAGCCCCAGATGGGGCTGAAGCTCTGCCCTTCATCTCCCTGGGCACAAAGGGAGAGGGCAGGGAGAGAGCAGGGAAGAGAGAAGAGAAGAGAAGAGAAGAGAAGAGAAGAGAAGAGAAGAGAAGAGAAGAGAAGAGAAGAGAAGAGAAGAGAAGAGAAGAGAAGAGAAGAGAAGAGAAGAGAAGAGAAGAGAAGAGAAGAGAAGAGAAGAGGGCAGATGTTCAGCTCAGCGCTCTCAGACCAGCTTAGGAACCAGCCCCTTCATCAAAGCTGCAGGGTTTTCCAGACCTGGTGGCGTTTCCAGACCCCACCCAGCCTGCAGCCCTTTTCTCACGCGTGGCTGTGCCAGGGACACCCTCCCAGCCCATCTGGAGGTTCTGCCATGCCCTGCTGGGCTGCCCCCCTCCTCAGGGCTGTCACCCCTGCCCCAGCACGGTGACACCAAGGACACCACGAGCCGCCCCCTCCCCAGGAACAAGGACAGATCCAGACTCCTGCTCCGCTTTAGGAGGGATCAGGGATTGCTGCTCCCCAAGGAGCCCCTCAGCCCGCGCCCCCCCATGTCCCAAAGCCCCATTACCTGCTGTAGGGACCCAGGGCAGCAGCCCCTCCATGCACGGCTGTCCCCAGCCCCGGGAGAGCACCGGCACAGCGCTGGGACACCGGCACAGCTCCGGGACACCGACACAGCGCTGGGACACAGCGACAGCTCCGGGACACCGCGACAGCTCCGGGACAACAGGAGCCGGTGTCTCAGTAGGGCGCGTTGTGCAAAGGCAGGAGCGGGACAGGGCGGGGACGAGGCAGGGACAGGGCGGGGACGGCTCCCGCGGAGTGAATGCGGAGGAACCCGTTCGGCCTTTAAAGGGCTCACAATGGCCCACTTGGCCAGGGAGTGGGCGAGGGGCTGGCGTCAGGCGTCGGGGCAGGGACAGGAGCACAGGGACGGGAACACAGGGACAGGAGGGACAGAGACAGGAGCACAGGGATGAGAGGGACAGGGACGGGAGGCAAAGGGACAGGAGGCACAGGGACAGGTGAGATAGGGACAGGTCCTGCCCTGCGCGGTGTCCCCGGGCTCGTCACTGGGGTCAGTCTAAGGAATCCGGCACTGAAGGGGTGCCAGGACCCTCTGGAGCTGCAGGGCTGCATGAGCTGCACATCCTGCAGCAGGTCCTGCACCGGGGCTGGGGTCCTCCCCTCCACCCTTCACCCTGCCTTCGTCCTTCTCCCCTTCTCACCCCCCAATCCTCCCCCCCAGCCCTGCTGTCCCTAGCCCACCGGGGCCCCGAGTGACACTGAATGGCCCAGCAAAGCCCCTCGAGCAGCCATGGGGGGCTCTGCTGTTGTGTCCCTGCCCTGGGATGTTCCCTGAGCCATGCTTCAGGTGCAGCAGGAGCTCCATGGGCTCAGGGCGGGCAGGACCCCCATCCTTGGCCATCTCAGCACCCTCATGGTGCTGAGCCACCATTGGCCACGTGCAGGTGGAAACCCCCTCGGAGAAGGTTCCCTGTCACCTCTCCTGTGTCCCAGAGAGCCACCTGTCCCTCAGCTGACCCTTGGGCAAGGAGCCAAGGGTCCTTCCCTGCAAAGCCTTGTACAAACTGCCAGGCAGGCTGGATCAATCCCAGCTTTTTCCAAGCCCCCCTGTCACCCCAGGCTGAAGGCTCAGAGCACATTTCATCTTGCAAGTGGCTGCACAGGCCTCTGGATGCTGTTTGCCACACCCAGAGGAGGTTCTGGAGTGGGCACAGTGGCCTCACGGCACTGCCCACAGGCCCTCCCTCACTGTGGCCATGCACTCACAGGACCTGGATTTGCCTGAATGGCCCAGCAGTCCTGGGGTCTTCATCAGGGAAAAGCTTCAGGAGAAACTTGGACGTGCAGGACCCCACCTGCAAATCTGGGGCCCAGCACAGCAGGGACCTGGAGCTGCTGGAGAGATCCAGAGGAGGCTCCAGGATGAGCAGAGGATGGAGCAGCTCTGCTGGGAGGAAAGGCTGCACAGCTGGGATTGTTCCCCTGGAGAGGAGAAGCTTTGGGGTGAGCTCAGTGTGACCTTGCAGGGCCTGAAGGAGCTGCAGGAAACACGGAGAGAGACAATTCCCAAGGGATGGGGGGACAGGACACAGTGAATGGCTTCAGACTGACACAGGGCAGGGCTGGATGGGATAAGGGGAAGGAATTGTTCCCTGGGAGGGTGGGCAGGCCCTGGCACAGGGTGCCCAGAGCAGCTGTGGCTGCCCCTGGATCCCTGGCAGTGCCCAAGGCCAGGTTGGACATTGGGGCTTGGAGCAGCCTGGGACAGTGGAAGGTGCCCCTGCCATGGCAGGGGCGGAAGGAGTTGATCTTTAAAGTCCCTCCCAACCCAAAACATCCCATGATACAGGGAGGTCTTGGCTGGGGGCAGGGAGCTCTGCAGGACATTCCCAGCTTCAGGAAGGTCCCCAGGGACAGAGGGAAGAGGAGATGACCCCTGGTACCAAAGCCCAGTGAGAAAGGCCCTGCAGTGCCTCTGTGAGCCGAGCAGGGCTCGGGCAGGGCTCAGGCGTGGGCAGCAGTTTCAGTGAGCCGTGGGTGCAGTGCTTACAACACCGCTGATTTCTGGACAGAGTAGTGTGGGTGCAGCCCCACCATGGCACTCTGGTGCCCTCAGGGGTGCCCTCTGGAGCCCTGAATCCCTGTGTCTCCCTGCAAGGACACCCTGAGCACATCACCAGCTTCCTCACCTCTCAGGCTCAGGGGTTGGGCTGCTCCACTTGTCACCCCAGTTTCGTTGAGAGGATCAGAAAATGAAGGTGAAACTTCTCCAGGGAGGTTGTGCCACGTCTGGGGTTGCACCTTCCCTCCCAGATACACATCCCCATCCCCTCTTCCCTCCGGGGACACACATCCCCATCCCCTGCTCCCTCCTGGGACACACATCCCCATCCCCTGCTCCCTCCTGGGACACACATCCCCATCCCCTCTTCCCTCCTAGGACACACATCCCCATCCCCTCTTCCCTCCCAGATACACATCCCCATCCCCTCTTCCCTCCGGGGACACACATCCCCATCCCCTGCTCCCTCCTGGGACACACATCCCCATCCCCTGCTCCCTCCTGGGACACACATCCCCATCCCCTCTTCCCTCCTAGGACACACATCCCCATCCCCTCTTCCCTCCCAGATACACATCCCCATCCCCTCTTCCCTCCGGGGACACACATCCCCATCCCCTGCTCCCTCCTGGGACACACATCCCCATCCCCTGCTCCCTCCTGGGACACACATCCCCATCCCCTCTTCCCTCCTAGGACACACATCCCCATCCCCTCTTCCCTCCCAGATACACATCCCCATCCCCTCTTCCCTCCGGGGACACACATCCCCATCCCCTGCTCCCTCCTGGGACACACATCCCCATCCCCTGCTCCCTCCTGGGACACACATCCCCATCCCCTCTTCCCTCCTAGGACACACATCCCCATCCCCTCTTCCCTCCCAGATACACATCCCCATCCCCTCTTCCCTCCGGGGACACACATCCCCATCCCCTGCTCCCTCTGATCTCCCACAGATCTCCAGTGAGTGCTCTGGGCCAGCCAGAGCAGATTTGGGGCAGCCGAGCATGTCCCCAGCCCCAGTTTGCTCCCTGCTGGCATGAGGTGGGGTGGGAATTCCTGTTTGCCATACTTTGAATGCTCTCTGCAGTCACAAACTGTGAGCTCATGGCTCTATACATAGGCACTGGAAAAACGAGTCTGCCTCCCTTTGCTGCTTGGACCAGGCCAGAATCAAAGGGATTTGGGCATATCAGAGCCCTGGCTCTGTCAGCAGTTTCGTTCTTTCCCAGGCCTGGCTCTCCTCAGTGCCTTTGCCTCACTTCCAGCAGCAGAACATTTCCTGAGGGACAAGGCTGAGTCTGAAGGACTGAAGGGCAGAAACCAAGTTCAGGGGCAAAGCAAGTCCCTGAACCCTGCCTGTATTTTCTTTCCCTAGATTTTAACAAGTCCAGCTCGTGGCCAGTGGTTCAGTCCCCTCAAACCAGGGCTCCAGATCCTTTGATCCAAGCAGGAAAGGGCTCCAGGCTCAGCTGCTCTCTCACAGATGAGACTCTCTGGGCTCAGGCCAGTGGCTGCCAGTGACCAAAGGACATTTCTGACCCAGAGGAGGACACAGCCCTCACTAAAGGGTTTGGGGTGGCCAAGGTCCTTTCCCTGAAACCCCAGCAGCATTGGGAAGAGGTTTGCAGCCTTTGGCAAGGACAGGAGGATGCACAGACAGCCCTGGAGTTCCACAGCAGCACCCAAACTTTCTCCTGGCTGGGTGTGGAGGAGGGACAATGAGTTATGTGAAAGTGTTTATTTTCAAAGCACATTTAAAGCCACAAGATTGCTCCACATCTGAGCCTGCTGCCAGGCAAAAAAATCATTACAGGTCTCAATATTTCCATGTCAAATGCACACTGCAATTCCCTGGATCCTGAATGATGAACCAGGGATGTTTCAGTGCCCCACATCCCTGCACTCAGATGAGACCAGGATCCTGGGGAGAAAATCCTGGCTGGAATTTTGATGGCAGCTTTGCCATGCAGGCACAACCCCCAGCATGGTGGGTGAAGTCTGTGCCTTGGGAATGGTGGAAATGAGTGATTGCCAAAAGCTGCTGAGGGCTCCCTGTGCCCATGTCCATGTTCTCCTCCCCGGGGGCCATGAGTGCTCCAGGGAAGGGTGGCTATGGTGGGCTGCTGTCCCTGCCCAGTGATGCCTAGAGGAGCTGGAACAGAGGGTAAACAGAGTTAAGGGGAATAAAAAGGATATTTATTGAGGGGTCTTCAAAGGCCACACCTTGGCAGTGCCAGTGCCAGAGTTGTAGCCCTGCCCAGATGGCTCCAGGATGGAAGCAAAAGAGAGCTTGGTCGAAAGATGTCACAGTTTTATAGGTTTTAGTCCATTTGCATGCAGGAGTCAACTGTCCAATTAATAGCTTCAAATAATGAAGTTTCATCCTCCTTGCTTGCTTGCCTGCCCTCCTCTTTTCACGTTGTTTATGCTTAGGGCCTGAAGTTTGAAGAGATTGTCCTTGAGTCCCCAGCTGGCATAGGACTGTTTTGTCTTCACCACACTGTGAAAATATCCTAGGAACCCTTAATACAAAACTAAAAGCTGCATACCCGAGCAGAACAGAAAAACTTAAAACTTAAGGCATTACCAGTGGTCTCAGTGTGTCCCAGGGCAGGGCAGGGCTGGTTGCAGAGGGGAAGGGAGGCTGCCCCTGCTCTCTCTCCTCCATCCTTCCCACCCTAGATCCATCACACCTCCTTTCCCCATCCCTCTGGGGGTGCCTGGTGCCTGCCCCATCCCTCTCTGCTCACACCCAGTCCTCCCAAACCCCCTCAGCTTTTCCCCTGCCCATGTTCAACCTGCAAACCTGAGGTTTTATAGGAGTTTCTGCTCAACTCATTCTCCTCCCACCCTTCCCAGCCCCAGCTCAAACACAGTGAGTCTTTGGCATTGCTGGGAATGAGGTGAAGGCAGGAAAGAGTAAATCCATGTTTGATCCCAGCCCAGCAAGATATTCCCAGCTGGGGAAGAAGCTCAGTGAAGCAAAATTAATTTTCCAGGGCTGCACTGTGCTGGTGGAGGGTCCAAGAGTCCTGGGCCCCTGGTTACATCCACTTCCATGCTGTCAAAATAAACTCAAACAGCTGGAAAAGTTGGACAACTTCAAGGGAATCCAAGCTTTTTTAAAAGAACACAAGCTTATCCATCTTCCCCCACACTTTCTTTGCTTGAATTAGAGTGGGAGAATCAGCGTTTTTTCCTTCTGGGGGTGTCCATTCTGCTCTTCAGGCACATGGCAGGATGGAGCCCCACCACCTGGATCCCACTTTAGCCAAGGCAGCCCAAAATGCATAACGAGAGCTCCTGGTTCAGCTTCTCCTCGATGATTTCCGTGGCGCCCAGGAGATGGTGCTCTCCGATGTGCTTTGGCACCAGAAAAACAGTTCAGGGAGCACTGAAGGCAAGTCCAGGAGTGCTAGGGTGAGGGGGTGAGAGTCCCCACCAGCTGGGGTACTGCCCCTTCCCCACCGGGTTCGATGGGATCTGCTCCTCTTCCTGCCATTTCACGGGGTGAATGCTGGATGTGACCCCAAACCCTGCTCTGCCAGAGGCTGCAGAGGGACCTGTGTGGTGTCACAGCCCTGACCTGCCCCTGCCTCCCCTCTGTTGCCACCAAATCCCCTCGGGAATGACCCTGACTCCAGTCCTGACACCAAATACCGGGGATTTGTCCCATCCCGCCAGTGCAGAGCCACACAGCCCCACACTCCATGGGGCTCCCCGTGCCTGGGAGGGCAGCTCCAGTCTCCAGGGGCTCCTTCCCCAGTTATCCTCCACCAAAGATGTGGGATATCACCACGGAGCTGCCTCGAGTGAGTCTGGGGGCAGCCCAAGAGCAGCCCCCGGAGAGGCTGAGGGGCTCCGTGAGCTCCCTGGATGTGCCAGTGGCACGACCTGGCTCATGTCCCTCTCCCCTGGCCCAGGGCTGCCCCCCCGCCATGCATTCCTATGGCCATCCCATCCCATCCCTGCATCCTATCCCTGTATCCCATCCCATCCCATCCCATCCCTCTATCCCATACCTGTATCCCATCCCTGTATCCCATCCCATGCCGTCCCTCCGGGATGCGGGTTCCCAGCGGGATGGAGTGGCCGCAGTGGGAATCCCGTGTGCCTAATGGGGAAACAATGTGGCTCTGAGTGCCGCGGGCAGATGCTCGGGGACAAGAAGGGACAGTTCAGCAGCGGCAGCTGGGGCTGGCAGCTCCCCCTCCCTGCACAGAGCCCCGCCCCGTCCTGCGG
>VWZS01004861.1:179620-291196 GCA_013397075.1 Rhabdornis inornatus
CCCCCCCGCCGGGACCGCGCCGGGTGCGCGGCTGGCCCGGCCTGGCCACACCGGGGCTCGGAGCTGCCCCGGTCCTGCCCGCCGCTCTGCCGGCCTCGGCCCCGAGCGGGGACCTTCTCCTGTCACTGGCAGCGAGCTGGACGCGTGGTTTGCCTCTGTTCTCGTAAAATCCCTGATCCATCCTGTGGCCGGGGCACAGCGTCTTTTTTAGGAAGAAATTCCTCCCGGAATTGGTGATTGGGTGCGGGAGTGGGCAGGGAGGTGGTGGTGGGGTCACATCCCTGAGGGTGTTCCGGGCAGGGCCGGTGGAGCTCCGTGCCCTGCTGGGTGACAAGGGCTGTTTGGTCACAGGCTGGACTCGATGGGCTCAGAGATCCTTCCCCCTGATTCTGTGGTCTCTGTTGGGATTTGTCCGTAATTCAGTGAAGGTTTTTCTCCGAGGCTGTTACCCTCCCTCCAGAGAGCCCTGCTGGGTTCTATATGAACGTGCCCAGCCCCGAGCAGCCGTGCCCGGGTGATGAGCGTGACCCGAATTGCAGCGGACGTGCTGGAAAGGATGCCCTGACAGGAGACCAGAGACATTCCCGAGCCAGCCCTCAGCCCAGGGGCTCCCACCGACACATCTCTCTCTTCCCGGGGTGGGGAGAGCTGTGCTCTCCCACCCACAGCCCAGCCTGCGCTGGGAGTGACTCAGGGCTTCTCTCTTCCCTCTGCCACTCTCCTGACTTGCTCACAAGTGCAGTGGGTGGAGGGCACTTTTGGATGCCTGTGGCATTTGTTGCCTGAGAGGCGATTAAATACAAGAAACTGCTGTAGAAGAATTCCTTGGATACTACAGAAAAATAATTTTCTTCCTTTACATTTTTTCCAACCCACAAGAAACAGTTCCTGGGCAGTGCGGAGAGCTGGTGGCCTTCCAAAGGTCAGTGTTTTGTTAGAGATATCAGTAACTGTAAGAGGAAGAAGCTGTCCCAAGGCAGAAAAGAGACTGGGATGCTTTTAGATATTTTGGAAGGTGGTGAAGTCCCCATCCCTGGAGGTGTTCAAGAAACTCCTGGATGTGGCACTCAGTGCTCTGGTCTGGTTGACAAGGTGCTGATTAGTCAGAAGTTGACTTGGTGATCTCAGGGGTCTTTTCCAACCTGAATGATTCTGTGCTTCTCTATTTATTTATTTAAATGGCAGTTTGATGTGTTTGACTGGTTGATGCTGCCAGTTGACTGTGGCTGCACAGGATGTGGCAGAGGTGGGCAAAGAGTGTAGATCTGGGATTAATAGTGTTAGGGCTGCCCTGGAAGGGATCATCTCCCTGTCCTGTTTCCTGGCCGGACTGTGCATTTCTGTATTGTTGTATATGTGGAGGCAGAGCCTGGGTGAGAAGATTTAATCCCACTTGTCACTGGGAGTTCCAGAAGTGAAGGAAGTGTTCAGAGGCAGTGTTTGAGTCAGTGTTCGAGTCACCTTCCTTCTTCTTCAGGGAAAACCCTCTTTTTTTTTTCCCTGACTCTTTAGAGTTTGCAGATACGTAAGATAATTCCTCGTTTGGTGGAGAAGGACAGAGAAGAGAAAGGAAAATAAGAAAGTGGAGAGAAGGCACGAGACTGATGATGTCTGTGACCTTGATGTCACAAGAAATCTTGTCTCTGGAGACGCTGCTGGCAGCAGGCTGCCAAGAAGTACAGCAACAAAGTACAGTTTATGCCCTCCGTCTATTACAGTTGTTTTTTTGAGGTGCCAGGAAAGTATGACTGCAGAAAGGAAGTGGTATTTTTGCAGCCCTTGATGTTCGTGACACCACAAACATCATCAAGATAAACTGGGGAGTGTGTTCAGCTGCCTGCACTGCTGTGCTGTCCTGACCCCCGGGCAAAGCCAGCCAGACCCATCAGAGCAGATTTTTCATGATGTGCTTGTGTCCCTCGAGGGTTCTTCTGTCCCCATAGCTCAGGTTCCTTCTCCTGATCAACACAGAGTTTGGGGGGTTGCTTTTAATATTCCTGTTGTTAAGTGCTCACTGCAGAGCCCCTCTCTGCTGGGGCTGCTCTGTGATGCCATTTTGGGGGGGGTTTTTTCAAACCCCTCTTNTCAGTCCTTTGGGAAGAAATCTGTGCTGAGTGCTTTTCCCTTGAAATTCCTTGGTCATTCTGTGGTGTCCAGAAGCATCTCACCCTCTGGCCACTGCCTTCCCAGATGTTGTCGTTGGAGTGCTTTGGATTGCTGGGCTAGCAGGGAGGCCCAGGAGCTGTCACTGGTGCAGGCTCTGTGCTGTGTGCCACAACCTCTCAGGTAAATCATTGCTGCTGGGTTTAAAGAGAAAGCAGGCAGCGCTGGAGAAGGTGGAGCTGGCTGGGGGATCTCCAGAGGGGGTCAGGGCCATGGCAGAGTGTCAGCTGCCAGCCTGCTGTGGGTGAGGATCAGAGCTCCTGCTGCCTGTCACACCTCCTCACCCTGCTCAGGAGGGAGCAGAGACTGAGGCAGGGACAACCATATCCTGTCCACAACCTGAATTTCCTTCTGTTTGCTGTTTACTCCTCTCTCTGTGGATTCATCCCTTTGGAGTTCCTGGGTATGGAGCTGGGATAAAATTATCCCCGTGCTCAGGCCGGGGTGTTCTGGGACATGCACATCTCCAGGAGCCTTTCCTTCACCTCTGCAGGTACTGAACCTGCAGCAGGAGCATTAACCTCTCCTTTTTTAGTCACTTCAGGGAGGTTACTTCGGAAGGAACAGAGGTCAAATATCTGAAACTTCCCATGTTTGTGAAAGCAATAATTGTTTTTTAATACAAAATTCTGATACTTTTGATAGTCGTAGCTTGATTTCTGAGAAGAGGCTTTTTGCATGAGTGCATTTCTTCTGGTTTCAAGGCTGCTAACCCAGTGCTGGCTCACTCTTCAAGGGTTTTCCTGGGACTGGATATCAAATATTCACCAGACAGATGAGTCTTGGCCATGTGGTGTAGAGCAGACACGTTATATTTGATTAATGAGGCTGTTGACATAACAAGGCTTTGCTGTGTGGTGCTTGGTTTATCTTAAAGGCTTTTGTGAATTTGGCACCAAGTTCCTGCAGGTAGAATTGGTTATCTCCTGCCTGCCATGCTGCCCAAATTGGAAATGCAGGATTTATTATCGCAGCAGAGCAAGGAGCGTTGTGCTGATGCTGTGCTTGGTGACTTTCTTCTCTTCCTGAAAGCTCCCGTGCTGCTGTTGTAAGAGAGAAGGAGGCATTTGTTGTGGTTCACTCGAGAACATTCAGTTCAAAAATAGAACTGCAGGAGAAGGTTCACTTCCCAGAGGTTCAGTTTCATCCCAGCGATGGATGCAGGCACACATCCAAATGCATGTGGAAATCCGCCGGCTCCAGCACGAGCAAAACGAGCCCAAATTGATTGGTGAAATCTAATCTGTGGCTTCTGCTTGTTTGTTTTCCATCTTCTAATGACAATGCACGTTTCTCTGAATTATGGCTGAAGTGCTCAGTTACCTTGCTTTGAGTCTTGATTGGGTTTGTGTGGAAAAAATCAAGATCTTCAGGAGCTGGAGGTTACCTGTTGGTCCTCATGGTTTGAGAAGGTGAAGAATGATGGAAACAAGATTTCTTCTGCTTTTTTGCCTGTGAATCAGCAAAAAGGGGCAAGAGGAGGAAGAGCTGGTTGTAGACAGTCCTGCTGTGTGTGGCAGCTCTGGGTGGTGCCAGCACTGGGTGATGGCGTCATTGCCTCCGAGAAGGGGGGACTGGCAGCCAGCAGGACCTTGGACATTTTGTGATAGCCAGAGTGCATCGTTATCTTGAGAGCTGAAAGCCACATGTGAGCTTGGCAGAACTTCTTGATCAAGTCCTATTTGAGCTGCTTGCTTGTTTAATTCCGAAGGTCATTTGGAAATCCAACTTCCAAAGTGGACATTTGTGGTGCCTTGAAGGGAGGGAAGATCACCAGCCAAGCACAGCTGGGGGAGTTCAGCCCTGTGGTTGGTCCTGTTTGAGTGGCCTTGCTTTGCTTCTGCTTAATTTTTTGTGTCTGGTGTCTGAAAATATTGGGCAAATGGGGTTGTAAGGAAGAATAATATTCATTCTCTTGATATGGCAGTATTTATGAGCTGGTTTTAAATGGGAGAGTGTGAGGCAATTAAAATCAGGAGGAATGCTTTCTGCAGCCACTTGAGATGCTGCAGGTACATCCAGGGTGAATTGCAGTGCTCAAAGTCATCCCTGCCGAGGGAATGAGTGACTTTGAGAGCAGGGAGGCGTGGATTCCCCACTGTGGGAAGGGGTGGGTCCCAACTGAGACGTAGTGTTGAATTTCAGGCTGAGTGTTTTGGTCTTAGATTCCATCCCAAGCTTTGCTGCAGTCTCCCATCACATGGAGAGCCTGGGAAGCTTTTTTAAGGTACTGTGTTACACTTCACGCTGTGTTTGTCTTTTCATGGCTTAGCTGGAAGGTGGCTCTAGAGAGATTTGGGGTTGGCCTTGAATGCAAGATTCTTTAAATTACTTGAAAAATACTGTCTGCATGTTAGTTTGGTTACTTCTGGTATATTCTTGAGCCTTTGGTTCTCATGATATCCAGAGGATACTGCTCCTCACGTTTTAAGGATGCTTTCCAGGTGGGAAAACAGATTTGTCCTATACAAACCCCTCTGGATTTAGACAAGTTCTTAACCTCCACACTGTGTTTTTTTAGAGTCATTGCAGCGTGGAAAAATTCTTTCCTTTTCACAGTGGAGGGTTTCTGTGTCCTGCTGACTTTATCGGGGGGGCTTGAAAGGAGCCCCGGTGTTTTGAGCGTAGTTCTTGTCTGGGAGCAGCTTTGGAGCTGGAGCTGTGCCCACGGAGCTGTGTTTTCCCAGGGCACTGTGTGAATGCTCAGCTGTGTTGGAATGAATTTGAGTGGGCAGCAGCATAAGCCTGCTCTCATTTTCCCTGGAAGACGCTGCTGCATTGTCTTGTCTGCTCCCTGAAAGCCTCAGTGTTGTTTGTCAAAGGCTGGATTCTGCAAGTGCCACGTATGCAAAGAAGCCCTGAATAGGAGGGACTGGCCGTGCTGGTTCTCAGCTCCTGACAGAATTCCCGGGGCCAGGACAACAGGCAGCAGGCTGAGGCAAAGCAGTTTTTGTTCAACTCTTGGTATTCTGTGGGCATCCACTCTCCCACACATGAGATGTGTGGAATTGTCTGGTTGTGTTCTGATAACTCCTGGAATTTGCTCCCTGCTTGCACAATCCCTGTTTTTGTGCCAGCATTCTCAGGGAATGGGCAAAGGTTGGCAGAGTGAAGGATTTCCACGTGGCCACGTGTGTGCTGGAGCAGGTTTCAAAGCTGTCAGCATCTCCCAGGTTGATACTTTGGCCGTGAAGCACTGTGTTTGCAGGGTGTCTGTGTGCTCTTAACCCTGCTTCCGCCCCTCATGGGAATCCAGGGGACAAAAAGCAGGATATGGATGCTGGAGCTCAGCAGTGCACACTGGCATTGGCATCTGCAGCAGGGCTTTATGCAGAGCAGTCAGCAGATCCCAAATCCCTGCTGATAGCATCAGGGATGGTGGGGGACATGGAGCAGGGGCAATCATGACCTACCACCCACTTCACCAAGGCAGGATGAGAGAGTTGGAGAAGATCTGTGTGGGTTGGGAAGGAGGAATTCCTGCCCAGGGCCTGAGCCAGCACTGGGCTGAATCTGCGCCCTGCAGTGTCTGAAAGGAAAAGGTGTTTGGATGAGGAGTGGGGGGCAAACACACCTCCTGTCCTTGGGAGCCCCAGGCAGCCCTTCCTGTTCTTGCACAGGCTGCTGTGCTTGCAGGGATCCCTTGGATGTTGATTTCTCAGGGTGTGCCCCGTGTGAGCAGACAGGAAGGAGTCTTGTGCCTTATCTCAGCTACTTCTAGGAAATGATGTAAGATGCTTCCTTTTTTCTAGCCACGTCCTGGATTTTACTGACAGCCTGCTTGGCTGCTCACCTTTGGAGCTCAGCTCCTCCGGAGCTGTGGGAGCTGAGCCTGTGTTGTGCTTTATCTGATTTATTCTGGGATAAATGTGCTCTCTGCTGGTCTGGGCCTCTCTGGTGTGCTGCCTTAGAGCCATTCAGGGAAAGGTTGGAGGGATTTACGGGAGGGTTGGATCAGTGCTTGACAGATGCCATGGACAGCACCCAGCAGTGCCTTGTCCTGGCAGTGGGAATCACTGTCCAGGAGCTGCTGGACACACCTGAACTTTGTCAGGTATCTGCTCCCCTCTGTGCACCCTCCATGGAGCTGCAGCAGTTGAGGCAGGAATACTGGGCTCCACATCCACAGGCTTCTGCACAGGGCTTGGGATTTGTCCCTGTGGAGTGACTGAGCTGCTGTGGTAACGCCTGATACAAGTGCTCCCAAAGAAAATCCTGTCTGAAATTTGTGATGGGTATGGCTCCACAGGTCCTTTCCATTTTGTCTGTGCACAAAAGGAAACACCATCCGTTCTCCTGAGGACCTGAGCCATGACATGTTTGCTTCTGCAGTAAAGCTGTGGAGTTAAATAAACACAGTGTGAGATTTGAGGTGTTTTTGAGGTGCTTGGCACCCTGTAGATAAATTTGCTCTTTGCTTGTGGCAGCTGCAGGCTCAGCTGGAGAACCAATGTGCCAATTCTGCCTCGCTGTGTTTGGCCTGGCTGCCCTCTGACGAAAGCATGGGATTGTTCTGGCCCACTTTTAGGTGTCAAAAATGGGTCACTGAGATACAGAACACATTAGTGTGACAATTTTAGCCTGAAGGGTCAGAGCTGGCTGAGAAGTGATGCCTGTCAAAGTGTGAAAGTCAGGACTTTTAGGTCAGCTCTTCTGATCAATGGGCTTGGTACAGGCATTGTTCACAGCCTCTGCTTGGAGCAAGGGTTGGGAGGTTGGGGTCACCTCCTTCTTTTTCTGGGTGGGAAGGACAGAATTGAGGATTGGCTTTTTGAGGAGAAAAAAAAAAAAGCCTTAAAAAGCTGTGGGATTGCTTGGAGAGGGCTCAGCAATGGTGCTGGGGTCTGAGCATTCTCCTGGTCCTGCCCTGCATTTTATCTCCTTCATCACCTCTGAGACCTGGTGTGTGCTGAGGCCTCTAATGTCTCGTGTCCCCTAGAGAACACAAAACCATAAAACGTACAAAAAGTATCTTAGGTTGTGTTTCTTATGCTGGCTGATAGCCTGGGGAGGTCCAGAAAGGAGGATCCTCATGGAGAGGGGATCACCAGTGCCTTGGTGTGGGAAACTCCTCTGAACACCTCTGGGCTGGGAACACTCCTCTGTGATGTGACCATGTCATTTATGGGAGAAGCTGATCTTCCTTGTGGCTGTTTGAGGCAGCAGAACTACCTGGATAATTCCTGTTACCTGCATGTGACACAAGCAGGAATTAGCCAGGACTTGCTGCAGGAAGAGTAAGTTGAGTTTTGATCTCCATGCAGAGCTGTTTGTAGTTACCTCACTTGGAGTGTTCATCCTCCTTCACTGCTCACCTTTGCAGCCCTAAGGCAGCTGTAGTGCAGTCACTGTGTGGTGGCAGGAGGCAAAATCTCTTAAAGATATTTAGTGAAGTAAATTGGAAACTGCTAGCTGTAAATTTGAGTTAAAATTTAAAATTACGAGCTGTGAATTACCAGCTGTGGGCCTGAGTGGGCTTGTGGCACCAACTGGAGCTTTGGTGGCAGATAAAAAATACAGCCAGAACTTCTGCTCTCATTTCAGGCTGCTCCACAAGCACTTCCAAGGCTGGGTAAAATCCTGGGGCTCGTTGGGGCAGGTCTATGTGCTGGGTGAGCCCTGGGAGGGAATTTTGATGTCCTGGGTGTGGGTGCCAAGTCCTGGTGCCCTGGCTGGGAAGCCCAGGATTGAGCAGAGGTTGTGGGGGTGGGTTTATTATCCTGCCTGGGTTTATCCTGAGTGTATTCCTGTGTTCATGTTCTGCAGGTTGTGTTGATCATGGACAGTGAAGAAATCCCTACTTTCTCGAGTCCAAAGGAGGAAACTGCATATTGGAAGGAGCTTTCCTTGAAGTACAAACAAAGGTATTGTGGATTTGCAAGCTGAATTTGGTTCTTAATGACCAGAACACTTTAATCTATTCCTCTGCAAGGCCACACCAAGATGATTATTAGATACTTTAGAGAAAACCTGTGAGAAGAGAATTCTCTGGAAAGGATTTCCAGCTTTAAAATTTCCATCTCTGTGGGAGCTGAGTGTTTCTTGCCCAGTGTCACCATGCCAAGAACTGCAGGCTATGTTTTGAGCATGTTTGAGCAAGAGCAGAGCCTTTTTATGATCATGTGCACCTTTGTATAATTAAAGTGCTGCCTTAAGTGGTAATCTTGATGTTTTATCATAAGAAGGAGCCTTTGGGCTTGCCTTATATCATTCCTGTTCCCTCAAGCTTCTTGTAGTGGAATTACTGGTATGAAAAGTGGCTGATTTGGTGTCTGCTGCATTTTATTCAAGTGTTTCATAGCTCCTGGTCCTGCCTGTACCAGTGGTTTGCATCTCTTAGGGGACACAAGGCTTTTTGTTACCAAAAGTGCCAAGAGAAGCTGCTCTCTGGAGGAATGCTGTGCATCTGGAGGGACTGAGGTGTGTGTTGAGGTTTTTGTGGAGTTAAATCCCTCTCAAGCACCAAGAGCCCAAGGTCCAAGTGGCTTTTTTTGTTTGGTTTGGGGTTTTGTGGGAGGGACGTGTTGGGAATGTGGAGAGGCCTGTCCATGTGGAGAACCCTAAGCTGTTCCTGTGTGTTGGAAATTCCATCTGAGACACCACTGGATGTGGTGTTGCCTAAAGCCTTGGTGGTTTTCTCTGCTGCTTGCTCAGGGCTGAGCTATTATGTGTGGTAAAGATGCAAATTAAATAAGCAAAGTATGTGGAGTGGCTACTTCTAGTATTTAATAACTCTCAGTGGTATGAGGTAGGCATGTCCTGCCTTCCTGACTCTGCATGATTTTTACAAACTTTAATTTTCCAGCTAGTGCAGAGATGCAGAAACTGTTGTTCTCTCTTCAGTTTCTGACCAAAATCTGGCTAAATGTTCACTTAATTCATTGTCTGTTCCATAAAGTCTGCCAGCAGTGAAAGCTAATGGAGCATGAAGTGCTGCTCAGGCTCCCATGAATCCTGTAAATAGCTTTGCTTCCACACAGGCATTCAAGGTGGCTGTTGGGTTTGATGTAAGAGAATTCATTTCCTCCAATAGCTTAGCTTAATGTAATTTCTGTTTTCCCGTTTTTCTTTTTCCCCCTAGAGGCCTGTGGATGACACTTAAGTGCTTTAAAACTCCTGTTTTTCAGCATTTTATTTTAGAAGAGCTGCAGGTTTTGTTTTAACTTGGGAGATGCTGACTTTTCCACTGATGCAGTCCTGTCCTTGCAGCTTCCAGGAGGCCCGTGAAGAGCTGGCTGAATTCCAGGAGGGAAGCAGGGAGTTAGAAGCTGAGTTGGAGGCACAGCTAGTGCAAGCTGAGCAGAGGAACAGAGATTTGCAAGCAGATAACCAAAGACTGAAATATGAAGTGGAAACATTAAAGGTAGGTTTTCTCTGTGGTAGTGTTGCTTTTCCTTTCAGCTGCATCTTGGATCTCTTTTTGGATCGTTTGGGCTGCTCTTGGGCGCTGAATATCCAAATAAAAAATGGAGTTGTCTGGTTAAGATCCACACTGAAGCATGGCATGTACCCCAAATAAGGCCAGGGACATTTCTAGCAGAATTTTTCTTGTTCACGTCATGAAACTTCGTCCTGGAGTTTGGGCTGGTTTGAATTCCCGAGGCTGTGCCAAGGAGGAGCTTTATTTGTTCCACATCAGCATAGCAACAGGGCACAACACAAGGGGTTTTGTCAGGCCACTGCCTTGTCACCTTTCTTTGCAAGCCAGTCTTTTTGCCCTCAGGGCTTTATGAGACTCCAAAGAAACCAGAAAATGGTTGATTTGTGCACATCTTTCAGAGAGTCTCCACATCCCTTCACAGCCATGTCTGTGGAGCCAGGAATTGCTTAGGGAACTGCATGTGCAGAAGGTAGCTCTGAATGGATGCCTCTATGTGTACAAGTTCTTACCTCTCTTGAAAAAGCATCATTTTGGGCAGTCTTGGTTTATTTAGTGAAGACAGAGGTTAGAAACTCACTCAGTGGAAGGAGGGTTTATGGGATTACTTTGTGTCTTCAGTCCCAGCTGTACTTGCAGGGTCAGGATGTGTTTTATGAGGTCAGTAGTTTCTCCGTAGGCCCCTACCAGTGCCCTCAGAAGGTGTTGGCAGTGAATTCTTTAGTCTTTTGAGGATGAGTTTGTGGGCCTGGAGGTTTTGTGTCAGATTTCAGTGTCCCATTTTTGCTAAGGGACACACCAGAAAATTTCTGGTTTCAGGGTGGGTGCTGGCAAGGCAGAAGCACAGAAGGGGAGGCTGTGCAGTTGGATTTGTCTCTGCCTTCCTGGAGCAGCTGTCAGTGCAGGCTGTGGGGAGCAGATGCAGGGATGCGTCCCTGAGAGGCAGCTGTGCCATGGGGAGGTGGCTGGGATTTTGTACCATGGCCAGCTCTGACATTCACAGCCTGTTCCTTCTCCCTCTCCAGTTTCTGCTCTGAATTACCAGCAGTCCCAAATCAGCATTCTGCAGAGGGAGTGATACTTTTTGTCCCCTTTTCGTGCTGATGACTTGGCCAGTGCCAAGCAGCTGATGTGTATCTCCCTGTTCTTTGTTTCAGGAGAAACTGGAGCACCAGTACGCCCAGAGTTACAAGCAGGTGTCATTGTTGGAGGATGACCTGAGCCAGACAAGGGCCATCAAAGATCAGCTGCACAAATATGTGAGGGAGCTGGAGCAGGCCAACGATGACCTGGAACGTGCAAAGAGGTGAAGGCTGCAAACCTCCTCTTCCCTTCAAATTTGCACCACAAAGATCTTTTCTTTGCTATTCAGCTCGAGTATTTCATTGATCCTTTAAGGGAAAATAACAATCAGAAAAACCCCAAACACCCCCAAGACTTTGGATTCTTTGGCCAGTGCAGTCACCCCCCATCATCAGCTGGTTCCTGTTGCAGTGGGACAGTGAGGTTTGTGCTCCTGTGAGGAACAAGCCCAGAGCCAGCCAGGCCACTGCTGCCCTTGGTACCCCCAGCTAAGTGACTGATGTTTGTGTCCTGCTGCCTCAGAGCCCCTTTGAAGTCAGCAGCTCCTGCTTTCCATAGTCCCTGTTAAATCAAACAGGCCAAAGGAGTCTCCTGGTCCCTTGCAGAACAGCTGGAGGGAACAATCCTGCTCTTTCCAAGTGCCTGGAATGAGCAGGCTGCTGCTGGGAACGCCCAGTTTGGGAGGAGGTCATGCTTCCCTTCTGCTGGGTGGGAATTCTGCCATTGATTCAGGGAGAGCAGGAATGAGCCTCTGGCTTTCTGGAAAAAAGATCTGAGAGGTGAGGCCGTGTTTCCACAAGGTTCTTAAGCTCATGACTAACTTTTGACACTGATTTTGGAAGGAATTGGGTTTTAGGTAATGTCCCAGTGCTCTGCTGCCCACCTTGGCTGGGCTGTGCCTGAGCTGGGGCACTGATTAATGCACAGCTCTGGAGCATGGCTTGGGGAAAATGGAGCTGGCTGCTCTGGGCTGGCTCTTTCCCACATCTTTGGTACATCTCTGAGAGCCAAATGCTATCATGTTCTTCTCATCTTTTTCTCCTGTTTCTTTGGAGTTGATTATTCCTTTCTGAGGAGCATTTCCATGGCTTTCAGATGTTTACCTTGAACATACCCCTGCTAACATTTTCCTTCTGTTATGCTTTTGAATAAGCTTTTATGCTGGCTGAGCTAAAGAACCTAATATTCTGGATTTTGTTTCTAGGGCAACAATAGTTTCATTGGAAGACTTTGAACAAAGGCTGAACCAAGCTATTGAGAGAAATGCATTTTTAGAAAGTGAACTGGATGACAAGGAGTCATTGCTGGTCTCTGTACAGAGATTAAAGGATGAAGCAAGAGGTATGGCTGGTCTGGTTGGTTCTGGCTCCTGGTGCAGGGTTGGTTTGCTAAAAGAGATGTGCAGCAAGCAAAGCTCATGTTTCTAGAAAGCCTCACATGATGAGACTTGAACTGGATGCTTTAGGTTTTACTAACAGTGTGTTCTTTGTATGTCCAGTGTAGCCAAAAAGAAAAATTTCCTCATTTAGGGCAGAATTAACAATAGATGAATTCAGGATTTTTAACACAAAAATACTGTGTTCCACAGATATAAGAGAATTGAGGAAGTTGCTTCAGAAGTTTCTCTTGCGGTGGGTTTATAGGAGGGAATACAAGCACAGGAAATGACAGGGAAGTACAGGATAAATGATCAAGTAACTCCTGAAAAATCTCTCCTGTGTTCCTTCTAAGCCCCTTGGAAATTGCCTTAAGTATATTATTTAGGATATTCTGGTAAAGGCTGTGTCTAGACCTGTGGGAGATGTTTGGGATGGTGTTCTGGGAGTTGGGAATTCCTCAGTAGATTTCACATTGAGGATGCTGGGGAAGCATTTTAAATGGGGGTATAAAATGATTTCTCTAACAGTAGAGGTGATCTGCTCATAAGCCTGTGCCAGCCAATAATGTACTTTAGAGGTTGGTGATTTACAACTTTGTTCCTTAAATGAAGCTCTCTAAAATACTTCCTCATTTAAGGCCTGGACCTGAGTGTAAGAACACACCTGACAGCAGGCTGGGATTTTTTTGTTTTTCTCCTTTATGAACCTTTTTGAAGCAAGTTTGTGTCCCAGAAATTGGGAGCTTTATTGGAAGCACTGGGATCTTGTAAAAAATATGAAGAAAGACATTTTCTGAGGAAGTATATGTATTGTAATTTGAGATAGGGCAATAAAACTGGAAAAACCAGCAAAACCCAGAGGACTGTTTTCTAGAACATTGGAACAATCAGCAAAACAGACATCTTGTTTCTTAGATGAGTCATTTGGACATTTTTAGCATTTGTGAGTTATTCCCCCTGGCAGCAAGCAGGAACAGTAGCCTCTAAAAGAGCTGGTACTGTCAAACTCAAATATGACATTTCTGATTGAACAGCCTGAGATCCTCTTCTGGGAGCCCAGACAGATTTTCACTTCAGCTCTGCTGTTTTACCTAAAATCATTTCCAAATATTTTTTACAATTTAAAAGCAGTGATGTGCAGTTAATTTTGCTTTTGTACCAGGTTGAGGCAAGGAATAGGAGGTCTGTGAAAATGAAGTTGCTCTGCCCAAAAAGGAACAACTTACTTGTAATGTTTGCATCTTTCAGAGGATTTGAGAGATCCTTGCTGGGCTGGATGTTCTTTATAGCAAAAAGCTGTGGAAAGGGAAGGGACAGGGTGGGGATAATCTGCAGTCTGGGGAGGAGGTGAGAATAAAACCAGGCTTTTCTAATGCCCAGTCTTTTCCCTGTCCTTTGGACTGCCCTCCAATCTGCTCTTTTACTTGTCAGGGCATCAAAAAACTGGATGCAACTCTTGGAGTGCTTTTGGCTTGTGTGGATTATTAACTGGGAGGAGAATGTAGGGAATGGGAAAGACAGCAGTAGCTCATTGCTCTGTTTTTCCAAGCTGTGTTTGATCAGGAGCTGGGCTCAGCAGCAGCAGCTCTTTGTGTCCGGCTGCAGTTTTGGGAACATGGAGCTCGCACTGCAAATGGGGAAAAATCCTGAGGCAAATCAGCTGCCCCCATCCCTGAGGGACAGGCAGGGCTGTTTGCTCCTTCCTGTCCCAGCTGGGATGGGATGGGATACAGGGATGGGATGGGATACAGGGATGGGGTGGGGCTGCTCTGAGGGATGTCCCCACTCTGGAGGAAGCAGCAGCAGGCACTTACCCAGGATTGTTGGGAAGTGTCTCCTGCTGCCCCTCCCAAATGAACAGTGTTTGTGAGAGAATCAGTCACTAAGAGGGGATTTTGTGGGGTTTTTTGCTTCTCTCAACCCTCAGACCTACGGCAGGAGCTGGCTGTGAGGGAAAGGCAGCAGGAGGTGACCCGGAAATCAGCACCCAGCTCCCCTACTCTGGACTGTGAGAAGATGGATTCAGCTGTCCAGGCCTCTCTCTCCTTGCCAGCTACACCTGTTGGAAAAGGATCAGAAAATAGTTTTCCTTCCCCAAAAGGTATCATCCAGAGGAATGGGGTCTGGATATGCTCCTTAAGGAGCCCGTGGTGGATGTGGGGGTGTGGATCTCACTTCCATGAGCTGTGTTTGAATCTCAGGGCAGCATCAGGTGCATTTCAGGAGTGAATAGCATAGAAAAGGACAGTGAAGCTGAGACACTGCCTTTGGGGGCAGGCAGGGTTTGCACTCTGCACTGCAGAGCCCTGAAGATATTTGGGAATGCAGGGAAGTGCAGGGACTGATAATTGTGCTCAAATATGCAGCAGCAGTGGTGGGTGAGCATGGCCAGGAATTTGGAGTCTCTGTTACCACACTGACTTCTCAAGGATCCTGTTTCCTCTGTGAGGCAGTGGGATGTTAGTCCAGCCCCTTTTCCCTTCTGGAAGGCTCTGGACAGTCACAGGGATTAATACTTGATTTTTCAGATGAGGAAGAGTGGATTCCAGAGGGAGCTCTGGCTGGATTAGATGGATTGCAGTCAGTAGCCTTGCAGATGGAGAGTGCATGAACTCTGCCTGGGGGGGCTGATGGGAACCAGGGCAGTGGGCAGGAATTAAACTTGATCATTTTCCCTGCCTAGTGATCCTGCAGTTCCTGTGGCTAATTGTATGAAATGTCTGCAGCAAGATTGTAGATATGTTTGGGTTTTTTTTAATGTAGAAGCTGATTTATTGAAATTTTGGAAAAACCTGAACTGTGGAGGAGTGAAGTACTAAGATATATCTGTGTTTGCAGCTATACCAAATGGGTTTGGTACCAGCCCACTGACTCCTTCAGCTCGAATATCTGCACTCAACATTGTGGGAGATCTGCTACGGAAAGTGGGGGTGAGTGCTCTGAGCTCTGGGCTCTCCTGGGGCCTCTGGCCTTGTGCTCAGTCACAGCACAGCCTTGGCCTTGCTGGGTTAGACACTGTACATTGTGGAGCTGCCAAATCATCCACATGCGCTGCTTAGTATTTGATAATGCTTTTTTTTTCTAATTATTTTGACTTATAAAACCTGATCCTATGGTTCTGATCCAATTTGGGGTGATAATATTTGGAATAAAAATTTTTCAAGTGCTGGGTTAGACACTGTCAGCTTGTTCTTACCTTAACTGGGCCTGCATCTTCCTCTGGGCTGCAGAGCTGGAGCTCAGGCCTTGGTGAGGGAGGAGCTGGAATCACCCTGCCAAGGTCTCCTCTCCCATGGAGATCTGCCACAGATATTGAAAGAAAAACCAGCCTAGAAACTTTCAGTAAGAAAGTGAGAAAATAAATGAGGAGAAAGCCAAGTGCTTCCATCTGTGGTGGGTGGGGAAGTGAAATGCATGAGCCTTTAAAGAGATTACACTGTAAGCAGGGAAAAAGTGCTTTAAACATCTGCTGCAGTGTTGTTCAGGACCCAGGCTTTTCTCTTGGAAGAAGAAATGACTTTTGAGCTGCCAGGAGCGTCAGGGTGAGCTGTGGTGGTTTGTGTGCGAGTGAAGCACAGGGAAGCTGTGGCTGGCTGTGCCCTGTGCCTGTGTAACCACGCTGAGCCTGGCAGGAGCTGCAGTACAGACAGTTGTTTTAGCAAAGTTGGACATGAAAAATTGCCTGTCTGCTCCCATTTGGAGGCAGCAAGCCCAGCCTTGGTTTGAAAGGGCAGCAGGACAGCTCGGGGTTAGCAGTGACACGTTTAAAAGGGGATCGTTGTGAGTAAGAGTCTGCAGGGGATTTAGGGAGCTTAGTGACAATCCCATGTGATTACTCTGCGAGGACAGGAAATGCCAAATAAGCAAGCTGCTCTCGCAGCCTGCCCTGAGCCCCAGCTTGGCCACTGGGACAGTTCAGTTCATGCTCTAGGAACAATTAGAGGGTGCTCAGGTTCTTTGGGGTTTGGCTGTGCCTCATCCCAAGCTTTGCACTTGCTGTCTCTGCAGGAAGTTTCCCCTCTGCTTTCCTGCCTGCAGCTGAGACAGGGAGTCCTGGGCTCAGATCACACTGTCTGCAGCCAGGGGACAATTTGTGACACCCAGAGTTGCCTACAGCTGCCTGTATAGTCCAGAATCCCTAAACAAACTTCCACGGATTCCTAGGAGTCTGCACAGGACTCACTTACCTGTGGCAGCATGTCAGTGCCCTCTTAATGGAATATTTTGTGCAGAACAAGACCAAACCCCACATTTGGGGAGAGGAAATTCAGTTTCCAGTGCAGGCATTTGCAATGTTCTGAACACCCCCATGCACAGGGGGATGTAATGAGTAAAGACTTTCTGCTACAGCACATGGATAGTCAGGATAAGGTGGATATTCAGCCTCTGGTGGTGGCAGAAAGGGCAGGTGATGTTCTGGGGTAAAGGAGAGAATCAGGATGTTGCTCCTCCTTCCGGGAGTCACTGTCACTGTACATGGGGAAAAGATCTCACCAGGCCTGTTCAGAAACATGGCAGTGAAACTTTAGAAATTGACTTTATTTTGTAAGCCAAGATTAAGAAAGAAATTCCAGGAGGCATTGTCCTGGTGGAAAAACCAACTTTCCAAATGCACAGTCCCTTTCAAAGCTTGAGGATTCTGCTTTAGGCTCTCAGTCTTCTGATCAGCTCAAGGCAGCTGCTGAAGCAAGAAGTTTGGGTAACTTCTGCTAGGATGTGGCTTCCTTATCTTGGGTAATTATTTCAGAGTTCATCTGTTCTAGAATCTGAGCCCTCGTGGAGCTGAGTAATGTCTGGCAGTCTGCATCAGCATCTGTGTGTTTCCTTTGTGGTGGGGTGACAGAGGAAATGACAGCTTTGTTCCCATTTTTTTGCCAAGGGTGATCACACTGGAGTCCTGCTCATGGCAATCTTGGGCTCATGAGCAGCAAAATACTTCCTCTTAATTATTACTTTTTTAATACTCTTTTTTTCCTTCCCTTTCACAGGCCTTAGAATCCAAATTAGCTGCTTGCAGGAATTTTGCAAAGGACCAGGCATCACGGAAATCCTACATTTCAGGGAACATGAACAGCGCTGTGATGAGCACCAACGGCACAAAGTACCCACACCCAGGGCACACGTCCTTCTTCGACAAGGGGTGAGTCAGGGCTCAGCTCTGCCCTCAGGCACGGGCATTTGCATTTGGAGCACTTCTCTGGATTGTCCTTAGCCCACCACAGCTTTCATCCTCTAGGACAAAACCTTGTGGAGCAAAGTCTGCAGAGTATTTCTGTGAAGCTCAGAGAAAAGTGGCGGTGGCAGTGGCAGTGCCAGTCCTGCCCGATCCCTTGGTGGCTGTAACCAACCCCAGGCAGTGAGGAAGGGACCCTCTGAGAGCATCTCAGCAGAGCAGGGCTTGCCAAAGCTGCAGATGTGCTCTGGGGAAGTGCAGAACCACACCTGGAGATTCCCTTGCAGCAGCTGAGGGCAGGCAGGGATGTTCCCAGGGAGGGAGGGAGGGAGGAAGGCAGTCCTGGTGCTCACACCCCCTCTGGGAGGGGAGGGATGAGCCTTTGGAACTGTGGCTGCTGAGGGGTGGCCCCTCCTTGCTGTGAGCCAACCTTGGAACCAGGGATTGCTTTCCTGGGAACGAGCACCCCGCGTGTCTGCCGTGCCCAGAGCTCCCTCTGGGATGCTGGAATGCTGCTGCAGGAGGCTTTTCCCCAGTTCCTCACAGTGTACAAAGGTGGAAAGCACAGAGTTCTCCAGTGGTACTGAGGGCAAACACCCTCCATGCTCCTTATGTGCCTTCATGTTAAATATCAGTGCAATTTAATGCTGATATTCAGCACTTCCTCAATCCTACATTTATTTTAGAGAATAAAATGAGCTGTTTCCAGCCTGGAAGTTCCAGAGCAGCCAGCTGAGCTTCCTACATTTATCCTCAGTGGGGCTGTGTGGGGAGCAGGGCAAGCTGCACCTTAAAAACTGGCACTGAGAGCTTCTGGAGCCACTGGTGTTTGCTACTTTTGGAAAGAATTCAGAGCCTTAAAGTCATGTGCAAATCAGCCTTTGGGGCTGTGTGTGCTGCAGGGCTGAGGGGGCAGTGCTCCTGCAGTTCCAGGGAGCAGGGAGGTGCTGGGGAGGGATTATGGCAGCTCTTAGCAGGCAGCTATATTGAGGTGTGGTGTGACAAATAAGCTGATTGCTCTGTGGGGTGGGGGTCACTTTTAATTATGCAGATTGTCATCACACTCCTTATCTGGACTGCCTGCCTGGAGGGAGGAGCAGGCTGGGGCTGAGGAAGGCTTTAGAAAGCCTGGAAGGAAATGCTACAGCAGAGCTGGGGCTGTTAGTGGACAGGAAAAGGGCTGGAAGTGGTTCATGTGCAAGTTGGCAGAGATGCTGCACGGCCCCCCTGTCCTGTCCTTGTGCCCTGTGCCCCGTGTGCTGCCCCCAGGCTGTGCCTTCAGCCCCTCCTGGTGCCCTGCTCTGTGCCCAGGACATGCTGGCAGTGCCTGTGCTGTGCCTGTGCAAAGCCTGGCTCAGCCCTGGCAGCTGGGCTGCCAGCTGGCCCAGCCCAGGACACCCCGTGGTGGCCGTGCTGGAGCAGTGGCTGAGCCCTGGCCACGCTGGCCCAGAGGGGCTGGGCACAAGGGGCTGAGCCAGGCCTGTCCTTCTCGTCCCTTCCCTCCTCCTCCAGTCCCTGCACTCCCCTCTCTGCCCGGAGTGTTGCTGGAGCCTGATCCAGCTGTGAGTGCAGCCTTGCTCCAGGTGTGACCCTGCTCCAGCTGTCAGTGCAGCTCTGATCCAGGTGTGACTCTGATCCAGCTGTGAGTGCAGCTCTGATCCAGCTGTCAGTGCAGCTCTGATCCAGCTGTGAGTGCAGCCCTGCTCCAGGTGTGGCTCTGATCCAGCTGTCAGTGCAGCTCTGATCCAGGTGTGACTCTGATCCAGCTGTGATAAAAAAAATGCAACAATCTGCAGCTGCTGCCTCAGGAGCAGTTCATGGCTGAGTGGTGGGTTTGGCTCAGACAAACTCAGCCACTCCTTTACAGCTCTGTTTGCTTTCCTTCTTCTGCCATTTTGTTGGTTGAAATATCTGAGGTGTCTCCAGCTCTTGTGGAGCCCCTGCTCTCAGAGAGGGACAGGGCAGCACTGCTTTAGGGGAGGCCTGGAGCACAGCAGGGCTTGCTCCAAAGCTTGGCTGCAGACCTGGGGGAGTCAGGGTTTACCTGCTTGTTAAAAACTCAGCAGTGTCTGGTGTAAGATCAGTTTCCTGCAGATTTGTCCCTTCAGGAACTTGGAGGTTCTGTCCAGATTCCAGGGAATGGCAGAACAGCACCTGAGGGTGGTCCTCAGGATGGATACTTGTTTTTTACTGTTGTAATTATTGTTGATTGGTTGTTAATGTCAGTCTAGTTTTGTCCAGGAAATCAAACTGCTCTGGGCTCTGCAGGGCCCTGGCACTGGGACAGCCAAGCTGAGGTGCTGTTCCCCGTCCTGCAGTCCTGAATGCCAATGTCCTCATAGCTGGTGTTCATTCTTGGTTATTTTTGTGAATCCCTTGGGCTTTGTTTTAGTGAAATGAGCTGAAGTTCAATGCGAGAAGTGCCTGTGCTCACACACAGCAGTCAGAGGTGTCTCTGCACTGTTACCCACAGCCCTGACCAGAACACACCAGGGAAATCTGGGTGTTTTTTCAGTGCCTGACACACCTTATTAAAGGTTTCCCTGGCAGAGAGGGAGCTGTGGGTGCCTCAGGTGCAGTGATCCTGTGCCTGTGCTGGGGTGCCCATGCAGAGCAGTCTCACTGTGCAGAGCTCACACAGCACACGTTTGCTGAGGTTCAGCTGAACACTTTGCTTGGCCCCAGCTGTTGCCTCAAGGGTTGTGCTCAGGAATGTCATTTCTGTGTGCATAAACTTTCCCTTTCTCTCCACTAGGCGTGAGAAGGTCATATTCCCCACCTTGGTCATGGGTAAATGAATTCATTTGCACTGGTTGGCTGCATGTGGTGTAACCTGGGGCTTGGGGCAGGTCTGGGGCTCTGGTAACTGCACGAGGTAGTTGGTAGTGCCACACACTAATGGGCCCTGATCAAAGCCTGAGGCTGCAATTGGTCTTTCTCCTGACTTGGAATAAACCTCTCTGCTGCTGTGACCTGTTGCAAACATAAGCCTGAGTGCTGCTTGCTTTCTTTATCTATTTAATACTTCAAATAAGTGCATGTTTCTGATTGAACTGGTCACAGCAGGGATGCAGGGGAAGCGTGCCTTCATGGATGGAGTTCATTTGGAAGGTTAGCCCTTTGGTTGTGTTTTCCTTCAGCATTTTGTGGCTCTTGACTTGATGATGTGCAGTGGTGTGGTTGTGGCTGACAGGAAAGCAAACAAGGGCACAGGTGCCTGGGAGATGGCCAGGGGTAGAGCAGGGAGGGGACAAATGTGGGTAGGGACAGCAGTGTCCCTGCTCGGTGTCACTGTCCCTGCCCAGCACAGCTGTGGCAGCTGGAAGCACCTGGGGCAGTTCTGGAGCTGTGCTGTTCCAGGTCTCCAAGTGTGCTTTACCAGCTCCATTTTCCCTCCAGGCCAGTCTGTTCAGCTCCAGAAGAATCTTCCACTGAGGATTTGTTGGGTACTTAGAGCTGAGGGAGTTTTGGGCATGAGATGCTGACTACAAAATACAGCTTGAAATGCAGTTTAATGAGTCCAAATTAGTAATCAGGGCAGAGACATGGACATGGACACAAAGCCCATGGCACTGCAGGGACAGGCAGGCAGAAACATCCCTCAGGAACCACTGCAGGGACATTTCCAGCAGGGAATGCTGCTCCTGGCTCTGGCTGGAGCCTGCTTTCTTGGGAATCTCAGCACAAGGGCATGGCACAGGCACCACAGAGTGTGCTGGGGTGGTCTGAGGGCCAGGGAAAGGGGACAGGAGCAGGAGGGGGACCTGGCTGGAGTTAATCACTGTGGGCAGGAGGCTCCAGACACCTCCCAGAGCTGCCCAAGTCTTTGGAGCTGAATCACAAGAGCTTTTACCAGCTCACTCCTGGAAGCTTAGGCAGGACCTTTTATTGGTTAATGTTTACAGTTGCTGTGTTTAAGTTATTTTATTTTCCTTTAATTCTGTCTCCCACTGCAGTAATGCTGATTTATTTCCCTTTTTTTGGTGCCTTTTCATGCTACCACCAGAAAGGCTGGGCAAGCCCTCCCTAAGCTCAGCCTTAGTGCCAGCTCCCAGTATCCCCCAGTTTGGTGCCTTTTGCTGTGGCCCAGCAAATCCAGGCTGCTGCTTCACCTTGGATGAAGAAAGGCAGAGCTGGGGCAGTGCTGCAGAGCTGGACATGGGGGCAGGACCTGCAGAGCCTCCAGGGCTGGGGGGAATTGCAGAGCCCCCGGGGGCAGGGCTGGTGTGGGGGAAGTGCTGATGCAGGGATGCCATCACTCCTGGGGCTGGGATGGGGCCTGGAGCTCCTTACAGGAGGTGTGTCAGAGCACAGATGGAAAAGCTGCTGGACCCGCAAGCTCCTCTCCCAGCCCTCTGGGAAGGCAGGAGCTCCACAGCTCCGGCTGGGCACTGGGGAAGGGGAGCCTGTGGATCCTGGGGTGTGGAGGCACCCCGAGCCTCCCCTGCAGCCCAGTGGGGATTGGTGGGGCACAGAGACAGCTCTGCTGATCTGTGCCACTGCCGAGCTCTCAGAGTGTGTGTGACACTGTGTGTGTCCTCTCCTGGCACAGCCTGTGCCCCAGCCCTGAGGGACACGGGCACAGGGCACCGAGTGCCGGGGAAGGGACAGCTGGGGCCAGCCCCGCGGGATTCACAGACCCATTGGGGTCACTCTGGGGCCACTCATCCTGCTGGGACAGTCACCTTGGCCAGGATATGCCAGCTCTGGCTCTGGGGTGGGCACTGAGCTGGCAGCTGGAGCTGGGGCTGTGCCTGTGCTGGCCTGGCCCCACTCCCGGGGACACTGCGGGGAGGGAGGAGAGGGTCGGGGTTCCAGTGCTGGGAGGGGCAGCAGTGCCCTGCCCTGCCCTGCCCTGCGTGCTCCTCTCCTAACAGGCTGTCTCTTGTTGCCAGGGCAGTGAACGGCTTTGAGCAAGGGCCCCCCGGCCTGGGGGGCTCCCGACCGTCCTCGGCGCCGGGAATGCTCCCGCTGAGCGTATGAGCCCGCAGGGGCTGGACTTGGATGCTTTTCTCAGCCCACCTCGAGAAGAACTGCTCCTGATTCCTCCCCATTCCCACCCAGCTGGAACATGGCCCTGAGAGGAGGCCCCGGGCCCACGGCCCTCCATGTCCTGTCAATACAGTTTGTTTTCTGCTGTCGCTGTAGTGGACGTTCTCTGCCCCAGCCCCACGAGCTGCCACCCTCTGCTGTGCTTGGGGACACCGAGTCCTGCTCTGCCTGGGGGACAGGCCTGGCCTTCCCCCTGGGTTTTCCCTCTACTCTCACTTAGGTCTGACAGAGCCTTGGCCACTCCTCTCACAGGATCCCCTGTTCCTGTCCCCTCCCAGGCCCTGCAGCTGCTGCTCTCAGACCTCGTGGAAGTGCCCTGGGGGAGGCCAGTGGTGGCCCTGGGGCCATTAGCACTTGGGAGCTGGCCCCAGACCCTGTCTCAGGGGCAGCTGCAGTCAGAGCAGGGCTGGATGAGTGGCTCCATCCCCTCTGGACAGCTGGACACACACACAGTGACCAGGCTCCTTGGTGGCAGTGCCCTGGGGTGACCATCCCAGCCTACCCTGGTGCAGGGATGGGCAGTGCTGTGGCCAGGGCTGTGCCCTCAGCTGCCCCCAGCGCTGCCCCCAGGGCTGCCCCACAGCTCCCTGGCCCTGCTGGACTCGGCCTCCATCCCTCACCCCACACAGCGACCCCATGGGAGCTTTAGGAAGCTGCTGCTCCCCCTGGCCCCAAGAACCCCCTGCCCATCACCCCCTGTGCTGTAGGACTGGATTGTGCAGCCTCACCTTCTGTGACAGTTTGGGGCGACTGAACCTCGTGGGTCTTTCAAGCAACACATTTGTGTGGTTTCTCTGTCCATGCGCCTCAGAGTCAGTGGATTTTTAGACCGAACCAGCAAACGGAGCCAGGGTTGGAGCTGAGGGTTCAGCAATCAGTGTTCAGGGGCTCTGCAGCTCCCAGATGGTTGAGTTACAAATGCTGAGAAAAAAAACCCCACTGGCCCAGCAGTGGAGGTGGGATTGTCCCTTTGCCATTAGGGTTTGTATGGTCCTTCCTTCCTGTGCATCCTCTGCTGCATTTGACTGTTTACATTTGTTTTATTGTACATAGATTTGTAAACATAATACCTTTGCCTGAGGTCTTTGTACATAACTTGGGCTTTGTAGCTTTATTTATTCAGCCTCTCTCTGGCATGTTTCCATAGGATGTACCGTTCCACCCTGGTGCCACTGACATGATGTGGTTTCAAAAGAATGAAAACAAATGAGAGTAATCTTCCAAAAATAAAGTTCTTTTAATGTGGAATCAGTGGATTTTGCAGAACCAGTGGCCATGGCTCTTACTTTGTCCTGTAGGGTTTTCTGCCAAGCCCCAGGGAGAGGCCAGTGTTCAGGCAGTGCCACGTTATCCCGCAGCCCTGCCCTTGGGAATGTTACTCAGTTTGGGCACAGGGGAACGGGCACTGCTGGGGCCATCCCAGCCTCTGCTGCTGGCACTGAAGGGGGGACACGATATTTCAGTTGGGGAGCTGTTGGAGGCCTCCAGCTGCTTTTCAGGGGATTTTTGCCTCCTTGGAACAGCTGGAAGGTGCACAGGAGCCGGGCTGGGGCCCTTCCCGGGCTGCTCCATCCCTTCTCTGCCCGCTCCATCCCTTCCCTGCCCGCTCCATCCCTTCCCGGGCTGCTCCATCCCTTCCCGGGCTGCTCCATCCCTTCCCTGCCCGCTCCATCCCTTCCCGGGCTGCTCCATCCCTTCCCGGGCTGCACCATCCCTTCCCGGGCTGCTCCATCCCTTCCCGGGCTGCTCCATCCCTTCCCTGCCCGCTCCATCCCTTCCCGGGCTGCTCCATCCCTTCCCGGGCTGCTCCATCCCTTCCCTGCCCGGGGCTGTGCCTGTGCCGCTGCTGCCGCTCTCTGGCCAGGCTCGGCTCCATCCCGGAACGCGGCGCTGGAGCCGCTGCCCGGCCCTGGGGCTGTCCCCATGTCCAGCTTTGGGGCTGTGCTCATGTCCAGCCCCGGGCCTGTGCCCGTGTCCAGCTCCGGGCCCTGGCCCCACACAGACACCCTGGGCTGTGCCCACCCCGTTCCTCTGGGGCTGCACTCGCTGCCAGCTCCTGCCAGAGCCCCCCTCACCCCCCAGCTCAGCGGGGTCACCCTGACAGCCCCAGCTCAGCCTCACGCCGAGCCCAGGCTGACAGGGACAGGGACAGGGCCTGCCCCCATTCCAGCTGTGCCAGAGGCAGGGAAAAGCCCTTCCTCATCTTTTCCATAGCAGTGAAGGAGGAAAAGATGCCAGGACTGACCCAGGTTGATCCAGGAGCAGCCCCCCAGTGCTGGAGACTCCAGCCCCAAGCCAGGTCCCATGGAAAGGGTGGGAGCAGCCCCCAGCCAGCCCCTGTGCCTGCTCTGTGCCCTCATTGCCTCAGCTTTTTCACCCACTCACACCCTCCCCTCCCCCCTGTCTGGGGGCCCACCCTGGTCCCAGACCCAGCCAAAAGTTCCCACCCTGCACTTCAGCTCCTACAGCTCCCAGGCCTTTCCTGCCCCAACTCCAGGGCAGGTTCTGCACCCCAAGACCCCAAAATAGGGGATGTAACTGCTCAGGCAGGAGCCCAGACCGTGCTGAAGGCAGGAGTGGGGCTGTGCCACAGCACTGAGTGGCAGCAGGAGAGCTCAGAGTTTCTTTGTGCTCCAGCTGGGCCCTGCCAGTGGCAATCAAAGGCAAAGGCTCAGCTCGGACCAAGCCATTGATGCTGTATTTAGGTCAAAATAAAATAAATTTAAAAAAAAGCAAGCAAACAAAACAGGAAGAAGGGAAAAGGCAGCTTCCAGTCATATCTCGTTTATTAAGGTCTATGCCAGCCTCGGGAGAGCTCTTCCAGTAAGTAAACAGAGCAGGCGGCCGCATCTATAATGAATAAATTTATTGTCTTACAAAAATCATTGTCTAGAAATATGGGTATACAAGAAAACAAGATATTTGCAGTCAGACGCCTGGTGGTCAACAGCCAGTTTGATTAAAAATATCCAAACACACACAACAAAACCTTTGCGACAGATGTTAAAGCTTTTAACCAAAAAGGGAAATCCATGGGTTTTGAGCATGTGGCAGAGGAAGTTTCCTAGTTAACACTGATTCATTGTCACTAATATCAATAATACCACTTGGACTAGAGAGGTACATGATATGAAGCACAGTCAAAATTAATACATTAAATCATTGTTATATAGGCAAATTATATATGTAACGTTGTCTTAGTACTGTAGTGTCTAAGGCACTTTCTGTAATGTCAGTTTTCAGCTATTTAAACAAAAAGAACGCTAACTACTCACTGTAATACTGCTCAAAATAAAAAAAAAACAACAACAAAACAACAACAGAAAAAAAAAAAAAGGATTCACATCCACTGGCATGTTAACTGTAGGCAGGCAACATCCATCCATGCAGGGCGGGAGCCCCGAGCCCCGGCCCCACGGGACCCCGGGGGTCCCAGAGCCTCCCATGGCCTGGCTCGGCCTCACATTAATAAATTAGTTTTGCCTGTGCTGTGTGTTTATTTCCCACTGGTGTTCACATTATCCCAGCCCGGGTGTCTGCAGGGCCCCGGGGGCTCTGAGCACTCAGGGCTGTGCAGGGACGGGGACCCACCTCGGTGTGCCTGGACTGCATGGACACGAACGGATGGAGCAGGTGCTGAGAACACTTCAAATGAGATTGCAGGATAAAAATGGACACTACTCACTCATCCCTACACTTCCCTCTAACACTTCCCAAGGCCATTTTTCACAGTTCACTCAGGGGTTGTGTGCGGATCACAACAACTGGGAGAAAAGAAAGAAACAGGTGCGGTTTGGTCTTCACTGATCCGAGCGGCTGCGCCCAGCCCGGGCCTGAAGGATGCTGCTGGACACAAGGCATGCACAGCCAGGGCCAGGGCTCTGTCCTGGCCACCCACCCACTGGGAATGACGCTTCTGGATTGATAAAAAAAAGTTTCATCCTTCACATGATGCTTTATAAAATGGCTTTACAATGAGTATCTGGAAAAGAGATGCACTGAACAGAGACGATCCCGGTTGTTTACTATATATAAAAAAGCAGTTGTACCTATATCTGAAGCAGGGTACAGTGTGGTGAGGCTGGAGAGCCTTAAGACATGGTTGACCTATGATAAGGAACCTTGTAGCACATGCCGAGGGTCGTAAGGCAGCTTTCCGGCCACAAGGCAGTTCCGAGGGCAGGGCAGGGCAGGGCAGGCTGCGGGCTCCTGCCCGGGGCTGCAAGGTCCGTGCATGCAGGCGGGGCCGGGCGCTACTCGGCGGGGGCGGGCGGAGCCTCGTTCACATCGCTGCCTTTGCTCTCGGCGTCGTCGTCCGACAGCTCCAGCGAGGCGCCCTCGATGTGCAGCTGCCGCCGGCCCGAGCGGCTCGAGGAGAAGGTGATGGGTCCTCCCCTCCTGCGAACCGCGGAGCAGCGCTGGGTGAGGGGCCCGAACAGACCAGGAGCACGGCAGGGGCTCGGCTGGGCTGGGGGGATCTTAAAGCTCAGCCCATCCCACCCCTGCCATGGCAGGGACACCTTCCACTGTCCCAGGCTGCTCCAAGCCCCAATGTCCAACCTGGCCTTGGGCACTGCCAGGGATCCAGGGGCAGCCACAGCTGCTCTGGGCACCCTGTGCCAGGGCCTGCCCACCCTCCCAGGCAACAATTCCTTCCCAATATCCCATCCAGCCCTGCCCTCTGGCAGTGGGAACCATTCCCTGTGTCCTGTCCCTCCACCACGTGTCCAAAGTCCCTTCTGGTACTGAAAGGTCACAGTGAGATCCCCCTGGCGGCCCTCCCTGCTCAGGCAGAGAATGGGGCAGCTCAGCCCCAGGCTGCCCAAGGGGGAATATTTCCCACAGGGAGTCTCAAACCCTCCTCCCTCCCCAAGGAGCCAGAACCCTGAGCTCCAGCATCTCTGGCACTCTGGAATTCCTGCTTAGTTTATACCACCACCTTAGGTTTCAAGTAAGTTGAAAAGTTGTCTCTGCAGGAGCACCAAGCACAGACAAGAGCAGGTTCTGTACAAAATGTCAAGGCTGCTCAGGGAAGCTCAGCTCAGCTTCAGCCAGGCTGAGCCCCTCTGTACCCCTCAATGTGGCTCATGGGCTGCAGAAGCCTCATTTCTGCTGAGTCCCCCCTGTCCCTGGCACACAGCTGGATCCCACAGACCTGCTCTCAAGGAAACTGCTGTAACATTCCCAAAAGTGAGGAAAAACAGGATCAACACCAGCCACTGGAAAAGTGCAACTGAGCCACCTCTTCTGTCACATTTACCTATGGCTGGGTTGAACGGGCTGCCCAGGGAGCCTGCCAATGTAAACTCTGAGGAGTTTGAGCCCAAGAGCTGTCAGGAATATCCCTGTGGAGTATCTGGCAGCTTCCTTGTTGTCATCACCAGGCTCTAGTTTGACCCATTCCCGAATCCCAGCAGTTCCCAGCTGGATGTTCCCCAGGGATGATGCCCAGGGAGGGTCTGTGGGCCATGCCAGTCCCAGGGACGCAGTGGCACTGACCTTAGCCTGTTTTTGAGGGTGCTGACCTCCCGGCTCAGCCCCTCGTTGGCCTCCGTGGCATCGTCCAGCTCGCGCTGCAGCTTGCGCCGGGACGCGTTGGCGCGCGTGGCCTCCTCCTCCGCCTCCTCCAGCTGCCGCTTCAGCTGCTTCATCCTGGCATTGGCCTTCTCCATCTGCAAGCAGCCCAGCACTCGGGGTCACCCCAGCAGCTGCACCCCCTGACTGGGGCCAGCACAGCCCCATGCAGGCTCCAGCCTGGAGCCCTGACCACCATGGAGCTCAGGGCCCTGGGAGAGGAGGGTGGGAATAGCCCATCCCACAGAGCTCACACACACAGGGACAATCCCTGCTGCCCTTTCTCTGCTGGTTTCACCACCACTGCAGAGTCCCTGTCCATTACAGTTCCTCTTCACAAGCCCTCCCCACCCCAAGGAGGTTTTACTGAGCCATCACCCACCTGCTCCTTGTACTGGTCCGCGTGGCGCCGCTCGTCCTCCACCTGCATGAAAACCTCCTTCAGCTTCTTCTCCGTGCGCCGCACCAGCTTGTTGGCAGCTGCTCGTTCCCTGCAACAACACAAAGCCACCGTTGGTCACAGTGCCTGAGGGCTGGGAACACGAGATCTTCCCCCCGAAGGTGGAGCTGGGACAGAGCTCTCTGAACATGCAAGACACAGCAGTGGAACTGATTCATGTGCCAGGGATTCATGATTCATGGCTGGGATGCAGGGATGAAAGGGTGCAGGGGTGCAACTCAGAGCACAAAGCCTTAGCCCTAGGGCAATTGCGAGCATGGGACAAAGAGGGCTCAGAGGGTGCCTTCAAAAGGAGATTGGACAGAGCAGTTTTGAAGCTGCTGCTTAACCAGTAACACAATCCTGGACAGAGGTGGTGGTAGGAACAAGCCCCATCTGCAAATGTGGGGAGGAACCAGCTAAAAAAGTGAATTTTGAGAATAAGATTGCAAGGACAGATGTATAATTCACTGCAGAAAGATTCCTGGAGAGCACAGGATTCATCTCAAGCTGTCCCACATAAGCTCTTCCTCTAACCAAGCAACCAGGGCTCTCAAGGGGACATTTCACCTTGTCCCAGGACACTCCTGCAGCACCGTGTGTCTCTGGGACATCAACACCTTGCAGAGTTCATCCAGCTGGTAGGAAGCAAATCCATTCTGGAACTCCCAACCCCAGTTACTCTACAGCTGCCTTGCTGAAGTTTATCTCCTAAACAGGAGTCTCCAGACAACAAACCCAAGGCCCTTCAGAAACTTCCAGCATGGAACTTTGAGCCATTCAACCCCCACAGGCAACCAGGTCTTTTCCTTACTTGGCTTCCTGCTCAAGCTGTTCTTCAAGCTGTGCAATCTTGGCTTCTAGAGTAGAAATTGTTGCCTTGAATTTGGACTTGACAGAGCCCTCCAGTTCCTGGAGCTTGGCCTTGAGCTCCTTGTTCTGCCTCTCCAGCTGCTGCCGCGCGTTCTCGCTCTTCTGGGCCGCGCTGCGCTCGCCAGCCAGCTCCGAGTTGAGCGTGTCCACCTGGCAGGAGGGGACAGGGGTCACTCAGTGCCACCAGAGCCTCCGTGGATGTCACAGCCAGCACCAGCTGCCCCCAGGCTCACCTGCAGTGTGGTCTTTCGGAAGCGCTCGTTGAGCAGCTCCATGTTGCTCTGCTCCTCCTCCAGCTCCTCCTCCAGCTGGGCAATCCGAGCCTCCAGCCGGCGCTTCTCGTCCAGCAGTGCTGACCTGCACAGGGAAGGGGTCAGGGGTCACCAGAGCCAACAGAGCTCCTGGGGAGGCCACTTAGGGTCAGGGAGTCTCCTGAGCTGGAAGGGACTCACCAGGATCAACCTCTGGCCCTGCACAGACTCCCCGACAATCCCACCCTGGGCATCCCCAGCAGCACTGTCCAAACAGTCCTGGAGCTCTGGCAGCCTCAGGGCTGTGCCCATTCCCTGGGGAGCCTGGGCAGTGCCAGCACCCTCTGGGGGAAGAACCTTTCCCTGATCTCCATGTGCCCCTCCCTGGCCCAGGCACAGCCTGCACTCACTTCCCAGAGGCGCTGTTGGCGATCTCATCCGCCAGCTCATCGCGCTCCTGCTCCGCGTGTCGCCGCGCGCGCTCCGACGCTGCAAACTCCTGCCAGGGTGGGAAACAGTCAGGGCAGCCCCAGGAATGCCACAGCTTCTGCACACAGCCCAGCCTCCTAACAGCCTCTGGAGATGTGTGAACTGGGATATCCCTGGGGGTTTTCATGGATAAGCCAGCAGGACACACCAGCTGGGTATTCCCTCCCTGCCCTGGGACTGCAGTAGAGTTACTTCTCCCTGAAATGCTCCCCACACAAGGCAAGGGAAAAAATCCATGAGGATCAGTAGCACCCAAGCCCTCAGCAGCAGGAGAAGCCACTGTGCCACGTGCTCTGATAGACAGTCATTGTAAGGTAGGTGCTAAATTAAGCAAATGTTTTAGTTCTCAGCATGAAGATAAGAAGAGAATAAAAATTAAAAAGCTTCAGCACAGCAGCACACACAGCACTGAACCTCTGATTATGAATCTGCATTAAGTGGCAGAAACACTCAAGCATTTCCTAAGGACAGTGAAATGCTCTACAAGTGCCACACTGAGGTCTGAAGCCCATCCAAGTCCACCTGGAGAAGCTCTAGCAGTGCCAGGTTATCTGTGAAGGCTCCAAGGGAGTGTGGTGACTGCTGCAAGCCCTGCCCTGCAGCTAAAGCAGGAGAGGCACTGGGACACTGCAGTGTCTGACCTTGTGGCAGCACAGGGACATTGGAAGATGAGAAATGCAGCAAGACTTGGAGCTCTCACATAAATTGTCAAGAGTAAGGGCAACCACAGCCATTAAAGAAAGGGCTGAGAGAGTAGAGGGATAAACCTCCACACACACAAATGGTCCACTGGGGCACCAGAGAGGGAATTGTAAATATGTAAACCCTAACAACCCATTTCAGTGCTGACACCGAGCACTGCACCTCTCAGAGACCCCTGAACCACCCAGCACATTGTAGGGAAGGAAGCCTCAAATGTGTTTAAGCAGCAGTAAAGCTTCCCTGCAGTCCAGGGAACCCAGACTGCTACAAAGCTGTAAGGACTCACTGATGACCTGGAGCAGGGGAACCAGAGTTCTCCTGGCTCCCATTTCTCTGTTCAACTCACTACATTGCTTTTCACTTTTTTTTTTTTTACCCTCTCATCTTTGCCTTACTCTAAACAAGAAAAACAAATCCCTTGGATTTTCATCTCACCTCTTGGAGCTGGAGTATTTCTGCTTCGAGACTTTTGAGCTTCTTCTCACTCTCTTTGGACTGGGCAAAGATCTCATCCCTGGATGCTCGGGCCTCTTCCAGCTCCCGCTGGTAGTCCTTCATCTGAGCCTGCAGGTGGAGAGCAGGGTGAGGAGCAGCCAGGCTGCATCAGGACAATCACAAGAGCCATTCCAACTCTGAAGCATTTCAGCCCCTAAGAGATAAGGCTGTTCTCCCAAAGTGGCTTCATTCCCCTCAAAATCATTTACAGTTCCTCTTCATTGTAAAATTTCATTTTCTCATCTTTCCACCCCTCAATGCCTGGTCAGAAATACCACATTCCAAGGCTTCACGCATTCCATAGAATTATAGAGTGGAATCTTAGAATAACCTGAGCTGGAAGGGCTCTTAATTATCATCCAGTGCCACCCCTGCCATGGGGCAGGGACACTTTCCACTATCCCAGGTTGTTCCAAGTCCTGTCCAACCTGGCCTTGGACACCTCCGGGATGTGGAAAGTGATTTTGTGGCAGAGGAGTTTGGAACAAGATTAGCTCCAGGATCCCTTCCAACCAAAACCTGTGATTCTATACAAGGATAGAATCTAGGAGTTTTGCCTAGAGGATAAATCCAGGTTGGACACTCTCAGACCCATCAGCAGAGTCTGATTCTCCTCCTGCCTTCAGCTGCAGCTGCACTGAATGGAAGCAGCCCCTGGGCAGCTCCCAGGACAGAACCCAGCTCCCTGATCACCTGTGCCTACCTGGAGCTTCCTGAGCTGTTTGATGGCTTCATCCCGAGCCTTGTTTGCAGCCTCAATCTGCCCCTCCAGGTCCTTCAGGTCCATCTCCAGTTTCTTCTTGGCTGCCACAGCCAGCGCCCGCTGCTTGCGCTCGTCCTCCAGCTCGGCCTCCAGCTCCCGCACCTGCGCCAGGCATGGCAGGGTCAGCCCTGCAGGCTCCCCAAAACCCTGCCCAGACACCTCCCAGGGAAAAGGGTGTGGAAGGGCAGCTAAGGGGAAGGCAAGGCCAAATCCCAAATGGAAGCAGAGACCTCTGCACTGGGCAAAAGGGAGACCCCAGGAAAGAACTCGGCATTTGGAGCATTTCCATTTCAGCTTCCTGCCCACCACTCCCATCCACCACTGGGGATGGCTCCAGGGCAGATGTCACTAACTCTCATGGAAAATAAGTAGAATCACCTCATTGCCTCAAGAAAACAATGAAACCATTCCCTTTGAACAGCCTGTTACTGGCATTTATACACCAACAACTTATTTTCCCAAAACAAAACAAGGGTGTATGAACAGCCAGGCAACATGGACTGGGCCAAACCTATGCAAAAATAAACTGAGCCAGAAATGCCACAGGTTACCACATGAAAGAACATTTTGTTTTGAAGCAAATCTCCCTCCCAGTGCAAGGTCAGGAGCTCTTGTCCAGTTCAGATAACAGCAACTTTGTACTGCAGTGACCTTCCAAACCCTGCAGGCCAGGTTTATTCCTAAGATATCTCTACACTGGTGATTCTCAGTTTTCTTGGGATAAATCTTGAAATATTGGCTGGTTTACTCCTCAACAGTTAATGTTAATTTAGAAGCATGATCCTCTAATGGCATTTCTTGAGGTTCTTCTGATCTCTATGTTCCCAGAATTCCCAACTCTGGCAAACCTGGAAGCTCTGCCATTATTTGCATTTAGGAAACTGTTCACTTCATTTAAAAGTCTATCTCAGCATCCATGGATTTGTTCCTGGACATCAAATAGGATGGGTTTGAAAATGCAACTGAGAAATCCCTGTCCTGGGAATACACCCAGGCAGCTACAGCCAAACGTCCTGGAGTGGTTTTGGAGGTCACCAGCACCACTGACACTGCCTGGGGACAGTGGCCAGCCCTCAGCCAGAACTATTGTATGGTTTGTAAAAGTGCTATGGTTTGGGATTTCCATAGGAATGAACCTTTAAGCACAGAGGTTTATTTTTCTGGTATCACAGAGGCCCAGAATTCTGGCACAAGACCTTCCTCCCCTTCTGACTACAGCACAAGGTAAAACAGACATACTTGTTTCACCAGCATCCTCTTCTTCTCCTCGTTCTGTTCATCTCTGGCTTGCAGATCTCTGTCAAACTGGGCTTTCATGGCCTGCATGTTCACCTCCAGACGCAGTTTGGCATCTTCTGTGGCTTGCAGTTCATCTTCCAGCTCCTCCAGCTGAGTCCTCATCTCCTCCACCTGCTGCTCCAGGGTCCTCTTGGACTTCTCCAGCTCGTGGACCTAAGGCACAAACCCTGATCAGAGCCTGTCCTCCAGGGGCCTCCCAGCAGCAGTTCTGACAGCAGGACAGGTCAGTGACTGCACTGGTGACACTCTGAGCTGGACACTGAACCAGGACAGGCAGAGCAGCAGCTCTGGGCTGGAGCAGAGGCCCCACAGTGTCAGTGCAGCCCCACTCCCCTCACCCAGGCCTGGCAGAAGGGGAAATCTGGTTCTTGGGTAATGATGTGGGGCTGGGACACAGTGACACTGCAAACACCATCAGGGAAGGACGGGGGCCTTTGCTGCTGCCTCAGCTGGGTGCAGGAGGGAGGACACTGAAGGATCACAATTCTGCTCTGCCTTTGGTTCAGCCATGTCCTGCAACTCAGCTTGGCCAAAGGTAACAGAAATCCTCATTATCCCTCGTTTACACAGAAAAAATATACCCAGCAACACAAAAATGAGGAAGTGGCTGCCCCCATCTATCCAAGCTGCAACACAACCAGTTCTACCCGACTGCAGTCCCACCTCCATTCTTCCAAAAGTATAAAACTGATATCCGGGACCTCCAGGAATACAGCTTTGGAATACAGCTTTGGAAGAGGCCTGATGTTAACAAGGACCACCCCCTGATGCTGGGCATTAATTCCTCCAGCATTTTGGGTGGCTTCAGAAAGCTCTGTTCTTGTGCACAGACCCTTCTCCAGCCAGGGAGTTTTCCCTGCTATTCCCAGTCTGTAACAAACAGGCTGTGGAACCATACTCACATTTTTGCCCACGTCATCTTTGGAGCTCATCAAGTCTTCCATATCTGCACGCAGCTGCTTGTTCTGCCTTTCAAACTCCTCCTTGGCTTCCAGGGCCTCCTCCAGGGCCCGGGCCAGGGACAAGGCTTTGGTTTCCTTCTCCCTCGCCTCTGCCTCTGCACGGTCTCGCTCCTCTGCATACCTGGCAGAAATGTTCTTTTCTTCTGCCAGCATCTGAACATAAGGAACAATTAATCCACCTCTTAAGCTCCACAATCAGGTCTTTCCTGCCTCAGGTGCTTTATTCAGGAATGGTGCATGCTCTGAGTTTAACTGGCCTCCAGAAGCTGTCTGGTCCCTCAGCTGTGATCAAAGTGCCACTAAGAGAGCAGCTACAGCTCCTCTGGGATGAGGGGAGGAAAGGAAGCTACTCATCAAGACTCAAGTTTCATACAATTTCCATATTTCACTCTTCAGATCCTTTTTTTAGTTTACCTTGAGGGATTACAATAAAACTGTGAAGTTTTTGTTCCAGCATTGTTCTCTTTTTCTATATGAAGAGCTGATTACTTCTACCAAGCCTCAGAGATGGCATTTGGCTCACAGAACTGGGAGTGACAAGTTCCTCCTAACAAAGGCCAGCTGCTCACAGATTTATCAACAACCACAGCACACCAGTCAGACCCTTCTTTATATAAGGCTCAGCAACAACAAGATTAAAAATCCTAAAAACCAGGAAGATGGCAGGAGACTGGAGTACCTGATCAAACTTCTTCTGTTTTTTCTCCAGGTTGGAGACAATCTGGCGCTGGTGGTCCAGATCCACCATCAGGTCATCCAGCTCCTGCTGCAAGCGGTTCTTGGTCTTTTCCAGTTTGTCATAAGCCAGAGCCTTCTCCTCCAGGCGCTGGCTTAGGGACTCCATGTCCTTCAACAGCTTCTTCTTGGCCTCCTCCAGGCCTTCAATGGTTCCCAAGTCATCATCCACCTTCTTCTTGGCCTCAGCCAACTGAAATTCAGGAAAAGCAAGTGAAGTCCCTCAGTGCATCACAAGAGGGAGGAAAGGCAGGCAGGGGCAAAATGCAAAAGCAGGAACAGATGTTACTGTGAGCTAAGGGAACACAAAAACTGGGAATTCTCAGGGTCTGCCCGTCACAGGTCAGTGTACACATCAGGCATGACTGTAGTGGAGAAAGGCCACAGGAAACTTTATTCCAAAATCTGCTCCAGCACCTGTGAAGTCCCATGATGTGCTCCCCAAAGCTCTGGGACACCAGTTTGGGACAGCTCCTCACACAAATGCTGTCATTCACAGCAGCTTACCTGGGCCTGCAAGGCCAGCATCTGCTTCTCCAGGTTCTTCCTAGCCTCCTCTTCCTCCTCCTGCTGCTCTTGCAGGTTGTTCTTCTCCTCTTCCAGCTGCCTTATCCTGCTGCTGAGGTTGAGCTTCTGGCGGGTTTCCTCCTGGAGCAGCTCCTGGAACACAGGCATGGGCAGAGCTGAGTGTGCTCTTAAACCCCCACAACTCCACATGGCGAGTTCCACATGTATTTTTCCCTCAGATTTTGGGACAAGGACATGCTTTGTGAAGACATCTGTTATTTGGGTTTTCAAAAAGCTACTGCTCATTCATTTTGGGCACACTTAAACCTTCATAAAGCATATTTCTGCTCAGGGAACCCATGCCAGAGTCTGTTCTAGAAGTTAATGGATGATACTTTTCCATCTTTCAAGGGACCAGCACAGAAGTCACCTTCGAAATGGTTGTTTGGGTTTGTTTTTTGCAGACAAGAATAGAGCACCTATTTTAAACCACCTGGGAAGAACACGGAGCAGCAAATCCTGCAATGGCAGCATGCTTCCATGTTTTCTGCATTGTTTAAATATAAAGGTCACTTTAAAGGTGGAAACTTCTGTCATAACGAAGTAATGAAAGGTGTAACCCCCATCCCACCCCTCTCCCCCATCCTGCTCCCTAGAAACCCCTCCAGTTGTGATTAACACCATTCAGAGTTAAGTGGTCACCATTAGAACTTTAGTACAGGGAAGATAAAATACATCGAAGTGATGAATATCTGCAAAAAGCTGCATTTTCTTAATTAAGAACCAAAGCCTGACAGTTTGAACTTCAGCTGTAAGAATCTGAAGCTGTCAGTAGAAGACAGGGTATTATTCCTCATATATCCTAAGGATATTGACATTAAATTCTGCCTGGAAAGGGTTTTTTCATTTGATTCTTATCTCCCCCAGAGACAAAGACATAAAACTGAACTAGCAACTATCAGGCAGTGAGGCTCAGATAATGAAAACTTGGTCCCCCATGTAGCTGAGCCATCCCAATCCCTCCCATTTCACTGGACTGAACAGGAAATTCAGCTTCTACCCAGGGGACTTTCCAAAGCATGAATGAAAATGGATTTTCTGTTAGCAGTCAGCATTTCCCTGAGAAGCAGAGCCCCAGTGCCAAGCTCATCTTTGCTGCACACACACCTGTGTATCCTGAAGCTGAGATTCCAAACTGGCTGCATCCTTGGCAAACTTGATGCCTTTCTTCTCTGCCTCCTCCAGCAGACTGGAGACATTGTCCAGCTCATTCTGCAAAGCAAGCAGCCCCAAGGTAACAGCACAGCCCAAATCCCACTGGGGGCTGGAACTGTACAGCACAAAACCTCAGCAAATTCCAGGTATGGCAAGACAGCAACAGAGCCCAACAGAAAGAGACAACGAGCTAAAACCACTGAAGCTTGGCTACAAAATGGAAGTTGAATGTCAGTCCTGAAATGCAGTAACAAAACAAGAATTAGGCTATTGAGCTGATATTCAGCACTTTGCTCTGATCCCTGCATTCACACTTTAATGCTATTTTTAATTCTAGGGCCATATATTTCATGGAAGCATTAATTCAGGGATCATCAGAGTGGCAGTGGTTCTAAAGCTTCATTGCAAGAGAAAAGGTTACTGCCAGGTGCCAGCTCATTATTTTGGGCTACACTACTTTTATACACAGTGAGAGACAGCCTGAAAGCTTCCTCCAGAGAGCTGGGCCATTCCCTTTTGGAAGTGCTTTAGCTGGATTTACCTGAAGCCCTCGTTGCTGTGGTTCAGAAGTCAGCCATGGCTGCATTTTGCCTGTTTTCCTATTTCCCAGAAAAACAGGCCTGTGCTTGCAACCCCTCCCTGCCAGTCTCCCAGCTTGGAGCACCAAAGCAAACCTGTGGCCACCCTCAATTTTTGCTCATCCCTATGGAAAAGCTCAGCCCAATCTACTCAATTCCACAGCCAAGTCAAAATCCTGTATTCCAGCAGGATGAGCAGAGCTCCCTGCAGGATTTGCTCTCCAGGATGGAAGGCACATCCTTCAAAGCCACTGGAACTCTCCCACAGCCCAGGACACTCAGGATTGATGTCACAGCTCTCCAGCTCTCCCCACCTGAGGCACATCACCACTTTGGGGTCTCCCAAGTCCATGAGAGCCCTTGCTGAGGTCACCTCCCACATCAGCCACATTTCTGCACATGGTTACAACTTTTGAGTTCCTTGCCTGTTTTCCAGGAGTTTAGGACTCGCAGAGCCTTACCTGGAGCTTGTTGGCCTTCTCTGCCAGCTCCACCCTCAGCCTCTCCCCTTCTGACACCTTTGCAGTCAGCTCCTGCACCTGAGCATCGAGTTTCTTCCTCTTGTGCTCAGACTCTGCCTTGACCTGCTGCAGCACCTTCACCTCACAGGCCAGCTCCTTGTTGTCAGACTCTAAGCCTTGCTTGTTCTTTTCAAGGTTTGCTTTGAACTGGTAAAGACAAAAAGGAAAGAAGTTCAACTCTTTGCTGCAGTGAGTATTTTCTGCTAAAAATGTTTCTGCAGATCAGGTTTCCATGTTCAGAGAGAAGCCAGGTGCTCAGCAAGATGTGAGCAGGGAGTGCTGAAGATGCTGCTGTGTGACACTGTGTGTGTGCCAGGTAAAGCCTGAGGGAGTTCAGGGTGTTTCTCCCAGCACCACAGGTAACAGTGAGGAGCAGCAGAGGCAGGAGCTGGGATGGCAGCACTGGAAATGATTGTTTTGGTAGCACTGCAAGGAGGAAGGAATGTGCCCATTAACACATCAGCATGGCTCACCTCACAGAAATAAAAGGGAAGATATGAACCAAAGCTGCCCTGATTTGAGTAGGCAGAGCAGCCTGGAAGTGCAGAACAAAGCAATTCTCAGCACTACACTGACATTTGTCAAAAGCCTTTAAAAAGCAATAATTGGCATAAGGGATGTTTAAGTGTCATTCCTGCTGACACCATCTTGTCACAGGAGTTTTGTTTCAGATTGCAGGGTATTTTTCCATCTTTTCATGCTCTTATTGAGAATATTTATTGAATAAGGAGCAGAAGACATGCAGGAGGTTTTCAGGTGAATAAAGCTGGTGAAAATCATAGTTTAACTACTACATTTCTCACTTAATTTAGAATACTAAGGAAGCTTATGCAGTAATCACAATACATAAAAAAATCACCACATGATATGAACTGTCCACACACACATCTGTGAATGACCTCAGCTGAAATTTCAAAAACTTGACACTTCTTTTTTTGGAATAATTCTCCTTCTGAACAAGAGCAGGAGCCATGTGATCCATGTGTGCCTCCTGCTGCCTGCTCTGCTGCTGGTGACACAGCACAGATGTGCTGCTGAATAGTTGCAATATTGTCAAACCAACATGATAAATCTCAACAATTGGGACAGATTTTAGAGGACAGCTTGGCTCTGTGATGATGGAAAACCTCAGCTCAGGTATCCTGGAAGGAACCACGCTGCCTATGGTACTTATAGAAACCCCTGAAGCAGAAAGTTCATTTTCTTCTCACCCTTTTGGCCTGTTCAAGCTGTTCAGAGAGCTCCTCCAGGGCAGTAGCATGCCTCTGTCTGATCTCCTGGATCTGGGCTTCATGGTTTTTGGTTTCCTCCTCAATTGCTTTCTTCAGTTCAGCCACCTCCTGCTCTCGCTTTGTCCTGGAGGAAGCACGAAGGGTCATCAAAAAACCAACATTTCAGTTTTTTGTAAATCAAAGATGAATTTTCAATGGTGCTTTCTTACACAGACCATGATCCTACCTCAGCTCCTGCTGTGCTGCAGTGGTATCCAGAGTATCTTCCAGTTCAGTTTTTAAAGCCTCCAGCTCCTCACTCAGATCCCTTTTCTGCTTTTCTGCCTTGTTCCGTGACGCCTTCTCAGACTCCAGGTCCTCCTGGAGCTCTGCAATCTGAGCCTGCAGCTCCCTGATCACTTTCAGTGCATTGTTCTTCTGAACTGCTTCCTCATCCCCTCTGTCAAACAGAGGCACCACAGTTAATGGGATATCACCTCCTCTCGTAACCATCCTTAAATTAGCTACAAAAACAGCTTAACTTTTCCACTAGAATAAAAAAAATACGAATTTTTATAGAATAGTTGGGTTGGAAGGGACTGTAAACATCATCAAATTCCCATTCCTTCCATGAGCAGGAATACCTTCCATTATCCCAGGTTGCTCCTGTCCAACTTGGACATTTCCAGGGATGGATGAAAGATACCACAGATAAAACCTAAAACCAAGGTGCATTATCAGAATTATCAAGCTTTAGTTTACAGTCAAGTATTGCAGTTCTATAGATCTCAACACTGCCCCAGAAATGTTCCATCTGTAGAAATTTCTCCTGCAAAATTATACTTCAACAATACAGATGGTGTTCAGCATAACATGGGACTGCAGGAGTATCACACAAACCCAGATAAAGCCTGTCCTGCCCAGCACTTTGTTAAGACTCACTGAGAAATACACATTTTTCCCTCCTGAGGCTGAATTTTGGGAGATTAAAAAAGCTTCCAGAGCCCAAACACTGTTACACCACATGAAACTTCTTTTTGCAGGTTTGTAAAGCAAGGATGCTGAGAGATCCCTGAATTCCTTTAAATTTGTCTGTGCACAGCAGAGAGCTCCAGAGCTGCTCCAGTGCTGCTCCTGCAGCAATCCCAGCTCTGACTGCAGCCAGGTGAAATTCAGTTTGGGGGAGCAGCTTTGGCCCACACTGACCTGGCCACAGCAGCCTGCAGCTCCTCCTCTTTCTTGGCCAGCTGGATCTTCAGCTCCTCAATCTGGGCTTGCAGCTCAGCTATTTGGTCCTGCAGGTCTGTGGTTTCCCCATCCAGTTTTCTTTTCGCTTTTTCTAACTCTTGACGGGTCTTCTCCTCCTTTTTCAAGCGTTCTAAAGGAAGCAAAGAATTAAATTCCTATGGAATTGTTCCTCTTGTCACCCTCAGGGAGTTTGGGGTGGCAGGAAGGGTGGGAAGTTTAATTTATGCTGCCTCAATTCTTTCTCCAGTCTGCAGAAAAATGAAACAGCAAAGGAAAAGTGCATGACTTAGCCAGAAAGTCAGGGGAAAGTCTCTGACAAGTGTCAATAGTTTGAGATGAAGCAACAGAAACATCTTGGTAGACAATAAGGAGTGGGATCTAACAGAGCAGCTTGAGCTGCTAGGCCAGATAATCACAGACATCAGCACTCAGAAAAGAAGATAAACTGTGGACTGGAACAAATGCTGGCTTGCATGGCTTTGGAAGGGCTAGGCCAGACTCCAAAAAGTCTACTGGAAAGTGGAATAGCTTAAACTAAACTGGAATAAACCATTTTAAAAGTATCCGTGCTGGTTAATTCCATCCCATCAATATTTGGAGAGCTCCCTCCCAATAATTGGCTTGTGTAGCTGGGATATTGCAGCCCAAAGGAATTCTTTGGGACCACAGCAGGGCCAGAGCAATCAAAGACATGGAGTTGGCACAAAGACAATGTGCCTGTGGCAGAACCAAGGCAGATCCTGGCTGTGCTGCCCACAGCAGCAGGGCTGGAGCAGATCTCAGCCCCAGAAGGTTTTGCTGAGCAGAGCCTTAGCCCAGTTCTAAAGGCACTGGCACAAATTTAGAATTCTAAGTGATAGTAGGCATTATTACCCTTGTTCAATACTTTGTGGCTCCTCAGTGCAGAGATTTCCCTCACACCCTTCCCAAACCTCCTTCTGGAGCAGGATCTTCCACATGGAAAGGGAGCCATGGTCAAGAATCACCTCAGAGCTACCCTGGGCTATTTGGGATTTGCCAGACAACCTAAAGTAACACTGCTTTTCTCCAAACAGTCTCACATTCCAAAAGAATTGTACTTTTCCCTCTGTTTTTACATGGAGTTCCTGGTGAGTGACAGTTAGAGCAGTGTCACAAGACCCAATTTTGTAATTGAGAAAGTTCACAGCAAACTGCATTAATTTTTTCCCCCAAATATCAGTGCCTAGCAGTGCCAAGACTCTAGCAGAGACCTTAATGGCTTTCTGAATCATCTCCAAGAGTAAATATCATTTTACTCTGCTTTCCTAGCCAAGAAATTGCATGTCTTAAATATAAGCTTTAATTTCCACTTCTAAGGTCATCAGTCTTGGAATGGTTCTGTAACCAAACCCATCTGTCAAGTTCCTAGTCCTGATTTAAGCACAGAGCTACTCCAGCATTATTTTCCAGTGAGTAAAACTTACTTAGACCAGTCTTAAAGTCTCTGAACGCAACTGTTAAAGACAAGGTTCATCCATCACTGCTACCCCTGTTAGTTCAATACCTTCCTACACAGATAAGGTAAAACTCTGATATTCTTCCAGAAGCACATCAGCCTTAAAATATGTAGCAAGACAGGCCACAGCACACCAAGTGCAAGAACTATTCCCAAATTAGGGCACAGTGAACAACTTTCTCTATTATTTTGCAACTTTGACTTGGCAGCTCATTGATGTTGCACAGTATCTATAGTAATTGAAAAAAAAAAAAAAACCAAAACATAAAATCAAGAAAGGTTGCATGTGGGGCAGGTTTAACTTGTGACAACACTGGCAAAACAATCAGAAATAAATGGCTAAAGGAATGGAACCATTTTAGATGGAATCATGGAATGGTTTGAGTTGGAAGAGACCTTAAAGCTCAGCTCCTTCCAACCCCCCTGCCTTGGGCAGGACACCTTCCACCAGACCAGGCTGCTCAATTAAAATAAAGCATTATAAAATAAAATATATCTATAGATACAATGAAGATAAGAAAAGCAAAACAATTGAGATTTGCTTATTGAAAAACACTCCTGAAAGCTAAAGAGTGCCTGCTGCCATTCCTGCAGGAATACACTGCTCTGGTGTTAGAGAAAAGCGGGAGAAACTTCCCAGGAGCCAGGATGTTTTCCCTTGGTGCTAATGGACACAGGCAACAGCAGGAATTTCTGAGTGTCTGAAAGAAATGGATTCTCAAAAATGAAAACCTGACAAGTTCAAGGAGAGAGACTGAGCAGCCAGATGCAGCAAGTCTTGCAAGAGACACGAATTTCCTTCAGGAGCTGGCTGAAGCAGCAGCTCTGAGTGTCCCAGCTCAGGTTACACTGCACAGGCTGAGCAGACACTGCAGCCCTGGCCCAAGTGATCCATCCCCTCCTGGCAGCAGGTCCAGCCTGGTCCCAGCCCACTCCAGGCACAACAAACCTTCCAAATCAGTGATCATCATTTCCTGCTTGTTCTTCAGTTTGGCCAAGTTTTTGGCTTTTTCTTCTTCTTCAGCCAGCTGAGAAGAGCATTCAGCAATCCGATCCTCCATCAGCTTCTTTTCCTGGGGAGGAGAAAGGGGAGAAAAAAGAACTTAAACACAACTTCAACTTAAACACAACTTCCCCAGGCAAAGCAAATAAAGGAATGCACAAAACCCACAGAGGGGTGTCATGGAGCACAATATTCTATTGCAGATTTTGTTTCTAGTACAGATTTCATTGCAAGTGATTGTCAATGTTAAGGATCAATTGGAATTGTTTGGAAACGTGAACAGTTATTTTCCAAGAGAGACCTGGAATTCAGCACACAGCAGGCGTGGCTTTAGGACAGCACTGGAAATCTGTTTGCAGAGAACAATGGCAGCTATAACTAATTTTTCCAGCTCTAAAATTTGGGAGAGTCATGAAACTGGGAAGAGTACATGACAAACTCCCTCTGGAATGTCAGCCCAAACTCATCTGCAGTGTCTCAGCTTTGCCCTGGTCACACCCCACGAGTGTGCAAATGTCCCAGATCCTGGGCCAGCAGCTTTGGGAGCTGTCCCTTGGCATCTCCACCCTGCACCCTGCTCTCACCTTCAGAAATTTGGAATTTTGGTCCTCCAACAGTAGGATCTCCTCCTCCATCTTCTTGATCTTTGCTTCAGCTGTCACTTTTTCAAGCTGCAGCTTCTGCCGAGCTCCCTCCTCCTCATCCAGCTGTTCCTCCAGGTCCTGGGAAGAGACACAACTGCACCTGTGCATCTTCCAGGTTATCCACGTGCTCACACTTGGGTTTTTTTAACCCAGTGACAAAAATGTGTTATTTTGAAAAGCCTCCTGCCCTAACACACACTAAACCCACATTTGCTTTGTTAGATTCATTTACAGGAATTAAGGGCCATGGGATACACGTGGGATTTTTGATGCTCTGAATTCCAGAGCGTTCCCATTTCCTTTGGGTAAAATGTGCTGTCTAGGAAACACACACACACTGCCACAGTCTTAATCTTCCTAATTCCAACTATAAAATAAAAAATCTGTTAATTAATTACAACCAAATCATTTATGTCAGCAACTTCCCAGCACACTGCACCTGAATGGGGCACCTGGTGGCAAAATGCCAGGATCTGGGAAGAGATTCCACAGGGAACAATTCTCCTTATTTCAATATCACAGCTGAGACAGTTCTGGGATTGACACAAAGAGTTAAAAAGCAATAATGCACTGTGCTTGAAGGTTTAAATATTATTCATTTAAATATGATTAATAGTCATTTATGGAAAGGCATCAAAAGCTGTGAGAAGTGGAGTTTATTTCCTCTTCAACTACTTTTAATATTTTGAAAGATAACTTCTCAGCTATTCCCTTTTTCAGGACCACCATTATTTAATAGGAAGCACATGAATAATCTGATTTTCAAAAAAACCTCAATCAAGTAACTTGGAGGAAATGACATTGTCTTAGTAAAGTCAGATGAGGAATATCCTTCATGATGTTCCCTGGATTTCAGTGGAAAAGGAACATTTCTCTCACAAGTGACACCATCCCATCAGTCTGCCTGTAAGGCCCTGCCTGGTTCCTGCCCTCTCAGAGCACTTTGCTGCCTTTAATTATCTCAGCACACACTGACAGGGCAGCCTGAATTTCCTTCCTGTCCTCACCCTCACCTGCCTGAGACAAAGCTCATCACACTGAACTTGGAAAGGGAAAAGGAAAAACGCAAAGAGGAGAGAGGAGAGAGGAGAGATTCATCTTATTCCACTCAGAAGCCAAATTCCTGTGTCCTGTAGAGATGCTGAGGGAGCTTCCCCATCCTACTTCTCTACCTCCAGTCACTGAGAAGCATACCTGGATGTGGCCCTGCATTTTCTTCTTCTCATTCTGCAATATTTGGTTTCTTTCCTCCTCCTCCTCAACCCTGGACTCCAAATCATGGAGAATTTCTTCCAACTCTTGCTTTTTGGCAGCCAAGCGAGCCCTCATCTCCTCAGCCTCTGCAAAGAGCTCTGTCTCAGCCTGGAGCTGCTCTGCAAGGATGTTCTTCTCCTCCAGAACCTGCAAATACAAAAGGCAGTAAAGCTTTAAAAATTATACTTCAAAGTCTCTCATGAGAGATGACACCTGTGACAGCTACAAAGGTACTTTAAGGCCACGTTCTGCTCCAATTCCTGCCTCCCGTGTCCACATCCCAAACCAAAGCCTTTCAGAAGAGGCTTTAGCAGCAGTGCAGAGGACACCAGCTCTGGGTCCAGCAGCATTTCCTGCACTGCTCCCTGCAGAGTGGCAGAGCAGTGCCATGGGCTGATCCTGGCACTTGGAGTCACTGGAACTTCAGCCCACCCCAACCCTGAGGATGTCACTTGTCACTGGACATGGAGCCACTGACTGGCACCCTTGGAGTGCCCCCATCCAGCCAGTTCCTTATCCCTGAGGGGTCCATCCACCATGTCTGTCCAGTTTAGACACCAGGATGCACATGGGACACTGCCAAGTGCACAAGTGCAGGTAGATGACCCTGAAATTACTTTTCCTTTATTCCCCAAATTTCTGCCATCACAGAAAGCCATCTGATCTGTAGAGTTGTCCCAAGTGTTTGCCTACAGCTTGCCAGAATGACACTGCCACTGAATTTCTCCTGTAGACCAGGAAAGGCCATAAAACCAGGTTTTGTTTAGTTAACATGTTTCTGCATCCCTGGAGGAACAGCCTGTGCTCTTCCATATTCCAGCACAGTGGGAATCAGCTCACCTGATTCTCTTTTGCTCCCCAATTTGGCTCCCTCACATGGGACAGAGCACAATTCATGTCCTGCATATCAAAAGCTGATCTTGGACACAAACCTGTTGATGTTTCCTTTCCATTTCCTCAAGTTCTGCCTCCACTTTTGTCTGTTTTTCTTTCACCTTCATCAGCTCCTCATCCTTGGCTTGAAGCTCTTCTTCCTGACGAGTGACCTGAAGAAGAGGCTTCACCTGCAAAGGTTTGAAATGGAAATGTGAGACCCTGCACTCACCTATTTATAGATGAATGAAACAGAACAGAACAGAAGAAACCTTGGTGAAGACTCTCCACCACTGCCAGTGCCTCAGCTTCAAATATGCAGCACAATTCCTCTGCAGGATTTTCAGTGCACTCAGCTGCTGCTGCTTCTTTGCAAAGGCCCTGAAGAGAGCAAAAAGTTTGTGTTAAATACAGCTGACCATCATTTCATTTTTAGGTTACTCAACCCTACAACACTTACAGACCATAAATAGGCTTATTTATAAGTTTCAGTAACTACATTAAATTTATGAGTTCTTGCTCCTATAGAGTCAGAGCAAGAGCTGAATTCACCATTTCTAATAATTAAAAATGCTACTTGATCTTACTCTCAATGGGCTTTTTTCTTAAAAAGACAAAACCAGGATGGATTTGCTACTTTAATTTTTAAAAACCAGCTTTCCAGAGTACTTCCAGGAACCTCCAGTGGGACAGGAAGAGAGACAAAGTAATTTGCAGCCACTGAAAAGGGTTCAAAGACAAGAGCAGGGAAAGGAGATATTGTTAAGGAATGACGGTGCAAATTCTTCCCAGGCAAAAATCCACTTAATACCCAGGATACAATTACAGTTCCTCAGGTGACACATTCAGAAAATCTGTCCTGAAATAGAAGTTTTAATGCACAGCTCCCTGTCAGAGAGGTTTGAGAGAGCCAAAGGAAGACCCGGCCCCAAGAGCACACTCACTTCCTGGCCAGGTAGCCCCTGCACACTGCCTGGAAGAAGATGATGATGTCTGTGATCTTCAGATCCCTCTCTTCCTCCAGGTGTGCCAGGACTCCAGCTCGGAAGAAGATCTTGCTCTGTCCAATTCTATACAAGTTGGGGTCCAGCTCCAAGGCTCTGATCTAAACAGGCAAGGGTGTTGTTGTTACACCAAGAAAAGAACAAGTTTGGGGAATCTTTCAATGTTTTGACAGTATTTAGCTATAAACACTTACCATACGCTCACAGGCTTGCTTACCATCCATGAAACCTTTGGGAATTGCATTGGGAGTGAGGATCTCATACCTTGAAGGCAAATGAAAAAACACCTTTACATCCAGCAATAAGCAATGTGATTTACAGTATACATTTACAGCATAAACTATAGTAACCAAGTGCACAGTTAGGGAATTTCTCCAGGAAGCTTTTCCAGCAGCCAATTTTGGATTGCTTCCCTTTTCCTACTGTCTTTAGAATAAACTGTAGTAATTAAACACTTGAAAGTTCAAGGCCTCACAATCAGGTCTTGATTTTCTTTGAGCTGGGCTGGGGGAGGAGAAAGGAGTGAAGGATCTTTAATTATTTAACAAGGAACTTTAACTGCAAAGAACTCAAAATTCAATTATTTAACGAGGAACTTTAATTCCAAAGAACTCAAAATTCATTTAACAAGGAACTTTAACTTCAAAGAACTCAAAATTCAATTATTTAACAATGAACTTTAACTCCTAAGAACTCAAAATTCAATTATTTAACAATGAACTTTAGCTCCTAAGAACTCAAAATCCTGTTGGTGCTGTTACCTCTGCCTGAATTCCTGGAACACGATCCTGTTGGGGAATCCTTGCCGACAGATCCTTATTCCTTCCAAAACCCCATTGCACCGGAGCTGATCTAGAACCAGATGTGGGTCCAGTTTTCCAGCCTGGACAAAACAAATCAAGGAATATTTTAATTAGCATTTGTGGCCAATCGTACTTTCAGTTTTTCAGGCCAAAAGCTAACTGTGTGAGTCAGGGGATGTGCAGGGAATTCTCAGAGGATATTGCTCGGTGTGACAACCGTGACAATCAAACTGTGACAGGACAAGGAGGACCCAGGCAGGATGCAGGACTCAGAGCAGGTGACAAGTAAAGAGAGGCAAGAACAAGGAGTGGCCTGAGCCCTTACCCTCTTCTCGTGGTTGGGGATGATGCAGCGCACGAAGTTGGGGTTGGTGTTGCGCAGCGTGGCCATCAGCTTGGTCAGAGACTCCTTGTAGAGCTGCCCCACGGTGCGGAACATCCCCTTCTTGGTCTTGTAGGCTGAGCCAAAGGCTGTCTCGGTGATGCCCGTGACCTGGTCCAGCCCCACGATGCGATCCACTGGTGGTGACAAGAGGGAAGGGCTGAGTGGCCCCTGGGGCTGGCAGGAGGTGGCAGAGGAGTGGCAGCAGAAGCTTTGGGGACAATGCCGCGAGTGCCGGGGGGCGAGGCAGCCGCAGCAGGGACGGGGACACTGTGCACAAGCTGGGGACCAAAAGCCACAAACTCATCCAGCACTAGAGTGTAGCTTCAGGAGGTAGAGGCTGAAATATCCAGCTCTTTGCTTGCAGTTCTACATGACCAGGAAAGCTGTTTGCTGTATTTAAACCAGCTTTATAGAGATGGAAATCCCAGCTTCAGGCAGCTTTCTAGCTGAGCTCTTAGAGTGCACAGCATTTCTGGGTTGAGCATTTGGAATTACATATCTGTGCATGAAAAGTCACTTATGACAATGAGATAGATTAAACCTGAGTTTGATTCATGTTTTAATAGGAATTTAAGTGCTATTTCAGTAACAAGAGGGGAAAAGTATTTGCCAGACTTGTGCTTGTGGTGTTTGGAAGTCCTTCCCATTTTTAAATACACCTGCAAAGACCTCCCTACTCAAAAGACCAGGAAAACTCCACACCAAAGCACTTCCAAGCTGCCAGAAAGCATCACAATAATGATTTTTCTTTGATTTTTGGGAACATTTTGGGTAAGGATCTCAAGGGTTTGTTTTTCAGAAGCACAATTAGAAATGTGACTGCCATAATTAAAACCTTGAAGGTGATTCCATGTGCATGTCAAGAATTATGTAAACAGTTCACTAAAAGATACACAGGTGGCTTAACACCTCAATAATTACAGCTGGTGCTTCTCAGGACGAGCAAATCCCAACATTTGTGGGTTCTCCATGAAATCCAAGCTGGGCAGTCAGAAACAAGCAACTATTTGTAGGCTACAGCTTCAATTTTGTCACATTAACTTCAAATTCATTTAAACCAAAGCAGAGGGAATTATGCTTTACTACCAGAATTGTCTGACAAATAAGGAACACTATTTAACTTCTTCCTAATATTCCACTGGTCAAAGGTCTAATAAATTTAAAAAAAAAAAAAAAAGGAAAATTAAAAACATAGAAACACAGGGCAGCAAATTTGAATAATCAGTTGTAAGCCTTGCGTGTAGAGCAGAGCCCAGATCCTCCACAGGGTTTTGAACACAAGAGTTAAACTTAGTAAAGTTGGAGAAATAAGTAGGTGGTAAGGTGTTTATAAGGTCATATCCCAAATATTTGTTTTGAAGCAGAATTCTGTCCCAAATCAGACATGGGATAGAGATGACAGGGAGTCACTTTTACAGAGGATGAAATGCTTGTCAATATTAGAAAGCTGCACCCACCAGGCCCCACTAAGGACTGCAACCACTCAGCTTTTTTTCACCCTGTACTCTCTACAATTTGGCAAACAGATCTGATCCTGCACAGTTTTACTTTGCTCCTCTCTGTGCTCCAGCTCTAGGAGGGTGATTTATATTTCCAACAGGATTACTGGAGTTAAATGTAAGCTCTACCTATAGGTTTAAAGCATGAACTGCATGACTGGACCATCACCCCTGAACAAAGCTCTCCAGGAGTTCCTTTAGGAACACCCCTGGTTTCCTCAGGGATGGGATGTATCAGGAGTAGTGAAAATCTGAAGGCACAACCTTCACATCCATGTTTCTAAACTTGGGGAGAAGAATGCAAGAAGGATGAGGAAGTTGAATTAAATAACTAAAGTGTCTTCAAAGACATTCCAAGTGCATTTCTTGATTTCTCAATACTCAAAAAACATCTGCAGCTTATACAAATATTAAAATTAAGAGGTTTTTAAATTAAAAAAACAATTCCAACAAGGCTGGAAGAAATTTATTTTACTTTCTACCCCCACTAAAACTGCAGCACTATGCTGATACTTCAAAACATTCTCAAGCTCTCCTCCCAGAAGGACACAGCCACATCCTAAAACATCCCAGAGTTTGTCAATGTTGGACTGCAGAAAGAAGCTTGATAGTGTTACAAAGCTTTTGCATTCTGTCAAATGCTTGGAGCTACCAGAATTGTCACTTAGAGGCAATTCTACATCTCCTCATGGAACCAGGAAGCAACAAACCTTTTCATCTGCAATGCATAACTGGAGATGCTTTGTGTGTGTGCAGCAGCAGCTGGACAGGAATGCACTGGGGGCCCCACGGGGGCTGGGGGGGTTTTACCTAAATTCAGCATGAAATGAGAAGTTCATGCAAGCCTACGAGCAAAAATGGTTCTCCTGGAGGTACAACAGCCCTGCCTTTAGTAGGCCTAGTGTTTATATCCATTCACCTGGTGGCTCATGAAGACCAGAAATATTGTCATAGAAACAGGCTCTCTGAATATTCTGAATCTCTAAAGCAGAGAAACAGCAGAAACAGAAAGACAGAAGAGCAGATACACAAGACACTTGAGTTAGTAAAAACAACAGGTTCATCAGTTGCAAACACACTTCACTGTGCTACAAAAACAGTCAGGCCACAACATATTCCATGCACATTTCAATGGTCTGTGGGAACAGGGGTTGAGGATTTGGACCAAAACACAGTTAATTGCTCTGTGTGTGTCCTCCAAGGGAAAGGAGCAGATCCCCAACCAAAAAGTTCTTTATAGATTCATTAAAACTGCTCTCTGTGGCTGCCCAAAGAGGGAAACTCAGCATTAACCTCCAGCACCACCTAAATCACAAGCTTCATTTTCTCCTCAAGTAACAAACTACAGGGTTTATATCCTGTGACACATAAATATACTCTCATCAGTAGACTGTGAAGTTAAAAAGCAGGCTAGAAAATCACTGCTAAGTATTTATGTGGCTATTTCTGCTTTTTGGAGTCATTTGGTAGAAGAATGATAAATACTTTCAGGTGATGGGCAGGTAACCTGGCTGAGCAGCAGTGTACAGTTAAAACAGGATTTGATTTTCATGTGCAATATCTCAGCATGGCTACTGCTGTTAATGCAATTCATTTTAGGAGATGTGGATTTCCAGAGTACCACCCACCACAGCACAGGATATAACTGTGCTGATGCTCACAGGAGACAATGTTTACAAATTTACCAACAGCAAGAACCACTACAGCTGCTCATACTCAGGACTCCACTGCAGCAAGTCCCAAGCCAGAGTTTCAGACAAGATTCCACAAGAAATTGGACACAGAAAAACGAGTAATAAGTGAATATCAGTTCCAGTAATGAACATGAGAAGCAGCTACTCAGAAATGGAACATGTGCAAGGGACCAGAGGTGCAACTCAGCTTCCTTGGTGTACTTTGAGCACTAAATAAGAGAGAAAATGCTGTAGATATTTACAATGGAGAAGTGGAGGGTGAGGAAGGAACAGGTATAATAAAACCCCAAACAAGTCATCCAGCAAGGTGAAATCACCAACAATCTTTGCTCAGAGCTCTCTTACCATCCTTCCAAAGCTCAGCCACGAATTTGTCTGAGGACTGGTGCAGGAGTGTGGCCACGTTGTCGTTCAGGGGATCCATGTTCTTCATCAGCCACTCATCTGCCTTGTAGTCCACCTGCAGAGCAGGCACAGGCTCAGAGGAAAAGCAGCTCTGGGTTTCTATTTAGCAGCATCAAACACCAGGGGTGTTCTCTCACTGTCAATGCTCAGAATCACAAAGGCTGGACAAGACCTCCAAGCTCAGAGTCCAGCCCTGGGTGTTCACATTTGCTTGCTGAGCCTCCTTAGAACAGCTCAAAGTACCACAAGTCTGTTGTGCTTTTGAAAGAGTAAATGGGAGTTTTCTTTAAAATTCAGCAATCTGATTTCTTTCTTACTGACAGCTGGGTGTTTATTTGCTGTCCAGTTTATTGCCAAAGTAAGGTTTCACTGTGAAGATGTAAAACCAGCTCTAGGATAGATTACTTTACCAATTACTTTATCTTAATTACTGGAGAGTCAATTAAGGATGTGCTGCAGCATGATTTTTAATAATTTCTCTACAGTATTTACATTTAAACACCTGCTTTTGTACAGAAAACAAAGTTCTTATCTTTAAAGAGCCAAACCTGTGGTTTCCAAATAAACCCCAGCTCAGCAGCTAAAAAATCATTGATACCAACCTGGGTTTCATCCCAACCCAGGGAGCTCTAAAATTCCCTAAGTCCAACAAAATCTCTATTGAGATTCTGCTTCAACCAAGGCAAAAGTTGTCTATTTCTTCATCCAGGCTTTGGAAAGAAAGCAGAGTATTTTCCCCAACCAACCTTTCCAAACAAGAATTTAATGTTGTACCCTTACCTTCCCTGCATAGTGAATAATGCAGAAGTCTGCTTTGTCCTTCAGTTGTCTTGGCTTTTGGAACTTGGAATGAGTTCCTTGTTCTTGGACCAATTTTTCCACAAATGTCTTGTCAGTAGCTTTAGGGAACCAGCATTCTTCATCCAGGAGTGCCAACACACCAGGAGGATTTGCCTGAAATGCAGGTTGATAATGTGTTCATGTTTTATATATAAATATATTTAAAAGTTTAATATTTCCAACAGTCCTCTGAACATCACAATAAGGGTAGTCCAAAATGATTCAAGCCTAATTTCAGTTAAAGAAGGATGTTCTGGCTGGTTCGAACAAACTCATTCCAGTGTTTATGGAGACACCACTGAGCTGGTCCAGGGCTGACCAGAGCCTTGCTTTGTAAGGGTTTATATTTCAAAAGTGCTGAGGGAATGCAAAGTTCACACATTTGGTGAGAGATGTTTCAATGTACCTGGCATCACCCTTACAGAACAACTGTGAGGGTACTGAGGTTTGCTTTTAATAAATATTTACTTAATTAATAAATAACTTGAGGTATTTTTGGATATTCACCTAAATATGTGCACACTGAGGGCAGCCACACCTGCCCCCTGAGGCTTTTTGGAGGAGATTTTACCTTCCAAAGAGGCAGAACTTTCTAAGTTCCACACACAACGTTCAGGCCTCTGATAACTGAAAGAAGATTTCCCTTTTCCCAAAGGAAAAGAGGAATGCAGCTTTTCTGCTGGTCAGGATGCACAGCAGCACTGGGAGCTCACCTGCACCCCAGGACACACAGAGAAAGGCAGGGAGCAGTAACTGCAATGGACCAGGTTTCATTTAAAAGATCACAGGTTCTGAGATGGAAAGAACAAACTTTCAGGAGTTTCTGTTCTCCCCATCTGCTCCTCCTGCTCTTTAAAGGCTTCTTCAGCTTCCATAAATTGAGCAACCAGAGGAGGATGTTAAAAACCACAGAGACTAAAACCACTTTTTCTATTTGCAAAGCAATCTTCTGAGGGAAAACTCTACACCAAGTTTCAGGAATTTTGCTATTGATTTCCAATGAAGGAAGTGTGCCACAAGTCTTGGAAAAACTTTCTACCTGAGTCCCAAAGCTCCTACACCACAATGGCACAGTTTAATGACACTGACAGGATTAATGACTTCATTAGTACCAGGGAAAAAGGTATAAAAATAGCAGCTCATATCTTGAGCTCAGTGTTTTACACTGACATAAGGGCAAAATCCCCTCTGGATAAATCCTTTTATTAACAATACACAGTATTTTAAATTGGAACTTCAGCATTCCAGTTAATTCCCTTTTAATGACAGCTCCACAAGAAATGTCTCATTTGCAGGCAGCAAAAGACACAGTCAGCACTCCAAGCTCTCCTCCTCAGAGCATTATTCATATGCAAACTTACAGGCCTTTCAATTAAGTCAATGCAAGGCTGCAGATCCAGGCCAAAATCAATGAAGTTCCACTCGATCCCCTCTCGCTGATATTCCTCTTGCTCCAGGATAAACATGGTGTGGTTGAATAATTGCTGCAGCTTCTCATTGGTGTAGTTAATGCAGAGCTGCTCGAAGGAGTTCAGCTACAAGAATAACATCAGTATTCAAGAATGAGTCAGTGACAAGATACCACACATCTGGGAGTCAAAAATTTGACTTTATAAGGAAATTCTCCAAAGTTTGCAAAGTTCGAATGTAACGTAAAGAAAACTGGAAAGCAATTCTACAAATCTTCATTATACAAATAATCGTAGGAACAACTACCATACATAAAAGAAGGATTAAAGATTAAATTATGACTTTTTGGCACTGTAATTTTGGGCTGTCAAAGCCTTTGAACACCCCAAGCAAAGACCTTGAGTAACCTCAGAGCATGCTGCTTTCAGTGCCTCTGCAGTGTGTCCTGATCCCACAGAAACAGGGAAAAGGAAAAGCTGAGCAGGGATATTTCCAAATACCTCGAAGATTTCAAAGCCAGCAATATCCAGGATTCCAATGAAAGAGGCTCCCTGACGTTTGGTCCTGTCCAAGGCTTTGTTGATGCGGTGAACGAGCCAGCGGAAGAGGCGCTCGTAGGTGGCCTTTGCCAGAGCTTCCACTGCAAAGTCTGCCTGAAAATCCAAACAGGAACATTTATTTAGCCTGGAAAAGCCATCAAAAGGACACAGACATGGATGTTATCACAAATAACTCAGTAAAAGAAGAAGTTGGATGGAGTTAATACCAGTGGAGGAATGAAAACAAGCAGTAGGAACAGTTTGGAGTTTGAGCAACGTTAAGAAAAATTTCTTTCTAAACTGTTTCATCAAAACAAAAGCTCTCCAAGTATTTGATAATGTCACAACATGAAAGGATGAAACCAGGAGAAAGTCAAGGAAAGGGAAAGGTTTCTTCTATTCTACAAATTATTTTTACCATATAAGAACATTTTGTAAAGACAGTAAAGCTTAAACAGAGCAGCAAACACTCAGAGCCAATTTCCTTTGTTAGGAGCTGACGAGGATGAGGATGAGGATGAGGATGAGGATGAGGATGAGGATGAGGATGAGGATGAGGATGAGGATGAGGATGAGGCAGCTTCACTCGGACTTTAAAGCACCTTTTACAGCTCACCTGTTCTTTGGTCTGGGCTTTCTGCACATAGTCCCTGCCCACTTTGATGCGGGGGGTGAGGATGGCGCGGGTGAACTCCATGACGTTCATTCCCAGCAGGTGGCAGAGCTTCTGTGCGACTGCAAGGGACAAAGAAGGGACACTGAGCCCCTTCCCGGACCGGGGAGCAGCTCCTCACTCGAGCTGCCATCTCAGGAGCCAGTGCCCAGCCTCAGGGGCTCTGTCCCCAAGGCTGGCAGATCTCTCCAGAGGGACACAGCTCGATGTCCTTGGGGAGCAGGGAAACGCTGGATTTCAGGAGGTGGCAGCTCATTCATGCTCAGGTACTCATTGCCTCACTTTAAAAGGGTTAAAGGTTACTTTTTAAAAGGTTACTTTTTACTTTTCTCATCCCCAGGGGAAAAGAACAGTATGGGGACATCACACATCAAATCCATCATCCTAAATGTGGCTTAAAAACTGGTTCAATTCTGTGCTAGCACAAACCAGGAATGTCACATTGTCCAGGGAGCTGAGGAATCCCCACCCCTGGCAGTGCCCAAGGCCAGGCTGGACAGGGCTTGGAGCACCCTGGGACAGTGGAAGGTGTCCCTGCCATGGCAGGGGTTTGGAATGGGATAATCTTTAAGGTCCCTCCCAACCCAAACCAGTCTAGGATTGCAAGTATTTGACACAGAATAACACCACAGGTATCAGCAGAACCTTCCTTATGTCATTTCATTATTTAAATACTGCATTACCCACAGCAGCCCTACAGACTCCTGTTGCATCAATCCTGTCCCTAAACACGTGGCCCAGGAGGTTGGGTGGTTGTGATTCCACACTTCTAAAAATGACAGTGACGCTGAAGGTATTTTTAGGACCAGGGAAGTGCTGCCCTTTAGCAGGAAGCTCTCCACACCACCCAGTAAGTACTTGGCCCCTTATCTTTATCATCTGATAGCTTCTTTTACTGTCAAAATGAAAATAAAAAGCTGTTTTTTCAAATCAGATTGGAAAACAGATTTTCATAAATATATGAGAGTTTCTGCTGCATTATTTTTTTCTTTAGTATTAAAAAAGCTATTATTGCTCTTTAATGTTGAGATTCTCTGTCTGGCCATATGCTCACTAGAAGGGTTCATGACCTGACACACAACCAGTGAAATCAGGGGAGTGTCACAAACTGAGCACTCCTTCCCTTGAGCTACAAACAGGAGCAGTTCTGGGCTCTGAGTATAAAAATATGCACCAGCACATCAGATAAAACTCACAACCTCAGGAGTCAAGTAGAAAGTGCTATCAGGATCTCTAAAACAAATAAAACAAGAACTTGAAAATATGAAGTAGCCACGAGCTTGTTGCAGTGACACACTGGATACGGTAAAGGATATTACAGTGCAAGGAAGGAGGCTCCCCCCTCTCCCAGAGAACCCCCAATACCACCCTCAGCTCCTTGCATAAACCAGGGACATGGAATTCATTGTCCCAGCCTTTCCAGGCAGTAATAAACTGCAGTTTAGATGGAACAACACCAATAAACCCCAGCAGGTGTAATCCTAAGCACCACATCTGCTGAGCCACTGCAGGAGGCTGCAGCCAGCACTTCTGAGCTTCCTCTGAAGAAAATGATCCCAATTCCAAACTGTCCAAACTCTCACATATAAGGGCAGGACTGGGTCACACTATCTCAGCTGGCTTCATCTTGCACTTTAAAATAAGCATCATTCATCTGAGGATCACAGGATGGTCTGTGGTGGAAGGGACCTTCAATATCATCAGTTCCAACCCCTGCCACAGGCAGGGACACCCCCTTGTTTGTCTGTAATGAGAAAGGGCCATTCCAAAGGTGTGACTGGAGAAAGCTCTGACTGTTTGGTTACTGCTGGGGTTTGGACAGAAAACTCTGAATTAATTACAAAGCCAAGATACTGAGGAGCTCCTATCAGAGGTGAACATGAACTTGATGAGATTGCTTTGAACTTCTGCCCTCTCAGCAGAAAGGCTCCCTCCCAATCTGGTGAGCATGAAATGATTCTCCAAGTACAGATCTGCATCCTCCTAACCCACAAAGGCTCTGTGGCTTCTCTGATATCTGTATTTGAACCCAGGATTTGTTTATCTACATTTACCATCTATAGGGGAGAATTTGCTCCCATGTTCTTTGAATTGGTTCCCATCTGCACTGCCCACACAACCTCCTTCCCATCCACAGAGACAATACCTGACCTGTATCACACCCAGGCTCTAAACCAGAGGAGTCCCTATCAGGACACAATGATTTCTCCACAGGATGCAGGGAAACCCCTCACAATGAGATGTGACAAGAAAAGAGAGGTCAGTTACACTCAATTTCTTCAGAAAGATGCAATCATATAGACCACATCACCAAATTTTTACATACAAGAGGACAAAAATATGCTTTAACTGAGCTTTTCATCCTTTTGGCTTTAGAAGTCAGAATTTTGTATCCAGTACTATAAATATCCCAGAGTATCAATATATTTATAACCAGTGTTGTAATTCAGAACTGATGTCTAAAAACCAATGGTAATGCAACTAAGTCAAGATAGTCAAAAACCATCTCTATCTTTCCACATGGACAATCATCCAGGTGGGTTCTCTAAAACAGCAGGAAAAGTCCAAAAAAATTAACCCCTCAGCCATCTTTTCTCCTCACTGCAACACAAAAAGTGCCAAAAGCCAGGTCAGAACTACTGAGCTTTAACCCCCACCTGGGCAGCAGCCAGTGCCCTCAGAAAAGACAGTTTTGGGCATTGCAAGTGACCCACGAGCTCAGCAATTTGGGACAGTCACAGAATGAGACTCAGAACCTGAGCTGTCCATGAGCAGCAGCTCCTGGGAATGGTGGTTCCCACTGATGTCACTTCTCCAAACTGTCTTTCCATGAAAACATTTCAAAGGCTGCCACTGGATCCTTAAATAAAACCTCAAATGTGCCTCAGCAGCTTTTTTCTTTTTGGGTGGGGGAAGAAATAGATCCTTCAAAATGCTGATTGCATTGCAGGCACTGATAAATTCAGTGTCAGCCACACTGGCAGGACACTCCAGAAATCAGCCTGTTCTAAATGCAGCATTCCTGTCTTCAGCCACTGCACCATGGAAGTTGTGCTTGGCTCCAGGGCTCTTATCATTGGCAACAAAACTGCTCTCAGCAACCAAAGAAAACAAACTGCTTTAAGCACGAACTTCTTCCTAGGGCTTAAGTCTTTGGAGAGACCAATAAACAAGATTACAACCAAAATACTTGTTCAAAGCTCAGCAGCAATGCAAACAGCATAAATTGCCCTGATGGACACTTGCATTTGTCTGCAGGAGGAGATGGAATGGGAGGGGTTCAGGAATTGCCTGTTGGTGCCATCAGCCCAGGCCTGGCCTCATTCTGGCCCAGAGCACTCCCAGGGATGCTCAGCCCTGCTCTGTGCTTGGCAAGATGAGCCCTGGACAAAGGGCAGGAGAGAACTCAGACAGGTCAAGGGACACCCTCCAGACGTGGGCAGCTCACCAGTGTTCTCTGGCATGGAGGCCTGGTCTGTGTTCCTCTCCTTCTTAAAGGAAATGTTTCCAAACTGCAGCACTGAGGACACCACTTTCAGCATTGCTGTGAGAACAAGAGAACAAGAGACACGGTGTGTGGTTTCATGGCAGAGGGTTCAGCTGAACAAATTTTTCTTCTGTTTGTTGTGTCACTTTCCTTCCAGATTCCAAGGAGAAGTTCAGGGAGGAAATACAATTTTTGGGCAAATGGCTTGAATTCAGTTCCAGTTGGAGTTAAGCAAACATTTTCTTCAGGCTGTCAAAGACACTGAAGCAACATTAAATTTGGTGACATTAAATTAGCAGAATGCGTGTGTGCTTGTGTGTGTGTGTGTGTGTGTGTGTGTGTGTGTGTGTGTGTAAAAGAGAAAAGGACACTCTGAAAATTCCAGAGCCTCCATAACTTACACAAGATCTCATCATGTGAAAAGCCCATGATATGCATGGCTTCCATTGTCTCCTGGAAGTTATCCTTGTCTTGTTGCCCAGGGATGGGGATGTAGCCATTAGATAAAAATCTGTAATTGTTAAATCCTTCGAGCAGCAGGTCAGCTGTGTTGGGGGCAAGGGGAAGAGACAGAAAAATCAGCTCAGAAATGCTGTTCACACCCACCCAAGCTCTGTTCTCACTCAATTCCCCAGCTCTGCTTTAGGAAATCAGTTCCTCAGATATGGCTACAAGCCAGGACAGCAGCTTCTGAAACCCTAAAAATACAAGTGCACCTCCCAAGCTGAGGCCAGACTCAGACTCTCTCTCTGCAGCAACCTCCATGAGCTCTTGAATGCATTGAACCAGCCCACAGAACACTACCCAGATCCAGCATCATCTCAAATCTGGAATATCCTAATAGGAAAATCTCTACTGAAAGGTAACAGACTCAGGCAGAAATGGAGTTGGGGATTGATGATCACATCAAAGATGTTGAGCACCAGCTTATCTCACACAGGAGGAGTGGATCAGTTCTCTGAAGTCTGTATCTTTATTACCTTCACTTATCACAACCTACCAGAAATTCCCAAGGAAGGGAAAAAAACCCAAACAGAGTTGAGATAACCACCCCAGCACTGTAATGGCTTGAAGAAAGCCCCAGGGTTTCCTTAAGTTTGGGTTAAATTTCTCTGTAGGCTGGAGGAGATGGGGCTGCTTCTGCTGGCCAGGGCTGGCTGTTTTCAACTGGGAACTTTGCAGCTCCAATCCAGGATTCCCAGCCAGAGCCTGCCCAAACTGGGCTTTGGCATTGAGGAGACATTGGCTTGAAATGCCAGAGTGGCTCCCCAGCACCTCTGATAAAACACAGGAGTTATCTCAGAGCAAAGCTACCTGGCCTCTCCTTCTTTTACAACTCACCATTCACAACCAAAGAATAATTCAAACCCTGTCCCACTGAAACAACAAACACAGCACCCAACAGGTTTCAAAGGGGTTTCCCAGCTTACACTTGAGGTGCTCCCCTGCCCCAGCCAGGAGCTGATAGAAAATGTGGAACGTCCGCTCGTCCTTGGCCTGACGGACAGCTCGAGACTTCTCCAGCAAGTCTGGGAACACCTGGAGTCAAGGGTCACCTGCAATCTGTGCTTAAAAACCTCCAGAGCAAACAAGAGCTCCAAAGCAGGCTATGGGATTAGTCTGAGACCAAAGAGAATTTTAGTAGTAATGTCCAGGACAGCTGTGGCAGTGCCCAAGGCCAGGCTGGACAGGGCTTGGAGCACCTGGGACAGTGGAAGGTGTCCCTGCCATGGCAGGATGGGCTTTAAGGTCCCTCCAACCCAACCCTTCTGGGATTCTGCCACTGGACTAGGTCCAACATGAACTTTTAGTGACTAAGAAAGAGATTTCCAGCTGGTAGAAACCCACTTTTCATCTCAGCAAACTCTTGACATTTCAACATTCCAATCCCTTGGCTGTTTCTCCCTGCATTTCCTGCATTCCCCTGCATTTCCTGCATTCCCCTGCAGCCAGCCCTGTCTGCCATGGCTCAGCTGCAGTTTGGGTGAGGGGGAGCTCCCATCCTTCTCCATCACTTCTACTGAGGTCATAGCTGAACTCTTAATCCCAAAAACACAGCAGCTGCTGAATTCAGAAGTCCTTTATCATCCAAAGTGCATTTGTCATTCCTTCCAAGCATTGCATTTTTCCACAACAATCCACACTGCCTTTAAACAGCTCCCAAATTCAATTTCTGCAGCAGGTAGTGCCTGATTAGCTGCCATGAGCTGTAATCTTATTAAACTTTTTTATTTCTTGGTATTCCATATTGTAAAGCAAATGTAGGACAGGGATTTGAAATGACAGTGGCAAGGATGAGTTCTGGTGATGAAGAAGAAATTCCCCAAAAGTTAAATCCTGTTTTCACAAAGCTCTGGGCAAAACAATTCATCTGGACTTTCCTAAAAGCTGCCTTCATTCCTGTGCTGTGGTGAATGAAAAAAACACTTATCATTGCAGAATATTTTGAATAACTATAGATCTTTCCCAGCCTTATTGGGAAATCACATTTTCTGACAATTCCAAACATTAAATGCACTTTAGATCAAGCAGTTTCAAAACACAGCAACTAAATGGAAACTTAACTACAGAATTGTTTATGATCAATGTTCACTTAATGTTCTTTACCAAGACTTCCAACTTCATCACTTTATGACCACTCCACTGCTATTCTCCCAGAAAACTCAAAATTACACAATACATTTTTAGCACAGAAAAACAACTTCAGGGAAGGGCTTCCAGTGCCAGTATTTTTACTTGGTTTTACACTCATAAAGAAAAACAAGTCTTAGAGCTAAAACTGAATTTGCTTTGGTATTAATTATAATTAACCAAGTATAATAGAAGGCATGGTGTTATTGAACCTTCCTGGGTACCTAGAGGAGCTGAGGGGGCCCAGCTCTGTCCCTGGAGCAGGAGCATCCCTGTCCCTCCAGGCAGGGGCTGCTCCCAGCTCAGCTCCTGGCACGATGCAGAGGCTCAGCTCCTCCTTAGGAAGGCATTGGGGCATTTTCAGAAATGCTCCCAGAGAAAGCACATTTTACATGGTTTCCTTTTTAAACACACCCTGGGTTTAAGGCCAGCCTGAAAACCCTGCAGGTTTCAGAGTGTGGAATTTGGGAGTTTAGGATTTCCGAGCTCGAGGAAGCCGCTGAATCTGTGATATTTGATCAGTTATTTTGAAACAAAGGAAGAGATGGATGCTGTCAAAGGAATGTCCAAGTGTGGCAACCTTTCACTGCATTCCAATGAATTCTAGGGTTAAAAGCAAAACAAAGCAGGGAAGCTGCATTTTGCAAGGATGTGGCAGGAAAAAGGATACAGGTCTCAATGTTGGCCCCAACAATGTAACCAGTGACATCGAAGTTAATCCTGATGAATTTGCCCTGCAAAGAAAAGAAGAAATTTGTTTGTTTGTTTTTAATTAAGACAATGCTGTCTATACCAAACATAATCAAAATGCATTCATGGATCAAGGATTTCCCAAGTTCAAGGGAAACCCTTCCCCTTCCGTGGGCTCAGCCATCATTCCAATGGAGCACGTTGCACACAAACACACTTCCAAGACTGAGGGACTCTTAGCGCAGATTTATTTGGAATCCAGATTTTTTTTCCCTGAGCAAACACTCTGGCTGAGGTGGGAAGCAATGCTGAGATTCCAGGTGTGCACATTTCTACATCATTTTCTGGTGCCTGAAGGGGCTTCAACTCCTGAACCTCAGGTGCTGCCTGGCACAAAAGATTTCTCCTTCCTTTCCCAAAAGGAAAATGTCTCCATGGCCTCTCTTCAGCTCATCTAAGGGCTGAATCCTGTTGACACCATCACAGCACTGAGTCCAGGGCTTTGGAAAAACCACATCAAAGGGAAGCAGTCAGTGCTGCCACATAAATCCAGCAAGGCCACTCTCTTATCCAGTGCAAACCAGAGATTTATTCCCTGGAACACAAGAGAACTGCCTTTGGTAGCAGAAAAAAAGGGGGAAAAATAAAATCCATTGGCCACTGGGCTTCTCTGAGTCCTCATGGGTTATCAGAAGCAGGGGAAGGCTGTCAAGCCTGCATGGCTGAACATCACCACCTCTCACTTCGTGGGAGGAGAGAGATTTTTTTAAGTCAGGTTTTAAAATGGCTGTTAAAGATGATTTTTTTCTGCATGAGATGAGACCATCTGGAATGAATTATACTTGCTCCTTTATGAAAACAGAGCTGGAGCCATCAGAGTGATTATATTCATGATGGCAATGCAGAGCTCAAAATAACACAAACCAGATGCTAACATCTTTTAAGGAAAAAAGTATTTTCATTAAATTAGTACAGTCTCTGATGGATTCAAGACAGGTAACAAAGTAGAATCGTTGTGCAGTGAAACCTGTTGATGTTATAAATCCTGTACCCAGCTTCTATAGGCATCAGGCAACATTATAAATAACAGGGTTGTAAAATTTAAAACGCTGAATTTCCACAAAACTGTGCTCTCCCTTCTCAGCTGAAAGGGCTGATGGATTTAGTCATCCAGTTTTCCAGAGTTCTTATCAAGGAGTTGAGTTCATGCATTATAAATCCAAGCAACTGTTGAAATGTCAAAGGCAGACAAGAAATCTTTCATTTGTTCTGTAAATTTTAGTGCTGTTCTCGCAAGCAAAAAGATTTAATACCTCCTGTACACTTTTGAAGTTGTACTAAAAACATCTTCCCCCTGAAATAAGAGATGGCGTTTTTTTTTTTTCCTTCAAAGGAAAGGAAGTTCTAAGAAGTGGTAAAAAGCTATTTATTCATCCTGAGTTCCACCACAATTTTTAAAACAATGGAACCCATCAGAAGTGGTTATCAGTCACCAAGACACTGTGAACAGCAGGCAGGGACCCAACAAAAACATGGAGCAGCTACAGCAGTGCCTGACACCTGGGCTAAGTCACACTGTGGCTTTTTGACTTTCCTGCAGTAAATCAGTACATTTAGATGGGGTTTTATAAGCAAGTTCTGCGTTTTTGTAGAAATCCAGGATGCTCTCTCCAATCCAATCAATGGATAAAGTCCCAGCTATGGACAAGAAGGCTGCAGGCTCTGCCAATTCCATGGGGATGCCACAGTCCTTCCCACTTCACAGCAATCCAGCAGGATTTGTGCACACAAGCCCCAGCTCAGCTCCCCAGCACAGTTACATTTGTTAGAATATGAACTGCTGTCAGCCAAGGGATGGCTGGAGTTACAATAAAATCATGTTTTTACAATAAAATCATGTTTTTACAATAAAATCACTGCCAAGAGCCAGTGAGGAGGCGTCTTCAGTGACCCCAAAAATGCAGAAGGCATTATAGGAGAACCTGGACTCATGGAGGAAGAGAACAGAGAAATCTTCTGGTACTAACTAAAGAAACACCTAAAGAAGGAGATTTCCCCACAAAGAGCACTCAGGTGCACACTCCAAGGCACAGGGAGGTACTCACAAAGCGGGAGGAGTTGTCATTTTTCACTGTCTTTGCATTCCCAAAGGATTCCAGGATGGGGTTGGCCTGAAGAAGCTGCCGCTCCAGCTCCCCCTAAAAACCACAGAGACAGAAAAACAAACACATTTATCACAGAGCACCCCTGCAGGGTTCGAGTGTTCTGCCTCTCCTGACAGTCACTTCCCCTTCGCCTCCAGAAGGGGATTCTCATCCTTCCCCTCACTCCCAAACCTGCAGAGTCTCCTCCATCCAGGGGTGAACGTGGCTGGATTTTTGGTGGTGTTTTTCTGGGTGGGGTTTCTTTATTAAAACACACACAGAGACACACACAAACAGAGCAGGGAGCAGATAGGACCTGATGGATGTTGAAAGCCACCAAAGATGGAAAAGAAAATTTACATTTAGGGCTAATGAAATCAGGCACAGACCTTGAGTGCTTAAGGGAAGAAATCAATTTAAGTGATTTAAGGTTTTAGATCTAAACTCTGTGTTGACCATACAGCTATCTCAGAATACCTATTTTCAAACTCAGAAATACCTATTTTCAAACTCACTTTCAGATGAGTGAAACTCCCCTTCAGTCAGCCAGACTGAAACTCATCTCATTGCATCACCTCTGACCTGCCCACACCTGAGAGAGCCAAACAGCACAGCAGAACTGAGCAACACCAATTACAAACATTGTTTCCAAATTGCTCAATCCAGCCAGCATTGCTCAGGACGTTTCATGCATTTGTTAAATGTTTCTGTAAGTTCTGGCCAATGAATTTAGAATTTGAAGTTCTTATCTCAAGGAAATTGCACAACAGCTTTTACAAGTGCTGTCCATGAGGAGGTCTGGTAACAAAAAAAGTCTGTGCTGCTTCCAAGAGCCCAGGAGGCACAAATGTACACAGGAAAATATATTGTCTTCTTGCTCTGAAGGATGGTTTGGGAAAAAAAACTTAAGTCAAGCTGTCTGGAATGTAGTCTCCAAATCTGATGTTTGTGCTCATGAACCTGCTTTTTCCAATTATTTATAGTCTTGATGAATAAAGGCCCCAGACCAAGCATCAAAGAACAGGAAGCATTAATTCTTCTAAGGCTTCCACACGGGGTCAATTCTTACACAGGAATTTTTAAAAATTCACTACTTAACACCTGAAAGAGTTTTATTTGTATATTGAAATATACTTCAAGCTCTTCTGGAAATAAATGGCTGCTCCTTCTTTTATGTGACCTCAAGTCATCTGCTCAGAAGTTGCTTGCTTCCAAATGTATTCCCTTCGGGACTACACATTCTCTGAATTCTGGGGTAAGTAAAGAAGGAATAAATGCAGAAGGAATAAATGTGAGTCTGCCCAGAGCAGATCCAGCAATGCCATGGCAGGGCTGCCAAGGTGAGTTTAAAAGCATTTTTAAACTGACAAAAAACCCGCAATTGGAGAGAAACTGGAAGCCTGTTATACCCACTCTGTGCTGTCTGCAATCGATATTCTCCAAATTTCCCATGTAAAAGCCTCAAACACTGGGAATGCTCCCACCTTCCCTCCCCCTGCCCTCTGCCAGCTCCTGCAGGCACACCAAGATCCAAGGGAGCATTCCCTCTTCACAGATCCTGGGATAAACCCCAGTGTGTCCAGCTAAGGAGGGAGTGTGGCACAGCTGACATTCCAACTCTGGAATATTTTGGAGAAGAAAGGCCCTGACTGCACAGTGACTGCTCCATGGGCACGGCTGTGTCCCAGCAGCACTGCCCAGGCTGGGCTGGGCACAGCAGCCTCTGCAGGGCAGCAGAGGAGGGATAAACCTCTGCAATAAACCAGCAGAGAATGTGGATGAGCACATTTATCCAAATCCTCTGACTGGAGGCAGGAAACTCATTTTTGCCACCACCTGTGAGGAGCTGAAGGAAGCAGTTGGATCCTGAGCTGTGGGTGAAAACCATGGGAACGAGCAGCGCTCACTGCTGCACACACAGACCTGTCACAGCTGTCACTAAGGCAAGCACACCCCTCACTGTGGAAAAAGGCTCCTGATTTGGGAGTTTTCCTCTCTCCACGGAGTGCTTTCAGCCAAAACCAATCCTCTTCCTGAAGAGCTCAGTGTTGTGAAAGACTCTGAGCTCCAAAGTGTCAGTTTGGCCCCTGGGCACAGCTCCTGCGTGGGCATCTCCCCAGAACTTGGAAAAAGCAGTATGGGAATTGTGGGAGAAGTGAGGTCATGCAATAGTTCATGCAGGCACCACGAAGACAAGGCCAGGTTATTGTCTCAGTTTCAGATAAGCCAGCAGCACTGGCTTTGGGGGAAGCCTGGGGCAGGCAGTGGAAGCTCCATGCTACTCACATACAACAGGGATCCACTCTGGAGTTCCAAATGACATTGAAACAGAGATGTTAATGATTCCATGCCTTATGCAGTATCAACAGCCTGGGATTAGCATTTTCCACGGACACAGTTAAAATGTTCACCAACAAACATTTTATGTCAACCCTGGCACTCCAGCTCTAAGCAAAAGGAGGGTTAAACCAAACACCACTCCATCTATTTCTGGACTTGACAAATATTTTAGTAAAAATCCTTAGAACTGACTGATGTGTGCAAGGAGGGAGGATTAAGTTAAACACTAAGAATGTCTGCAGCTTCTGAAAGTGAGACCGTGGGCTCAGACACACAGTTGGGCTGCCGAGGTTGAACGTGTACCACACACTCCCAGAGGCAGCACAGCTGGCCAGGGATTGCTTTTTGTTTCCAGTATCTCACACTTGAAGGTTCCTTTGCTATTTCCCTTTGCAGGACAGTTACACTGCACTAAGCAGCTTCAGAGAAATGCAAGGGAGAATTCACCCAGCTAAACTAACCCAGGGGAGCTGCTTCAGTCTCCGTGGCTGCTTACAGCCTGAGGAGCTGGGGCAAAGCTTTTTCTTTATTTAAAAGCTCGTGCCCAGCACAAAGGCAGCACTTACCAGCTCGGGTTGGAGTGGGGCATTTATCTCATGGCAGCAATTGTTTATCCCTTTCCACAGTCCTGCCCTAAACTTCCACCTGAGCCTTCTTGAGGTGAACTCTACCAGGAGAACCACAATTCCTTCTCTCCCCCAGAAAAGTGGGACCAAACAGAGCAATTGCTGCTGTGCCCAGGGATGGGGAGCATGGCATGGGCAGCATTACCTGCCCAGCAGCTCCAGCCAACCTGAGCAGTGGGAGCAGCCAGAGCTCAAATGAGCAAACATCAATTCAGCAGCAGATCCCACTCTGCTCACACCACTTGTCCTAGAAAGTCACTCTTGATCTCAGAAGGCTTTTGGTTATGCCAAGCCCTCTACACTTGAGATCAAGGTCTTCATTGGTGATTTGCAAAGCTATAAAAATATTCAGACAAAACACTTAATCAAAAGAATTTTGTAGCTTCCATTAATCAAATCTTTTATTTAGTGCTTTGTTTAATATTTAAAAAGTGTCCTGCACTCTCTCAGCAGCACATTACCCAATATACACACAGTATTTTGAAGAAGGGTGGCTGGGGAGAGGGCAAACCTTTCATTTCAGGGATTAAAAGTGGTTAAAATCCTTTGCAATGCTGAGAAATTCATGAGCTGCTCACTCTTCCCTCTCTCAAAGCCAGTTAAATATTTCCAAAATTCTCTATTAGCTGTGTGTTCCTTCAAGGTTTCCCACATTATCAGCACAAAGAGAAGAATATACATCAGTTCTCCTACATAACTTTAAAAGCATTAAAAAAAACCACTTGCCTGGTGTTTCACGGGTTTGGGTGATTCGGGCTGTTCATTGCAAACAAACAAATGATAAGTTAGCAAGCAGGCACTCCAGCTGCATGTCACATCCCAAATTAGCATGTCAGCACGTTTAACCACACACTCACTTCACAGAAAGTTTCACAGAAACTGCCCAAATTCATCATAGAACAGAAGTTATTGGCATGTGCAAGGTACTGCAGCCTGTGTTTAGGCAAGGAGTAATTAAACCCAAGATGACAGCTGGCCCTTGAGCAGCGAGGGAAAGGGCAGCAGTTGCATTATTTGGGCACTGCTTTCAAAATGAACCCCAACACCAAGTCCCTTTCCCCCCAGCCTTGGGCACTGTGAGGTGGCTGGGATGGAGGAGATGATCACTGCCCTCAACACTCACAGAGGTTCTGGAACAACACCAGGGAAGCCACACAAAGGAGTCAGGGGGGTTGGTTTTGCACTGTACTACAAATATTTCAGAAATGCAAACCCACATTCAAGACAAGACCTCTGCTTCTTTCTTTCAAGCACCACCACGAGCAGCAGCACAACCTTACACTGGAAATTTTGCCAGCAAAAAGGACAAAGGGAACATGAAGGTAATAAAGTAAAATAAAAACCCTTCAAAATTCAAATGTGCACAGCTTCAGCAGGAATTCCCAATTCCATTATTTCCTCCTTGGCTCAGTCTGTGAGTTTAATAATCTTAAGCTTCATATCTGAGAGCCTGAGGCAAAATATTGTGAAGAAACACACACGACAAGAGATTTTTATACCAAGCCAAATGTACTCCCTCTTTCTATGACTCTTATTTTATTAGTGCAGAATGGCAGATTTTGACAGAGGTCTGTAAAGCAGATGGCACAGGTTTGGCTTGGTCAGGTAAGTAATGTGAATTTTCAAAGCTGCACTCTACCTGCAAGAAAAGAACTCCTGGAATCATGGGGAAGGGCAGGAACACCTCAGAATTCAGAGGAATTTCACTTGTTTATATTTAGAAAAGATGAACTGCACTCTTGGGTGTCCATTCTTGTCCTACTAGAAACAGAACTGAGCACAATCAGGCACAGATTTAACTTCTGTGTGTTTAAATGAGGGCAGTTAAAGCCCACTTGGGAAACCCAGGGGAGCTTTAGCCTGAGAGAGCCTACCAGAGATCCTGTCCTTCAAAAACTAATTCTGTTTCTTTAGAAATTAATAAAACTATTTAAGCAATTTAGCATTTCAGCTACCAAGGCAAATGCAGCCACTGAACACAATCATTATCCTGGAAGTACCAGTAATGAGTTCTACAGTCTAAAATAGCACCAACATGGAAGCTGGCTTTAGTGCAAATAGAGGCAGTTTGAGGTGAGAACACTTTGGGGAAACCTTAAAGCCCCTTCCAGGGCCTAAAGGGGCTCCAGGAGAGCTGGAGAGGGACTGGGGACAAGGCATGGAGGGACAGGACACAGGGAATGGCCTGAAGCTGAAGAAGGACAGGGCTGGATGGGATATTGGGAAGGAATTGTTCCTGTGAGGGCAGGCAGGCCCTGGCACAGGGTGCCCAGAGCAGCTGTGGCTGCCCCTGGATCCCTGGCAGTGCCCAAGGCCAGCTTGGACACTGGGGCTTGGAGCAGCCTGGGACAGTGGGAGGTGTCCCTGCCATGGCAGGGGAGCTGGAACTGGGTAATCTTTGGCATCCCTTTCAACCCAAGCCATGCTGGGACTCTGTGATCTGCATTTGATTTAAAGATTTCATCTGATGGAGACTCAACACCATGCAAGGTTTACTTCCACCTTCAGGCCTTGGAGGAGCTCATGTTTATCATAACCCAGTGCCAAGCACCTCTCCCTCCCCTCCACTGCTCTGCTCTGGCCAGCCCAGCCTCTATTCCCAGTCTCAGGACTGCTGCAGTCTCACCTGGCTCTGCCAAATCCCACAATCACTGAGGTTTCTCTTGTACACTCCCACCACCACCTCCTCCTCCCCACACTTCCGAGCACAGCGCCCAAGACAACATTTTGGGATTACAGAGGAAATGAGACACTGGGGCCACGGATTCCAACACTCAAAAACCAGGAATCATCACTGTGCAGGCTGAAATTCCAGCCCTTGTCTCATTGACTCCATTTCCAAGGCCAATGTGCTAAGGGCTGTGCAGGACTTTGTCAGCTCTAAGGAAAGAGGGATTTTGGGACAGAAAAGCCTCATGGACAAGCAGATGGATGCTAACCATGGCAGGCTGTGCAGGGGATGGGCAGAGCTCCTCAGAGGCTGAAATATTTCCCCACCAGCTGGAGAAGACACCTGGTGAGCCCTTGTGACATCAGTGCTGCTCTGAGCTGTCAGATTTGGGCTCCTTTGGTTTGTTCTATTTTTACAGCAAATCAAAGCTAGCCTCAGGCTTAGCATACAAATCGTTTAAAGAAATAATCAATGAGACATTCAAACAGGCTCAGAAATATACATGTCACTGATAATTATCTGTAACAGGATGGGTACAGACACACTGCAAGTCATGGATTAATTTAACAAGCCTGTTTAGCATCTTCTTATGCACAGGTTCTACACACTGTGCATCACCACCAGCCCTCTACAGCTTTCTAATGAATATGCAAACAGGACCAAATTAGGGCTGCTTCTATAACCCCCATTCTGACACTTCCTACCTTTCCAGTGGCACCTGTGAGGGTTAGACATTCCTTGTTTCCAATATATAAACAAAAACTAATTGTTGCAGAACAAGGGAGACTCATTAATATTTTCAAAATTAGTTTGGTGACAAACATTGTCCATTTTTCATGGACATATGGCAAATCCAGTGCTCACTGTGATACTGCATTGAATGAGGGGCAAAATCCAAGACTTTCACTTAGGACACACCCTGTTCTTTTGGTTCACATCCCAGCTTTCCCCTTTCCTCCCTACACCTTCACAGGCTCCCTGAGAAGTTGCATCATCTCCATCCCTCAAGATTTTCAAATCTCAGCTTTTCTAGGGCTTGGGCAATGCAGCCTCACTTTGAAGAAAGGCACATTTTGAAAGGTGTCTGGACAAGAGGCTTCCAGAAGTGTCTCAGCCTGAGGTATTCCAAGTTGTCAACAGTGTATTTAGAAATACTTGGTGCAAACCCTGCACAATTCCCTTCTCTCCAAATACCTGTTGGCAATTTTGCTTCTGTAGCAATTGAAAAAACACTGGGTTTGTTTAAGGCTGCACAGTGGTAAAGCCAAGAATGTGTATAACTCAAAACCGGCACAGAAAATCCCTTGTGGTGGATGATGTCCCTGACAGTGTCACCCAGAGTCACAACCTACCAGCACATGTGGCAGAGCCATGAACACAGCCCTGACACTGCTGACACTGCAGTCCTGAGAAACCTCCTCCTGTGCCTGCAGAACTCTCAGGCTGCTCAGTGAACACCTACAAACACTAACTTTCATCTTTTCTGTGTGAAAAAGCAGCACCAGTTTGAATAAGTATCAATGCACAGGCTCACATTATTTGCTCTTGATTGAAGCAGAGTCAAGTTCCCCATACGCTTCAGTAGATTTCTCCAAATCTACCTGCAACCTTTCCTTCTCTCCCACTTCAAATCCTCACCTTCTTTTTCCTTCACAGACTGGTCAAAAGTCATCTCTGTTCCTACACAAGTCTGAGCCTTGGCACACTCAGGAGTGTTTTATTATGAAGTGCCCTGCACTAAACTGACAGAAGTTGTAGCTGCTTAGGGGGAAATGGCCTCAAGCTGTGCCACAGGAGGCTCAGGTTGGGTATTAGGAGAGATTTCTTCCCTGGCAGAGTGGTTCAACATTGGAACAGGCTGCTCAGGGAGGTGGTGGAACCAGCACCCCTGGAGGGGTCCAGAAAATGAGTGCAAGTGACACTTCATGGGATGGTTTAGTGGGAATGGAGCATTGCTCAAAGGCTGGACTTCATCTTAGAGGTCTCTGCTGTAATTCTGTAAATCTCTAATTCTATAATTCCATAAGATAATGTAGTTTGAAGGTTCCAGCCACCACAGACATTTCCACAAAGGATTACTACACTGGAAAAGCAGGCACATGCCATTTGTGATTACAGCAAGACACTGTGTGGAACAAAATAAATAAATAAATAAATAAATAAACAAAATAAAACTTAACTGCAAAGAGATCCAAGTGCTCGTAACAACAAATATCCAAACCCATCCCTGTTTCTTAAAATAAAAGAATCACTAAAAATTCAGTGCAAGTGTTGAAGCCTGGCAGGAAATCTGAAGAAAGTTCAACATAAATCAGAGCTGGTTTCAAGCTACCAAAAAACCCAACATTTTCTGATATAAAAGTATATACTCACTTGTTTATAGTGTAATAAAATCTGAGCTTTTAATTATATGCTGGCTACTAGATATAGCAAGTTATAGCAGTTTTTAAGCTGGATGATTTTTCCCATCTACAAGTTAATTTTTGAAAGCACAGGAAGCTTGTTCACAAATATTGTACCAAAAACTGCAGCCAGTGGGAACTAAATCCAGTAAGAATTGCCTGGGTTTATTGAATCTTTTTGAAAAATGGGGTTTATTGCATCAGAAAGCTTTGCTTGTGTTGGTATAAAGCCTTTCATTTCACAATAGAAATTAGGCAGCTGACATGGACTAGAAATTTTGATGTAACTGCTCTTTTCAGCCACTGCTAAAGAGAAAATAATGGTTGAGACAAAATTACACAGATTATATTACAGTTTAATTTTTAAAAAGTCATATTCTTTGAAATGCAAAGATGATAATTTGCAAAAAGAGCAATAAACAAATGAGAAAATACCCCAACTTACAGGAATATTATGGTCCTTTCTTCCTTTATGGGAGGAAGCAACATGAGCAAGGTATTGAATCACTTTCTTGGTGTTCTCAGTCTTCCCAGCACCAGATTCACCTCTGCAAAACAGGGCAGACATTTCCTTCAAAATCCATCTTCAACAACTCAGCAATCCTTTGTTTCCAGCACCTCACTTCATCCCATTTATGGCTCTGACTTTGCAGCAGACAAAAAGCCAAAAGCAGGGATGTTGCAGGGAACTCCAAGGTATTTGTTTAAAATCCTTCCTTCATCCTAAAGCTCTCCTGAGCTTTAAGATGTTGATACAAGGTGTGACATCAGTTTGATTAAGAGCTTTTGGCTTTATGCCTGAACTCCTGTGCTACCCAAGGTGACATCAAACACTTGTCCCCTGCCTGAATCACAGACAGAATTCTTCAGGGTGCAGATACATTTTTATTCTTAAATCATGAGATATATACATACACTTTTATACTTAGCATAATTTTAATATATATACTTTAGATACCAGGATTTGGTTATGGGAATACCAAGTTAAGGGAAACACTCAGTACCTTTAGGAGCCAGAAAAAAAAAANGTATAGTGTGTGTGTATATATATAGTTTTGTTATATATATAATATATATAGCCTTAAAATATATTTAAGGCAACAGGGCTACATGAAAACATGAAGAAATTAATTTATCAGTGCAGAGTGACAGAACTCACAGATCAATAAAGATAGCAAATGCACTTTTCATTTTTAAACCAGAGGTGGATTTAAAGCAGATCATGTTTAGACAGAATTTATGGAGAGGTTTACAGGAGATATTCAAGGCAGGAAATGTGACCAAGTTCATGTCCCTGCAATCACAAATGATGTTACTACAGCTCTAAAAATGACAGTCTGGGGGTTTTTTCTAACCTAAATCTGATCTTCAGACAAATCCACCCCAGAGGGATTCAGGAGTGCTTTAGGCAGGACTAACAGTGCAAGCCACTGAAGGGAGATTTCCAGGGAGACAGCGACTGCCCTGAGCAGCTCTGAAGTTAAAAAGGGTTTTATTATGGGGATTTGCATGGAAAGAGTGGAAGCACTCCTGTCATTCAACAGTTGTTCAAAAATTATCAGTTTGGAAGCCAGCTCCTTTGTAAGAATGACAAGCACACATTTTCCCTGCCCGCTTATTTCTCCTCTAAGCTACTTATAACGGAAATTTTCATTTACCAGGGGAATTGAAGCACATTCCTATGCAGCCTTTTCCATCATACACCCCAGTTTTGTAGCGAATCTGCATTTGCTTAGGGATTCAGCACCTCCAGACCTGCACTTCTTGGTGAGACAAAAGCTGAGGAGCATCTCTATCCTCACACTGCACTCAGCAGCTGCAGAGAGGAGACAAGCACTTGGAATTTTAATTCTGCACATACAGGATGGATATTGATACTATCTCAGATTTTCAAGACTCAGACACTCTCATTGCTTCTCACCTTCCAACACTCTAAAATCACAGAAACCCCACAGGGAATGGCCCTAAGAGAGGGGAACCTCTGCTAAGGGATGGTGGGATGGGAATTTCCGCATCCAGGAGGAAGAACCTTCATTCACTGCAGCTTGTGGGACTCCTCACAAGAGCTCCAGGTGAAAGAGCTTCTGTTTGACCTGTCAGGACAGCAGCAACCCCAGGGCTGGCTGGAGAACCCCAGAAAAATGGTCCTGCAGATGAGCTGTGGGATACTGCACAGCCTCACTGCCCAGCTGTGCCTGCAGTTCCACAGTAACCAAGTTTTATCGATGGCATATTCTTGGAAGCAACTCCATCAGTGTATCTAAAATCCCTTTAGCTCCATTTCTCCTCACAGCCATTGGAAAATAACACAGAATATGAAAGATAAGAAAGCACTGCACTCAATCACTCAAAGCTTTCCAGAGAAAGGGGAGTTCCCTGCAGACCTGTTGACTGGGCTGGCTTTGCTCAGTGCATGGAAAAACCTGGAAGGTCCTACCTGAAAAGCTGGTTGCAAAGGAGATTACTCTGAGAACTGGCTAATGGATAACTGGGTTTCCTTTTTGCCAAGATACCATCACTATGAAACCCAGAAACTGGGTGTACTTTGGGACCACTACAAGTGGAACAACACCCTCTGACTTAATGAAAAATCCCATTTCCACCCAGCCCAGAGTCCCCACAAACAAGACAAATGTGAATGCTGATTAGCAAAAAAAAACCCCCAAACCATCAGGTGCCAATTCTTGCTTCTCAAGTCTTTATTTCTCATTTCCCTTTCACTGCAGTGTTTACATTAACATAATTCATGACCATGAGCAACAATAAAAGCAGCTTTGCCTGTTTCTAGATGTGTATTAAAATATGCTAATGCTAAAACTATTCCAGCAGGTAAGAGAAGTAAGAAGCGCAGCAAAATACACATCTACATTTTAAAACAATACAATTTGTTCTTATTGTCAGCAGAGCTTGGGAATGCACTATTAGCTGTGCCTGTAAAGCTAGAGAAATAATCTTTTCTGTCAAATCACAGGAAGAAAGTTTATTACATTTTAAAGGAGGGAAATCTCCTGTAACACATGCAATGCAGAGAAGCTGGTACAATAAACACAGCTCAGATGTCAGCTTTGGAAAGGGCAGCACAGGGCTGGAGAAGTCAGTTGCAGCCACACCAGCAAAGCTGCACAAGCACAGGAAAAGCAGCAGCTTAAAACACATTCCTGGTGTTAAAAACCCTCTACATCTAACAGAGAGGTATTTTAGAGAGAGTCTTTATGCAAGACCTCATTCAAAAGCAGCACTAGCGGATGTTATCATCCCAGTCCTGCTCTCCCTGGAGCTTACAAGAATGCCAAATATTTCCTGCAGCATTGTGGCAAATAGCTCTGCTGCCATATACTATGAAAGAATTAGAAGATTTAGGATAAAGTCCTTTGCATTTATAGGAATAATGACATCTGCATACTTTGGTTCTTTCCCAGGAGTGCAAACACATGGATTATAAAAATAAATTAAAATCTTCTACCTCTATCAACCTGCCCAAAAAAGGTAAACTCTGAGTAACACCATGTACAGGATTTATGGAATGGGGATGGAACCACGAAGCTAAAGCTTAACTTTTTCACAACCTTGTTTTAATACAACTCCATCTGTTACCATAAATTAAACAACTAAAGCTCTGAGCTGAAAAGCAGCCTCACCTCAGCCAGTGGCAGCTCTGCTAAATGATTTCACCTCCTTAATTTTCTCCAGGTAGAATCAAAACCTTCTGGGACTGAATGGGAACACAGCTCCAGCCATGGGCTATGCCAAGCAGTGCTCCCAAGGAAGCAAACCCTCCTTAAATACAGCCTCCAGTTGGAAGCATGAGGCTATTCCATCAGTTAACTGAGGGATCTCTCCCTGGAAAGAAGCCACCTTCCAGGGACAGGTCAAAGTGTGCCAGTCACTGGTGAATTCATGCAGGATCCCATGTCCAAGTGCTCTTCCCTGGAGCAGCAAAGCTGCTGCTTTGAAGCAGCTTCATGCACATTTAAAATAGGAAAAGATTAGCTAGCATGAGCACTTTTAAAGTTTAACATGGTTTTGAATTCATTGCATGTAAAGCTGGAGTGTCATTTTCAGCAAAGCCGAGAACTCTCCAGGCAAATTCATGCCAGCTCCAATTTGGTTAGGAAAATCCAGGCACTGACTCAACCAGCTGCAGCTCCTTCCCTGAGCAGCCTGAGCCCAAATCTTGCACAAGAAGCACCTCCACCACCAAATGGATTCTCATCTGGAGAGCAGGCAGAGCAGAGAGGGACAGGAATCACAGGATAAAGCAAAGAGGCAGCAGGCAGGGATGGGAGCTGCTCTTCCCAGGGAACAGCTGCTCTCCCCACAGCACACTTCCAAAGGCAGGTATTATCCCAGAAACAGGTAGAGTGCCCCTTCCAAGGGAGCCATTCCAAGAGGAAACACCAGTAGTAGTGGAACAGTTGCTTTCCTCACAGTCAGGCAGGTTTGAAGCATTCACACATCTTGTGACAGTGACAGCACCCAGCATGGCAGGGCCACCACCTCTCCCTCATCCAGCAAATGCCTTATGGACTTCAGGGAAATCAGATGAGGTTGAAGTTGTTTACTGAAGGCCCACTGCACAGACTGGCTCCTTTCCAGCCCCCTTCCCCAGAGAGCCATTAATTCCACAAGCAGAGGCTTCCCAGAAGGTACAAAGTGCCACGAGCAGCACAGGACACAGGGACACACACCCACATGTCAAAGAAAGCTTTGCAATTCCCAGACAGGCTTTTCTCTATCTTCTGCCTGGGCCCAGCCTGCAGACTAACAATATTCCTGAAGATGTGGAATGTGTCAGGACGGTCAGATGCAGTTGGAGATCATCTCTGTGATTTAAATTCCTGAAAAACTAACCCAAACAAGCCAGGATTTTACATTTTAGATGGCTGGGTCACTCAAAGCCTTCCTCTGCTCCAGCAATTTCAGTCATGAAATGATCAGGGATGAGAAGTTCAGCACAGGGTCCTCCTGTGAAGAAGTGGCACCAGTCCTTTGGCACCTGGGCGAGTTCCCAGCACACAGAACCCAACCTGCTGCTCACAGCTCCCCTGGCCAGCAACGCCTCCTTCCATGGAAGCAGCCACTTACAGAAGGCCCCAAACCATGGAAATATGGAAATATGCACTTAAATTGTTTGGAGGAGAAAGTAACTGCCTATGTAAGAGCCCCAACAATGGCTTTTTGTCCTTGTCACAACAGCAGTTGCAAAGAACAGAGGAGACACTTATTCTCAGGCACAACTGAGCACATCATCTGCCAGTTACAAATTAACAGATATTTACAGACAAGACCTATAATTAAAGGGTGCCTTAAATCACCGGGCTTATTTTCTGCAAGAGGTATAACTGATAGTTTGGAAAAGAGTCATTAATTGGCTTTACTATTTACATGGCTGCTTTAGAGCTGCTTCCTTTCCCTCCTGATGCTTCCCATCATCTCCACAACATTCACCATGGGAATGTTACCAGCTGGACTCCAGCCAGGGGTTGTATACAAAAATGTTTGGTATTTGCTGCTGTTGGCCTTTAATAAGCAGCCTCTATTCCCTCCACACCCCATCACTCCTACGGAAGCCAGTTGAGATTAGATATCCTTGTAGGGCTGCAAGCATCTGCTAAACACCTATTTATCAGGCCCAGGCCCAGTTTTGGGAATACCAGAAGTCTGTGGTAAGAGTCTCCACTTCAGAACACACTGGCTTTGAAAGTGCAGTGCAGCACATTTTCAGAGTTGACTTTCTTCAGTATTTCCCAAATTCCTAATTACCACAAAACAGATTTCTTCATCTTGGTCATCAGCTTGCATGCTCAGTGAGCAGAGAAACACCAAAACTTAACAAAGTAGCAGCTGCAGCTTCTCCAAGGGAAAAAAAAAAACACAAACCAAAAAACACCCTAAAAAGTTCTTCAGCACAGCCTCACATCCCACAGAAACAGGAGAATGTGCAGGAAGGTCTGGGAATGCTGCAGTGTTGGCATCACACCTCTGTACAAATCACTGATGGATGCTGAGTCAACACAGGCTGATAGCTACTGCTTTCAGTATGCATATATATATATATTACTTATATATATGTTACTTATAAGCTAGAAGGAACATGAAGTCTCTGGAACTACACATATTTTCCTTTCTTTTCAGCAAACTAAGAATTTACAGAGAGAAGATCCAAAATAAACTTTCATTTGCAGTCTAATCAAGGGGGAATGATGAGATGGAAGTTGGTTAAGTCCAGCTTCCCAGAGAAGTGCTGGTTTTGAGGGCTGCTCGTTTGCTTTTCATTGAAAAGCTGGATGAACTAAAGTCCAAAGCAGAGGAGAACTCCAGCAGCCTTTCCCACCATCTGTTAGTGGTTAGCAGCCCAAGATTAAACCATCCAACTTCAAAACTAAAAAGAAATTCTCACCATTACTGTTTGTTCAGCTCCTCCCATCTCATCTTCAGCCAGGCAATTATCTGGCTTCCACCCATGGATTGTCCAATGGATTTGGGAGCTGCAGATGCTCCTGTCTCTGGGTATATTTGAGTTTTTCAGTTGGTGAAAGGCCAAAGGGCACAGAAGAAATCCCATCACTGCTCCTGAGGAAATCAGGGGGATGCCATGGAGCAGCAGAGGCTCCTGGATATGGGAAAAGGGCTTTTGGTTCACTCTGAGAAAAGGGGGCTAGATCCAGAGACCTGGTAAAGTGTCCTGAAAATACCACTGCTGGAGAAGTGACTGCCCCTCCTCTAAAGGCCATGGAAGGCAAAAAAACCAGGAAACCTCATGACCAGACACAGGGGGAGAGAGGTGAAGATGCAAAGCAAGCAGATCTTCAGCAAGCAGTGGGAGAGCTTTGTCTCCAGACAATTCCTGTCCAGGCAGCTGGAGACAGGGAAATGTCAGGCACACCACAACTGTCCACTCAGCTGAGGGCACCATTCAGGAGCTGGCTTTTTCCCCATTAGCTACCCAGAACCACTCCTACTGCAGAAAGGAGAAACTATTCTGAAGGCTTCCAGCTTCAGTAAACATCAGGGTCAATCAGGTGATCCAGATCCTGAGACAGCAAGTTTAGGATGCGATGAGTCTTCTGAACTGCCACAGGAGTTTCTGAAACCACCTCTGGTGTGGTTGAGACACTCTCCTTGCACTTTATTTATTCCTGCCTTAGTCTAGGACCTGCAAAACCAGTGGCATGAAGGAGAACACTCAATTTTCCTCATCACCAGAAGCAGTAATGCAAGGGGAATCCTGGACACTTTCCCACTCCTGATCAAAACATGGGATCTCTTTCCAGCCTGCTACACAAGGCAGTTCCCATGGCCTTGTCCCACTCATGAAGGGGATTTAATATCCCAAAATCCCAGTTTATAATGCAGACCTGCATTATAAAGAATAAGGCTCTCCCAAGAAGTATGGTGACATTGTCCCAGGGTCTGGCTGTAAGGATCTGTGTCCCTTCCCACCCCTCACCACCTGAGCTCCAGCTCCTCTGCAAGGCACAGCCAAGCCCAGCCAACGTGGAGCCCAGCATGAGATGCACAAATTCCATGCTCTGTACCAGACACAAACAGGGATCAATTGTCCATTCAGTACAGGTGGATCAAAAGCTCACCTTAGAGGTGAGGTAATAACAAAGCTGAAGGCAGGAGAGCTTATAGGCTTTCCAACTTGTAAATGATCAGATTGGACATTCACCAAATCCTGCAGCACTGCCATCCAGCCTTGTGGGCTCAGCTGACCATGCAAAGGAGAGTAAAGTTCACACACACACACAAAAGAAGAAGCTACTTCAAAACATTCACCTGAGGCAAGCACACGCTGCCAAAGCATCCACAAACACACGAGAACAAAGCATTTCTTCTCACTCTGGGATCCCATCCCTGCTCTGAGGGCTGCTTTCTGCATTGCACATGAAACAGTCATCACACAAAAACACAAGTCCTGCTAGGAGCAGGAGCCACAGACCTAGACAAGCCTGAGTTAACCAGATTAACTTTTATCTAAGTACAGAACTCTTTTTGCTTCTGTGTCCTTAGGCTCCAAGAATGTTGCATTCATGGTATCCATAGCTGGAAAAGGCATGGCTCGAAAGGATGCACCCTCAGTCTTGTACAGACTCTGAGAGTTAAGGCACTTCTGGAGGAAGCAGAAGATGGAGATTTGAATCCCTTCATGTCAAGAAGGAAACTGAACCCAGGCCTCCTTCCAGCAGTCAGTCTCCCCATTGATCTATTCCAGGCAGCAGGATCCTCCCAAACCACGTCCCCAACACACTGGCACCCAGGAGAGAGGCACCCAAGCACTGTCCCTGCCCCCTCCCTCAGACACCTGGATTGCTGTGTCCTACCCAGGCCTGGTCACTGCAGGCAGCTGCAGGACAGAGCCAAGGGGTGGTTCCCAACACAGATAACCCATCCTGACCCCCAGGCTGCTCCCAGCAGGGACAGCTTCCCTCCTGCACCTCGTACCTTCAGGCTGGCACAGAGTGCTGGCCCAGGGAGCTGAACATGAACAGCAGCACCCTGAGCACGCAGGGAACCCTTTTCAGCCTGGCTGACACTCCCAGCACAGCACAGGAAGCTGCAGGAACACTCAGTCCATGGCAGAGAGGGAAGGAAGCTCATCACCCCTTCCAGCTGCACTGCAAGCTCAGAACAGCTCAGGAGGGCCACAAGCCTGAAATCCCTCTTGTACTCTGGCTTCCCAAGCACTGCTGCCCCAGATCCCAGGAAAACCTCAGCTACAGCAAGAACTTTGCTCCTGGGAGGGTAAGTTCAGCTAAAAGGCAAGACACCTTCCTTTGTGTCACCCTCCTCAGAGATTCCCTGGGAGGCAGATCCAAAGCTGAGCTGCTGCCCAGGGTCTCCAGACCCACTTTTGGATCTTGTCTTCCCCAGGCATTTCCCACTGAGCAGTTACAGCACAGCACTGCAGAGATGGGAACTTCTTAAAGCTTTTGGCTTGGATGCAGAGCTCTTCACTGACATTTTTAAATTACATTTCTAAGGTAGCACATGCCTAGAAAACTCAATAACATGAATTACAGTATTAAAAGACTGTATACCCATATTAAATACCACTTCATGCTACATCTTTTCCCACTGCCTGTCAAGGCTGAAGACCAGGCTTTGACTCCCACAGCTGTATCAAAGCCCCCTCTCACAATAAGATCCCCAAAAGTGCCCAAATGAAAAATGGTCACTCACGTGCAGAGAATGGATTGGTCCTCACGGTCTGCAAAACAAGAATAAACACTGTTATAGGGGGTTGTTTACACTGTTCTGTCATCTGCAAAAGTTTCTTTTAATTGAGTACGTCTAACAGATATCTTTTGAGTTTAACAGTTCTAAGGACACTCTAAAGCAATTTTAACAATATCCCTTTAATAATATCCCAATTTCACATGCACACACCCCCCAAACAACAGCTCAGAAGTTCCTAAAAGTCCTGACATTTCAGATAACGAAGTCAAAATTCTGGTTAAATTTAATAATCATCCACAGTAAGGTTTTTAACTACATTTTCAGATAAAGCAGACTTAACACTTCTTATTCTGAATGCATAAAGAATATAAAACCTTACATGAGGAGAAAAACAGTTTCAAGCACACAATACAGACAACCATACACTTGGAAAGAACACTGCCACTCCAGCAAACAAGTGCTTTCCTCCCCAGCTTTTTGTTTTCTTTTCTAAATGAACATGCAGGCCTGAAGAGCTCCCACAATTCAGTTTATTCATGCAAGCCTTGTCTAAAGGACATCCAGGGAAACCAAAATGCTGCAGCACTGTGGCTCAGCACTTCTGTGCTCACGACCTTTGGGAAGAACTCTTGAAGGTCAGGTACAGCCTGGAAGGGATATTTCATCATCACAAGAGCTTCACAGAATGTATTTCAGCAGCATGTTGAAAATTATATCATCAAAATATTAAAATATACCTGCAGCAAGTCCAACATTTCAGCTCAAGTCTTTCAGAGCAGGCAGATGCTCCTGCACACTGCCAGCACAGGCTGAGCCACAGATGCCACCCTGGCAAATTTTAGACTGCATTAACACCAAGGATGGCAAAAAACTGAGGTGTTTTCTGACTGAAAAATGTTAATAACATGCAGTCAGTTGTATTATGAGCCTGTTGTTCAAAAATACTGAGAAGCAGGAGTGATGCCCTGGCCTGCTGTGCAGAGCAGCTGCCCTGGGCTGTGCTTCCCCAGGGCCACCAGGTGAATCCTGCAGCCCGTGACTATGTCTTGCAAGCAGATGTGAGCTCCAAAAATCCCTCCTGAGGGTAACAAACAGCAGAATGAGTGCAGGAGAAGTGAAGAATATTAGCTTAGATTATTAAAAGTGGGAAAGAAAAATTCCAAGAGTGGGTGAACTCCTGACAAGGCTGCAGGGATGGTCCCAGATCATTCCCTACAGCTGCATGAGGTGCAGCAACTCCTGCACACCAAAAAAAGGAATGGGAAGCCTGGGACTGCAAGAAATGAAAGATGAGAGGGGGCAAAAGCAGTGGGAGTATGACAAGAGAAACATTAAGATAATACTTAGTTCTTCTGGGTTTGATATCAGACAGTAGGTCTTGCAAGACCTATCAAAAATGTGGTTTTGGTGGCAGAAGCAGAGCCAGGGCAGCTCAGGCACAGCTGGATGTCCTGCAGAGCCAGAGGAGTGCAGCCCTGGGACCCTGACCTGCTCCCAGGACAGCCAGCAGTGACCCATGCCTGAGCAGCTCTGCACACCAGCACAGCTCAAGGTGACACAGGACAGGACAGAGCATTTGTTTCCTCAGAAGAAACAGCTGAATGAAAGCCAGGCTTGTACCCTGAGTAGAGTTCAAAGTTAGCACTTCTTAGCTTTAGTATTTACTAAAGGCATTTCTTTAAAAGTGACAAGTTGATTTTTCCCTTTCTTACTTCCCAGGAATAACTTCACTCTAATTTTGGCACTTTAGCTGGGCCATTACCTCAAAAAACACAGCCTCCTCTAAACTAAACCTCTTCAGTTTAGCACTTCAAAAAAGTTAACACAGGTAGCATTTGCCTTGAAATTTAATTTATTTAAAGACAGTGTGAGTTTGTCAATGCTTTGTATCATTACATCTGGTACCTGTGCATTTACCATGCAATGCTACTGTGCCACAACACACAAGGCACACTATAAATGAATTTTCTTACTCAATTAGTCCTAGAGAAAATCTACAAGTCCAGAAAATTGTATTTACTTGTCATTGCCAGAAGTTCCAGCAAGTGCAGCCAAGATTTTTAACTTTCTCTGTCCAGGAGGCTGAATTGACACACCCCTTATAAAGTCAATTATCTGCACTCAAGTATGTCACCTCAAATCCATTTCTCTGTGTCCATCTGGACTCTGAACCTCACAGACCAAGAAAGTAGAAGGAAGACAAGAGCAAGCCTCAAGTTTTGCCTTGTGATACTTTTATTGTGCTGATGGTCAGTTCCAGCATCCAGCACTGACCTAACAACACCCAAACCTGCACATGAAGGCTGGGGGTGATGCCCCCTGGCCCAAGAAGGAGCTGATCTCCCCAGAGCCACTCTGAAAAAGCCTCTGACAAAATTATTAATGTGGAAGGGTTATCTAGGGTTGGTTTCTGTAGGTCCTGTCTTCCCCCAAATAAACAAGGTGTCTGCAGCCTGGATTTCAGAGCTTCCCCTCCTCAGGGCTGCACCCACATCTCCCTCAGTCTGTCTGCAAGGGCTGAGCCCCTGGGTGGTTCCTGCCAGGTTTGTTCTCTGCAGTGAGGAAGGAGCTCTAAGCTCCTCTGAGCAGACTGCAGGGCTTGGCTGATCAGGGGTTAAACAGCTCACTAATCAAAGATGCTCAGTAAGTCAATCCAGCTCAATCAGGTGGATAGAAGCACAAGGATGAGGACATTTAAGAGGTAATGAAATAACACCAAGCTCTTAATTTAAGTAACATCATAAGACAACCCTTTGGTTTTAATCACAAACCAAAACAGGCAAGTCCCACTGGAATCCACCACTTATGCAGCTTGGATTTAAATATAACCCAAGGTCTTCAATCTACTGAAGACCACAATATTCAAGCTGCACAGAAAAGATTTTATACAATATCCCTGATTTGAAAATCAGTTAAAGTTATGCAGAGTCTATGAATAAAAAAAATTGATTTTCTGCTGATGAAGTAACACTTTCTATAGAGTAGGATATCTTTTTGAATGGAAGAATCTGGAAGCACAAAGGCAATACAACCTGATACTCCAAAAACTTCCAGCTTTAGGCTGGAGCTCCTCTGCTGCTGTAATTCAACTTGAGCAGCTGTTGATGTCTCCGTTTCCTCTGCCCTGTGTCCCATCCCATTCCTCCCTTGGAACCAGCAGCTGACTGGGCACATGCACAGTAGCTGATGGAACAGCAAAATTTAGTTTTCGACCAGATCAGCTCCCTGGTGGAGTCTGTAACAGAGCCAGGCAAACACTGGAATCAGTATATGGAAAATGAGAAGCACTCTCTTGTGCCAGCTGCTGAGGCTCTGGTCACCCCAAAGGCACTGTGAAAAGCACATTGCCCAGCTCAGGGGAGCTGCAAACCACTGCCAGCAGAAGGTTCCACCTCCTCCCATCCCCAGCAATGAATGTCTCCCAGCCCTGCCCCTCTCACCTCCAGCCAAGGCAGGATCTGAGCCACAGCTGAGGAGCAGCTCCACAGGCAGAGCCAGCCCAGGGCTGGGAGCTGCAGCCCCATGAAACCCCCGTGCCACCAGGACAAACCCTGGAGGAGAGGCCAAGGAGAATTACCAGAACACAGCACAGGAAGAATTACGGCTCTAAAAGTCATTTTTACCTACTCTGCTCTCCCCTCCCCAGAGGAATTAGCTCTGGGGACAGCAGTTGGCAGCTGCTCAAACAAACCTGGTGCTCAGCTGCAAAAGGGTTTTTAGAAATCCAGTCAGAAGAGATCCTGATGTTGTAACAAAATGCAGGAAGTCTGACTGTCAGAATACAAAAACATTTGACTCTACAGCCCTTCATTCACCAAGCTGTATCTCCCAGAACAGACTAGACCTAACAAAGTCCCTGTTAACTCCAGAGGAAGGCTCCAGATGTACATTAAACATTTGTTGGGTAATTGGTTCAGGCAGAATGTTCTGAAAAGTTCTACTTCAAAGTTATAGACTCAGTCTACAGAAGAATTACAGTATTTTAAAAGCAGCTTTTCTTAAAGGCATGACTTTGTTCTGCTCTGGTCACACTGTAGTCATTTATAAACTGATAGAAGACAGTCAAACAGAAAAGCAAAAATCTCTCTTCAAGTTTCCCACTGAAACTCCAAGGCAGCAACATTTCAAGCCCAGTAACTCTCTCACAGAACACAGTTTACAAGCACACACATACCCAGCCTCTACCGCTGGCTGAGCTCCAATTACCCCTTACTATATTGATATTTTAAGTATTGCAAATGTCTCTCACGATTTGACTGGGAATGAATGGGAGAAGCCATTTGGAGCTATCCCTGCCCAGCCAGAAAGGCATTTTTTCAATTAGCACTCATTCACAGATCTATGGAAACAATCCCACAGGTGCCTTACCTGCCTTCAGTTTTAACCTCTATCTGATTACAATTCTTATAAAACAGTAACTTTTATACAGACACTGACTGCCTCACAATCCCTTTATTTAAGGTAAAAACATGAAATAAGTGCGCTAAGGTGAAAAAAGTTAAATCTGCTTTCCCAACTCAGGAGAGAAAGCAATGGACTACTGCACACTCAGCCAGCAGAAAACCATGCAGAGGAAAATGGTTCTTATTTGAAGGTTATTATTTGTCCTTCCTCAAATCCAAGCACAAAATTCTTGTGGATCATTCACTTTGGCAGAACCTTTCCTTTTCCCTGTCCAGAGCAGTGATCAAATGCCTGCCCCATTTCTGGAGCAGACATTAAAAAAAAAAAAATCCTGTTTTTTTTCAGGAGGTGGAGGAGGCAAGTTCTTTGGTATTTCTCAGAGAGGAGAAGTCGTTGGCTTTCTAAAAAGAGGCCCTGTGTAGGGGAACAGAGGGCTCTTGTTTATTTGTAGGTGGTGTTTCATCCTCAGGTGCCACAGAGCACATCCCAGGAAAAGCTCCCTGGCTCCCTGGTGGATGGCCTTGTTTGTTGTGGATGCAGGCTCCAAGGATCTGTTGTGTATGTGCCCTGTGCTGTAGGTGAACAGGCTCAGATATCAATCTACCCAAGGTCATTTAAAAATTGCATTCCTGACAAGTTCTGTGAAAACAGGTCAGTGCCTGGGGGAGGGAGACCTTCCCACCAGCACAGATATTGCTGCTGGCAGAGCACTCACAGGACTGGTCCATGAATGCTACATGACAAGGAAAGCACACAGGTGTCCCACAACCTGCCACTCTTCAATTCCCATTGAAGATGGGAATGTTTTTCTTTTTTCTTTTTCCTATTTTCCTGCTGGGCTGATAAGCACAGGAAGAGATCTAGTTACAGAGATGAAGCATGACTTTTTAATTTGTGTTTGTCTCTAAAATGTTGCCTGGTTACTCCCTAAACTATCATCAAACACTTAGCACTGTGAAGTGACTTGCAACAAACACCTCTGCCCAGAGCCAACAGGAAGAGTGACAGGCACAAGTTTGCTTGCTGGGCACTTACCAGACCAAATGTGCCCTGACACACTTCTGGGCACCATGAGATTTCTGCTTATCCTACACTTCACCTCCATGGGCAGCTCATTCCCTCCTCAGTGCAGCCCTGCAGCTTCCCAAAGCCAGGGCAGCTTGCAGGAATAAATCAGCATTGTGCCCCCAGTGACCCATCAAACACTCCAGGGAACTTTGCAGGAAGCAGGACATTTGCTAATAATACAAATTGATATTTCCAGTTTTAATACCTAAATTTCACCAAGTTAAAACTGTTTAAAGTTTTAAAGGAGCTGAACCTACACATGCCCAAAGCATCTGATGTGACACATGCAGCAGTGCCACAGGAGCTGGACAGTATCACTGTCAGGTTACCTTCCTTGGGAGGTTTCAGGTGACTAAAGGATGGAAACATCACAGGTATCTCCAAGAAAAGCGAGCAGGATCATTGCACTATCCTTCCAAAAGCTGAAAGGAACCTCTGGAAGTCAGAAATTCTTAAGGGCACTTCAGGAGAAGCCATCTCTCTTGGTGCCCCTTCAAACTGTATTTATTTTTTTTTATTTCTTGCCTTGTTGTCATCAGTTCGTTCATACGTAGGTCAGGTTTTACATTCAACTCATATTTCTTTGTAACTGTCAAGCAATGAACTTGCAGAAATTCTCATGCTTTGTCCTAAAAGGTATAACATTAATTTATTCCAGAGGAAAGATCAAATTCAGGTGCAGCCTACTCCTTGTGGGTATCCAGTGGTTTTAAGTCTTAGAATAATAATATTTATCAGCTTTGCTTCATCAGTGCTCAGACACTTTTCTCCCAGAACACTGAAACTGCTCAGACATCACTCCATGGAGAATTACATCAACCCTCTCCCTGGAGCCCAGCTTCAAAGGCAAACCCAACAGTGCTGCTTTAAATCACTCAGCAGCCCCCAGCTCTGGGTGTTCACCTGGTGTTTCCCACCCAGCCTGACACAGGACAGACACAGCCACGGCTCCTGCATTTCCTCTGCTGCCTGAGAACTGCCAGCTTGAACTGCCACAAACCCTTTTAACAAGCCAGCATCTCACTCCTGCCTCTTCCTGCAGGAGATGCCCAGGTCTGTAGTGAAGGGTCAATAAAACATCTCTTCACTGTAAGGTGGAGCATTGATGTAAACACTCTAGGTGTTCCTGCTATTTGTGATGTTAAAATAACAGCTTTTATTAAAAAGTAAAAAAAAAAAAAAAAAACACCACAACTGGTTCTATCCCTTCCTCTGGAACCTCTGAGATAAATCACAGCAGCCACACTCCAGGTTTGCTGCTGGCTGGTACATGAAGTTAATAATTAGCAGTGATACATAGCAGAGGTCACCCAAAGCCCAGTCAGGGCTCACCCTGCCACTTGTTACAGTGACCCACAGCACCGCATCCAGGGATTTTTTACATGAGGTGACCACACTCATTATTCCCTCACCCAGCACAGCCCCAGCCTGGGAGGACTCAGCCAAGCTGTGAATCGAGACTATTTTAGAAATCACGAGTGAGGCATTTGCAACATTAGCTTGAAATTCCCCAAATTCCTGAGGAGAAAACGGTGACGTGCTCAGCAGTGCCAGCCAGGGCTGAGTCAGCACAAGAGGACAAAACAAACAGGACTCTGTCCTGCCCACTGCCTGCTACTGGGGGCAGCTTCTCCACCACACCAGGCAGAACTGGAATTTCATTTCACTTTTGAGCCCTATTTAAGTTGGAAGAACCTTAAAGATGGTTTAGTTTTCACTATCAGTCTTTCACTCCCTTTATTAATGACCATTAAGAGAAATTTTAAAAGATTTAATTTAGAAATTACAACAGAGCTGCTACATTTGAACAGCAGTTCATGCTGCTCCCCTAACAAATTCTAACAGGTCTGGGTTGATTTACTCAGCCTTTGCAAACAGGGGCTGCTGTGATTTAGGAGGTGAGCAGAGCACACAAGGCAGCTGCAGCTGGATAAAATCAGAGGAAACTCCCTGGGCTGTGCAGGTGCTCCTGATGCCCACAGTGCCAGCTCAGGGCTGGGGACAGCTCCTGGGCCAGCTCAGTGCCCAGCCAAGGGCTGGGGCACACAGGAGGGTTTCACCAGCTCAGGTGAAGGGCAGTGACAATCCAGAGGGAAAAACTCCCCTGACTGCCCAAGCCTTGCTCCCAGTGCCCCTGGAGCTACCCACACACACACACAGAGATTTCTGCCTCCCTGGCTTGTAGCTCCCAAGGAGCTCTCCTGGAGAAATGAAAATCCACACAGGCCATCCCCACACTTACATTTCAGTTTTTATTTGCATTCTGCTTAGCAGTAGCCTAAGATTAGTAGGAGCTGGCAAGCCACAGGCTGGACAAGGCTTATTTGGACCACAGAGCACAGCACAGCAGTGGTTTCCATTCTCCATCAATCCTGCTTAAGTTGTTCTACTTCCCACGTAGAATAACTTTGTTTAGACAAAGATTACACTGTCCACTGAGACAATGATCCAAGGAGGCCCTTCAGCTCTAACATCTGCCATGTAAGCTCACTCATTTAACTTTTGTTCTTCTCCTTTCCAAACAATCAAGCACAAACCACTTCACAAATAGGACTGGCAACTTTCCTCCCAGTGACCTCTTTCCCGACGTCTGATCATGCCTGAGCTCCAGGAGTTTGGAGAGATGCCAAGTGTGACAACAGTGACACAGCAGGGGCACGGGTTGGTGTGTGGTCAGCCACACACAGGGCACAGATCCTCACACACCACCCCACAAAGCAAGGCCAGCCACACACCTTCATGGCAGCCATCAGATTCTCCTGCACTTTCCTGATCCATGTATTCCTCACACAGGCTTTAAGCCCCCAATATAAGCTGAGGCACAGACTATGACAGTTTAGCTCTGCTGTTAAAAAATTGCTTCTTTTTGCTGCTTTGAACATGTTATCTAAAAATTTCAAGTAATGACTCTGTTCCTGCATAGGAAGAGATGGGTGGAGGAGGCTCACTATTCCCTCTGCCTGTGCCACTTCAGATTTAGACTTCTATTACATCTGACCTGAATTGTCATTTCCTTACTGAACAGTTTTGCTCATCCTGGTTGTTCTTCCAATGTCTCCTCTTCTATTTCCTCTTTGCCCAAAGCAGAACAGCCCAGGGCTGTACAAAGTGCAGATTAAATCACAGAATGGTTTGGGGGAAGGAACTTTAGAGATCATCCCCTCCCACCACTGCCATGGCAGGGACACCTCCCACTGTCCCAGGCTGCTCCAAGCCCCAATGTCCAACCTGGCCTTGGGCACTGCCAGGGATCCAGGGGCAGCCACAGCTGCTCTGGGCACCCTGTGCCAGGGCTGAGCACCCTCACAGGGAGGAATTCCTTCCTAATCTTTAATTTAAACTTCTGCTTTTTCAGTTTAAACCCATTTCCTCATGTCCTGTCACCCCATCTCTTGTCCCTCTCTAGCTCTCTTGCAGCCTCTTTAGGCACTGGAAGGGGCTCTAAGGTCTCCCCAGAGCCTTTTCTCCTCCAGGCTGAATAACTCCAGGTCTCAGAGCATCATCCTGGTACCTCCTCTGGCCTGGCTCCAGCAGCTCCACATCCTTTCTGTGCTGGCTCCTGAGCTGGAGGCAGCTCTGCAGGTGGGGTCTCATCTGTGTTTGTGCTTGGGATGTACTCTAAGTTTATATATTATAAAAAGATTATATTGTTATAGATTGACTATATATATATAATGAAAATAGAAAGAAAATGTGTCAAGTTTTGGTAAAAATGTTTCCTAGATTGACCCCTTTTCCACTCACTCCTCACATTCTCTGACAGCTCCATTTAGATGTCCTCAGACCCTTCATCCCTTCAGCTCCTGCTCAAGCAGCAGCAGCACCAACATTACCAAGGGAATTCATCTTTCCCAAGATGTTTATGCACAAAAGGCACAGACAGAGGAATGCAGGTTCCAGGGTTTGCAGCAGCAACTCCCAAACCACAAAAGGCACAAAACAATGGGCAAGATTGACCAATCTTTAACCAGTTGTTTGCTCATATGAAAAATGGCAAACTTCACTTCTCTCACTCTGCTTATGACCCCCCTTCAGTTAGGATTGTCATCACATTCCCTTTGGAAAGCTGATCATGAGTACAGTGGTCTCCAGATTTTGAGCAGGACCCTCAGAGATGGCACCAGTAACTCACATCTGGCTGCTCTGCTGCCAAATGTTTTTGTGCCAAATGTTTTTGTGCAGCACAGTCCATCAGTTACTCCATCCCTGAGATTAAGGATTTGGTTCTTGCAGATTTTCTATCTTCAGTATTTTCTATTTACTAACCCTTCAGAGAATAATTTCCTGCTAATTTACTCAAATTTTCCACAAGAACTTCCCTGAGCAACTCCATAGCAGATATACATTAAGAGGCAAACACCTATTTTTTCCCGCTTTATCTTCTCCATTTTCCTTCTCCACAGTATCTGATGGCTTTACCACCACTTTGAAAAATCACTAGAACAGGATGAATTTGAATGCCCCAGGGTGATCAGAAAGACACGAGCTTTTATTCACCTTGTTCTCTGAAACACATGCACAACACCTTGAAACTCTGAGTCCTTGAGGAAGGCTCACAAAGTCTGCCAGCAATTCCTGAGCAGCCAAGCACCTGGGAGCATGAAGCCTGGCCAAGTGAAAGGAGGCTGGAGGTACACCAAGATATAAATTGTGCTGCTGATGTGAGCCTGGGCTCAAAGAAAGGAGCAGGACACCAGCAGCCCTCACCTCTCCCCACTCACTAACGGATAAACCCTGCTCTGCTCTTGTTGCTTCCTTGCCAAAGGACAACAAAGAAATTTAAGTCAAGAGGAAGGGGGAGGAAAAAGGAGCAAGTGCTGGCAGTGATGGCATAGCTGCACTCTGCGTTCAGCAGCCCAGAGGAATGCAGGCAGGAGTGACAAAACCCAGCTTTGCGCACAGCACGCAGCGCCCGGCCGGGCTCTCACGCTGCTCTCGAGATCAGAACACATTGAAGGTTTTGTTACATCAAGGCATTACTGCTTGTGCCTGTCATCTCCAGGCTTGAGCCAAGCAGGAGCAAATTATCCATTTCACAACTACCTAGCAATAAAAGGAGTTTAATTTAAACTAAAGCTTCAGTGCAGGAGCAGGTGCTGACTGAGTAATCACACAAAATGATTCATCTCATGAACAATTTCCCAAGTTGGATGCACTTAGTCTTGAATTCCTGTCTGTAGGCACAGTCACAATTCAATTATAAGTTCAGCTTGCATAGCAAGTTTTAAAATTAAAGTAATCTCTGGTTGCTCAGAATATCAACCAAAAAAGCCCACGGAAGTGGCTCATCTATTGCAGCATTTCACTTCTAAAGTGGGAAGAAAGCCAAGGCACCGAAAAAACTAAAAATTCCTTATGTAACAATGGTCACTCCTATCTCATTTGTAAATATAAGAAAGTCACTGAAATTATATAAAAAGAGATGTCAACTTCTCAGCAACTAAGCCTTAAGAGAGAGCTTTTCACTGTAAACATCATCGTTCCTAATTAAGTGCTCAACCTTGAGGCTGAACAATAAACAGGGATCCAGTCACATTTTGACACAGAGAAGGACAAAGGTCCGTAAAGAACTAAAACTTTTCCAACAATAAAAAAAGTTTAAAATGCAGTTTCTAGAACTAAATTGTGTAAGCTCAACTGAGCATTTTCAGTAAGTACTTGCTACTGATGCCATTCACAGCTGGCCAAGCAAGGTGCAATAATTTCAATCGTGACAACTCCCAGCCCCTGAATCACAGGTTTAATATCAAGAGACAGAACACAAAAATGAGGGGAAGGAGATGAAATACTGCAAAACAAGTTCAGCTGACAGAAGTATTTATCATTTTACTGCAAATTCAAAAATAATGAGGCAGGAGACTGTTTCAGCATGATGATTTCAGTTTTTTCTACTTTGTTTCTTGCTTCTCTTTCCCTGCACTCAGCCATGAAGACACTGCATGTGACAGTCCTGGAGGTGTACAAGCAATCTGGATGTTAATGGCATTGTCACCTGAGTACTTATATTCCACACCTGCTTGAGTGGACCAAGTGAAACCCCAGAATTCTCAATGTAACAATAAAGGGATCTGTAAATCCCTCACATGACATTTACCAAGCAGCCAGTTCTGCTGGGATCATCATCCTGCACTTTATAACTCATTAAAAGGCCTTGGGGACCCTTTTGGGAAGTCCACATGTAATGAAAATACCAAGAACATTAATGGCACATTTATCAGGTTCCATCTGCTCCTCACAACAGAGACTCCCAAGTCTTTCAGTCTCAGATTTTCCCTCTTCCATCTGAAGATTTAATAGACCTTTAAAAGAAAAAAATTGTCTTATTTTAGTTTCAATTCTTTTCTTCCATATGTGGGGGTGGATATGCCCCCCAAGGGAGGACTTAAATCAAGATTAAGTACAAATATAGATCAATAAGGTGTTTTTAAGAGAAGTATTGCACCTGTAGGCAGCTCTGGCTTCTCCAACACCAAGTGTTCCCTTCCCGTCTTACGCTGCTTCCGATAAACCTTCTCTGCAACAGGATTAAAGGCAGGCCTAAAATATCAGTGCTAATTTGGTGCTCATCAAGATGTCCTCAGGGAAACAGGATAAAAAAGAGAGACTAAGCATAACTATACAAGAGTAATATTAACAGGCAAGCTGGGCTTTAGCAACAAAAAGTCAACAAGTTTTCCTTAATATTTCTTCCGAAGCACTTGTGCGTCACTAGATAAAGAGGAACAATAAAACAAAGCCATACTTCCTCCAGAAATCCAGTGGGAAAATTGGAAGGGAAGAGGGAAAAGAGAAAGTCAACTGTGGAAAAAGCACTAGTGAAAAATTTATGAGTGCTGCTTTTGCACAATCAAATCTCCTTTGCTGGTAAAATACTGTCACAGACTTATTAGCCCTAGAAAAATCATTTTCATAAAGAAAATCCTAGTCTGTGGCAAATTTTTATGGCCCATAACTTTTCGCAGGACTGAAGAACACTAGCAAGGCTTGCAAATTGTATAACGAAACAGAATTAAGGTCAACATGGTCCCAGGGATTAGGACAGCAATTCCTTATGATCACGTCAGCTGTGCAGCAATGCTCTGTGGGGCCAGCCCCAGCCCTGCCCCACTGCTGGGCTTTATTTCATCCATCACCTCTGGGATATGGGTACTCCCTGCTTCACCTTCTCCTCAGGGAAATGGAGGGAAAGTGCAGGAGAAATCCACTAAACCACTTGTGAAGTAACACCCTACTACCACAGCACTTTGAAAAATAATTACTGGGGGAAAGAGAGGGGAAATCCAGTCTGGAAAGCTGAATTGCAGGTTATTATCTTCTGCGGTCAGGCACTGGGTAATGAGTCTTTTCCTGAAGAGAAATCCTGCCTGGCACAGCTAGAATGCAGCCAAGTCTTGCTTGTCTCAAACAGGAGTACCTCCAACTCCATCTTTAATGCAACTGCTGCAGCAAAGGCAGGAGATCCAGCACTGCCTGAGCTCTGCTTTTCCCTGCACAACTGCCCCAAATCCTTGCTGCCCCATCACTGACCCGTTCATCTGCAACACTCCGCCAGGGAGCACAATTCCGCACCTCCCTCTCTTGTGGCAGCTTCCAGAAGTCATTCTGTGTCCCTGGGGAATCCATTCCCCTCCAAACTGGGTGCTCAGAGCTCTTCCCCCACCCTCTGCCCTCTGTGTTTGGCAAGCACTGACCCACATTCCCAGCCCATTCTTCCCTCCCCAGAGGGCACAGGGAGGGCTGACCTGGGCAGCCAGAGGGGCAGGAGGTCCCCCCAAACAGGAAATTCTTCAGGGGGCCAAGAACAGAGCAGGGTTTGATGGCTGGCAGTCAGCAATGCTTCCACACAGACTTTTCCCACCACAGCACACATGGAGAACTGCAGGGATCCGTCTGTATCCCCAATTCAGAAAAATTCAGAGTGTTCCAGCAATGTTTAAGACAAGAAATAACTATGGAGATGCATATGCATCAGTTCTGCTGACCAGAAAGTTGTTTGCTTTCATAATCTAAATAAAGATCTCAATTTTCTTATTTAAGCACAAATATTAAACATACAAAACCTCAGCAAAGCAGAAACTGGAAGCTGAGCTGTGACTATCCATGCTCTGAATTACAGGCATGAAACCACTAAGAAACTGAGTAACACTTTACTCACTGTGCCCAATTCTCAGCACAGAAAAATTGTGGTTTAAGAAATCAGGTTGCTCAGAGTCACAGCTCAGGTCCAGCTATCCTGTTAATCACAGTAAACAGCTCACAAACACCTGGAAATGAGTAGTTTGTGATTAGCTGCAAGGAAAATAAACATGATTATGCTGCACAAAATACCACTGAACAGGCCAGGAAAATCCAGCCAACCACCTTCATTAATCTAAATTAGTGGCCAGGATATTTCTATTAGGGGAAGGTCATATTCTCCAAAGGAATTGCATTCCTATGGTTTCAATTTCAGGTTTGAATCCTAATAATTAAACTACAGACGTCAAATACTGGAAACACAGCAGTCATTCATATCAAAAGAAACCTATGGATATGCTGTAACAGCAGAAGCATGACTTGCAATAGTACTGGAAAAACTTCTCTCCCCAGCCCTGTCTTTGCCATCCCAGCTCTATCTCCCACAGCAGCTACGTGCACAGACACAGACAGGAACTGCAGAACAACACTTTTACAAGTATGTGTCAGTAACTTATCAGCAAAAGCATCCTGGCAAGGATTCTGCTGCAAATAAATGCTTGCAGAGACCTCTGATGATTAATCTGAAGCGTTTTGATTAACCCAGCTAGTTCTTGGTTAGAGATATTTCTACCAGCCAAAACTTTCTGATACATATTTTCTGTTCCATTAAAGACTGAATGCTGGCTAAAACACAAGGCAGAGTTAGAAGATTAAAGACATTTTGCACATTGTGTTAAATACTTGATAGGGAAAACCTATCCTCACCAAACCCTGGGCACACTCAGCAGCTGACCTTGTGTTGCCACTGATAACCAGAAAAAAAAAATGGAATAATGTAATAATCTGCTACAGTTAAGACAAATATTATCTGGTGCTCCACTGACTACAAAACCTTGGTTGTTGTAATTGCAAATTTTATTTCTGTGGAGACAAAGTCAGTTCCCTGCAGTGTGTCTGTGCATCAGGGCCCACCCCGAGGCCCTGGAAGCACAGAAGCAGCAGGGTCAGTGCCAGAGCTCCCCTCTCCACCTGACACAAACACTCACTGCTCACCCTCACCAGCACTAATGCCTGTCCTGGAGTTCTTATTTATCCCTGCAATGGAGCTGTGCACACCAATCATCAATGGGGAATTCACTAACTCCTGTAAATGCTTCCTAAAATAAACAGGGAGTGCCTCCATACAGGTGAAGGGAATACAGAAACACAGATTTAGTTACCCTTAAACAAGTTATTCCCTAAATAATGGATCCCATTGCATAGGTTTCATCTGTTATTCCGAGCTATGCCTTCATCTGTTCAAATGAGAACTCAGACTATCAAAATCCAAAAGCAAGCAAGCACAGAGAGATTTGATACAAAATATAAACCTGCATGCTTCAGAAGGAAAGAAAAGAGGACTGTAACCAAACATACACCACCAGGTGCATTTTTATTCCATCTTCCAAAAATAGTAACATTTGTCCATGTAGCAAGATCTCCAGAGATACAAATCAGTACCAGCAGGATATGTGAGCAAATACATGGAGCACCTGGAGTGTGGTAACTGCTGACATTGACTTACTTTACTAGAGGACATTTGTCTCAAGAACATTTCAGTGTATTCTTGAGACCATTTCAAGAGGTGCTTTCAGATTGGGAAGCACTTAATCACAACCCACTTGAGACTGCAACAATAAACTCCTTAAAATAAATCTTAAGGTTTGCTCTGCTCTTATTCCACATGGACTTATGAGGGGTCCTCTGACCTGGGCTGTTAGAGGCTGTTGTTCTGGTCAAGAAGTCAGAGTTTCTTTCACAATAGCACAAGAAAACAGAGCCCCAAATGTCCACTGGGAAGCAGAACAACTCTCAGTGGCCCCAATTTGCTGCTCTTCCCCTGCCTGTCCCTGCATCACCCCACTCTGCTGGCACAGTTCTCCTGAAGTGAAAGGACACTCAGCAACCTGTAGTTGATTATTAAGCAGCCCTAAAGACAAAGTCACAATTCAAGAAACAAAGACTTGTGTGATGTATTTAAAGATATCAGATGTCTAAAAGAGAAGTTAACATTTAAATGGTTGATTAACCTGGTAGCAGAAAGAGCTTTCCCCCAGTTTGTGTGAAGTAGGTCAGACAGCTTTTCCCCTCCTTCCAGTCCATCCTCAGCTCCAGCACAACCCACAGCAAGGTGTGCACACCTGGCTCTTGGTTACACACACCTGTCTGGATACAACATGCTGCTGTCCCCACATCTTTAACAGCCCCCTAAATATGAACCAATATTGGATAGAATAAGCTGTGTTTCCCAAATACTGTGTCAGAAATGCAACAGTGCAAGTTCAACAGCACGTGCTCATTTCAGCAAATTTGTAGCAGGTTCAGTTCTCATGTTTGTCCAGCACATGACAAAATCAAACCATGAGCCCTCCATAAACACACAATTCCACTACAGATATACATCAGTTAGGAGGAAAAAAAAAAAATAAATAAATTCCTCTAGGTTAAGTATTTCCCTGACCTCTTTTTCAATTCAGACACACCATTGTTCCATTGTCACCTCGGATTATTTGTCAGCTGCCAAAATGCCAACATCTTTATAGCATTGCCTTTTCAATCTCACTCTTTTACTCTTCCTTCATCCAGAGCCAGTGAACAACATCTTTTGACATGCAACTTAGCTCTTCTTTTTTTTTTTTGTTTTTAGGAACAAACTATTTCTGACACAAGTTCCAGAGCACCAATGGCCCAGCACAGCTGTGCTGGTGCCACTTTGCTGCTGCTCCTCAGCAAACACATTTCTCTCCCCTCTCTTTAAAATTCTGATTACACATAGCTGGATAAGAAAAGCCCAAGCTGCAGGGACATTGAGGAGTGGCCAGGTAGCTGTAAAATCCCAGTGTCTGCTCCTTACCTTGCAGCATGCACCTGTAGGCAGACTCAGATATGGCGTAAATGTGCGGTGGCATCTCGTGGCGCTTCTTCCCTCTGTACATCTCAATAATGTTCTCTGAATAAATTGGGAGGTTCTTGTAAGGGTTTATGACTACACAGAACAACCCTGAATAGGTCTGGAAAAAGAAAAAATAACAAACATTTTTGTTAGTAAACAGTATTGAAATAAAGTTGTAAAGATCAGAAAGCCTTTTCACAGGTTCTGTAATATTTATCTGAAAACAAAATTGAGGTGCTTTTTGTAGAGCAACTCAAAATACATGCTACATTCAAATTATTGGTTTCTAGTTCTCTTAAAAGGCTCTTTAATTACCTGCATAAAAAGTAATTTAAAGATAATAAGCGTAGGTAAATTTGAAGAGGAGTATCTGATCTCTTTCCCACAGACATTTAAATCTCTCTTCCGTTTGCCAAGTTCCAGCTTTATGGACACCTTTTGATGTTCAACTCCTTCAGTAAAATGTGCATTCCAAGTTATTTTCATTTTGAAGGAACTGATAATATCCATTGCTCTGGTAAATAATCTAGCTGAGGGAAGAGCCTATTTCAAACCACCATTTACTGTCTCATAATTTTCCTGCTCATCCCTTTCCACTCCCACAGAGGGGTCATTCCCTCCCCTGTCCCAGCCCAGCTGAGGGACAGCCTGGCACCTGGCCCTGCAGATGTTTCACACTTTCCTTTCAGAGCTGACACTCCACTACCAGAATATCAAGGAACCAGCTCCAGTTGTACATTGCTGATCTCACTGAGACTTTTCTGTTTAGCCAAAATGCCTCAAGTGTCCCAGGGTTGAGCCCACACTGAAGCAATGCCCAGGGGGCTGCATTTCCCTGTAATCCAAGCACCACAGGCTCCTCCTGAGCTCCATCCCTGCTCCCCAGCAGTTCTCCCAAGGGAGTTATGACAGGAACAGCCCTGGCACAAGAAGGAGCACAGGCAGCCACGGACACTGGGTTATGAGGGAGGGACAGATGAGCCTGGCCTGGCTCAGGATCAGAGGCTGAGCTCAGACAGACACTGCTCCCTGCACACAGCACAGCTCTCCCAGGGTGTTCCCTATCCAAGGAATCTGGCTGGCTCCAGCCCTTTCAGCAGCAACCACAACTGACTGCTTTTAAGAAAACAGAATCTCTCCATTCACTGCTATCTCCTCACATGCTTGGACAGTGTGTTCCTTTTGGTCACTACTGAAATCCCCATCTTTACCAGCTCAGGAAGTGAGCAAGAGAGACCAGGTTTGGCAGAAATAGGAAGTATCTTTGTGAATGTCAGGAAAACCATATTTCTTACCTTTGCGGGTTGAGAAAAAGAATGGGGAGAATAAGCAGAAAGCATTAACAGCTGTTGAGAGCCCAGAATACTGAGCAGGTCACTCAGGACATAACACTTGTCAATTTTAAAAAGTATTTCTGTTACAGTGGTATGAATACAGTAGCTGATAGTCCCAATCTGCCTTTTTTTTTTTCCTTTTATAACTATAAAAGATTTTATTTGGAGGAAAAGCCCCCCTGCTCTTTCTACACCTCCACCAGCTTTTGGAAAGACAGGCAGAAGGTGTTCTCTGAACTGAGTCCAGGAGCACCATCAGCAAAGAAAAAGAACTTGGTTTGAAGCCAGATATCCTGACATAGGGACATCTTATGTCCTTGCAGGAAAATGCTCCCTCTGCTTTGGTCAGATCTGCTGGATGATAACTGCAGGGCCTTACCACCTAAACAAGGTATTTATTTCTCAAGAGAAAGGAAACAGATCTTATCAGGGCAACTGACCCAAGCATAAAGAACAACTTATCAGTCATTAACTCAACATAACATGGGGCTGTTGGCAAGTGGGCAGCTCCTCCCCAGCCTCCTTTCCTACCACTGTCCCTCTTGCCAGCATCAGTGCTCCTGTCCTCACTGACTGACCTGGACACTCCTGCAGACAAATGCAAACAGAATTGGCTGGGAACAGCAGCAGCTCCCTGCCCGAACTCATTCATGGCCACTGGTGAGACTGGAAGGGAGGGAAGGCAGGACAGTTATTTTAACAGCTTGGTACAACCATCCAAGGAGTCAATTAACTGCTGAACAGAGGGACACCCCTTCCCAGGGACCTTCCCTGGGCTCAGCTGAGGTCACCCACACCCATCTGTCACCACCACCAGCGACATGGAGGCTCTGAGAACTGCCACAAGCCTGGCTTCCAACGAGGCTTCAAATGAGGGTAACCAGAAGAAAGAACACATTTCCCAAGCCCAGCACAGAACCACAGCTCAGAGCCACGGAGCACGACCTCCCCTGTGCTCCTGCAGCAGCCACAGCTCGGGAGAGAGCTGGTACTGCTGACTGCAGGGGAGAGCTGGGCCTGGCACAGCAATTCCCAGAGGCAGAGTCCACCCCAGACCTGTCCCAGCACAGCCCTGAGCAGTGCCATGGCACACAAGGTGCTGAGGCCAGCAGGGCTCTGCCCTCTGCGAGGGCTCTGCCCCTCAGCCAGCAGCACTCTGAGCCTTGCTCTGCTTTTTCCCCACTCAGCTTCAGAGATTTGCAATTTCCCTCCCTGGGCTGCTGTTCCTCACCTGAACAAGGACAGAACTCCCAAACCAGAGGCTGGTTAAGCTGTAAGGCAATTACTGCAAATCCCACCTACATTGGTGACCCTCTTTCAGCAGCAACACCACAAATTTTCTGCAAGTTTATCCATAACTTTGACTTTGTTTTGGCATTTTATGTTCCCAAAGGAAAGCTGTTGTTTTTTCCCCAGAATCACTGCCCTTCCCCACACATAAATAAATCGATCTGATAAATAATTTAAAAAAACAAAAATCTTAAGTGCTGGGATAAAATAGTTTTTTGAAGATTATCCTTCTCTCCTCCCTCCAGTTGCTTCGGCATCTTCAGTTTATTTCCTAGCACAAACATGGAGTAAATGTTACTATTTTAGCTACATAAAGAATTAATAACCTAGAAAAGCAAGCTTAACAATCCTTCAGACCTCTATTGATAATACCTAACCCAAAGCCTTTCCAGGCTATCTCCTGAAGCAGTGGCTGGATGAACCTGTGAACCTGGAAAGCAAAGCCCAACATAACCAACCCAGAGAACGCCAACAAATATCCTGGGCAACTGAAAAGGGTTAATTGAAGAAGCTCTAGATTGAATGGGGCCAAAATAGAAGTTATGAAGTACAAAATTCTACATTTTTCCAGTGCTGGGGTTCATTTATTTGAAACTAAATTTAAAGGAGAGGCTTTTATCACAGACCATTCCCTCCGTACCATGACAGTTCTTTACATGTAGCACCTTGAACTCCACCACCTTGATTTTCCTGAATATGTTACCCAGGTCACTCTCCTGCTGCTTCCCTGCAGAATTTCAAAATGAGACCTTTTTCAAATCAGCACCACCCTGCACAGCCTTAATTTATTCATAGGAAGATGGAACTGAATTTTCCCAATTTCCTGACTGTCATCTATTGCAGAAAGCAATATATGAACATATTGGTGGGCTGTCTTCATGGCTTGGCAGGCAGAGAAACACAGAAAGGATGCTTTTAATGAGCCAAATTTAATTGGGAGGGAGGCAAATGGTACCAAAATCTCTCACAGCTGTTCTATAACTGCAAGTCTCACAGTGCATCACTGTGCCTAAAAAAGCAGGAAGGGGCTTTGTGCATGGAAACCAAACACATGAAAAGTAGAGATTGTTTAAAACCCCTCAAAAAAGCTTCTTGGTGAGCAGCCACAGGAGGAATTATCAGGAATATATACACATCTGCTTTACAAATGGACACTCCATTTAATGAACTCTATCCTGCAGCACATGGACTCTGATGGAATTGTCAGGTGGGAATGAGAGCTGGGATCAGCACTGTGAGCTCCAGTAACAGCCCAGTCTGGATGGAGAACCAGCTTTCATTCATTTTTCAGCTGACAGAGGTGGATGTGCACACCAAGAATTGAAAGGCAAGCAAAGATGCTGATTCACCTTGAGCTGATGGATCAGCTGTTTGAACACATTCCTGCTTTAGCCAGGAACACACAGCACCAACCCACAGCCACAGGACACCCTGGAATGCTCTCCAGGCAGGACTCCAGGCACAAACAGTAAAGGAGAGCTCTGACAGAGAGGTTGGTTATACAAGCTCCCCTTCAGGACACTGAAAGTGCAGTTTGAAGGTTTCCAGATGCTTCCAGCCTGTATCCAGTAGTTTATCATGTAGTAATGTGGGTTCTGGTAAGCTGTCCCAACCTGCAGAGTTGAGGATCCTGGCACTGGCCTGTTTCAAACTCCATTCCATCCCCACATCCTGGGAGGGAGGTGGGTGTGAGTGAACTGGCAAGCGGGATGAGTTATTCCCAGGGGAAAACACTTGGGAGTTCAGGCTCCTCATCTGGAGTGTGGCTTTCATGGCCTGTCTTCCCTTAAAACCACATCAGCCCATCCCTCTGCACACACACATGGAGGAGTTCAGGGTAGAAAGGCTGGTGCTATCCCTTGGATTAGCAGTTCCTATAGCCAGGAATGAGCTGTTGTGGCTGTTGGGTTGGTCTCTTCTGCCATGCCATCGAAAGACCTCTATAAAACATCACTTGAGAGCACATTAGATGCTCTGGTCCTGCCAGAGCATCTTAGAAAAGGAACTCAGACTCAAAAGTTTACAGACCCACTGAGGGAGAAATGTGCCATTTGTCCCAGAACTTATGCTCATCTGCAAGCTGCAAGTGCAGTTTGGGCATCTGTAACAATCAGTTTGCATCACCCCAGAATACAGGCTCAACGCTTATCTCCAATTCTTCAAATATAAATAGTGACAGATTCACTCTATTAGTACATAAATAATTAAGGTGAAGTAAGCATCTAGACAGCTCTATTTATTATCTGAAACAGAAACCAGCCACTCCCAGCCCAGCAAGCAGTCCATGTTTTAAGCAGTATCCCGTAACTGATGGAGTGGAGCACACTCTCCAATTGATAAATTGCCTCAACAGAGCATTTTCTTTGCCTGGTTTCACTTCCTGAGGTTACAGACTCACCTTTCACACTCCAAGTCCTTCTGAGTTCCCTGAGCTAGACATGGCTTTCCTCACAGAGCACCTTTTCTCCCTGAAATTATCCAATTTAAGCCTTAAAGAAGGGCAGGCAGCCTCAGAAGGGATGAAGGTGAGGCTGTGCCCTGGGAATTGGAATCAAGCACTGGAATCAAAGGGTGTTCAACAAGGGTAAGGAACAGCAGGTCAGAGAAGATGGGGGATGACAGCCACAGATTTACTCAGGGCAGCTCAGGAAGAGAATGAGAAAGGGAAGGAGCACAACACATACACCAGCTAGGAATGGAAAAGCTCAGGCCACAGGATAGATGTGAATTCAGACTTGTCTGTGAATGTTCTCCACAGCTGGGGCTGAGCAGAGGCTCAGCAGTGCCGAATTCCCACATTCCCATCACCTTCAGGTGAAGTGTTTCAAGAGAAACCCCCCCCAGCCCAGCAGTGCCCTGCTCTGCCAGCTCCTCCTCTCACACAGACACACTCAGGGTCACAGCCTGGGCTCACAACTGCCTCAGCCACAACAACTGTTCAGAGCTAAAACATGAGCTGAGCTTGCACCAGGCCAGAGGAGTGCTAATGTCCTTCCACAAGGCTCTGGAGAGCTGCACGTCAGAGCCTGACTGCTCCACACACAGCTTTACAGCATTTCTGACACAGGCACGGGGCTGCAGGGGTGTCCTGCAGCACAAGGCACTCACCTGAGCACTGGGACAGGAGTGAACAATGCAAATTGCTGCTCCTTTTCACACTCTTAATCCACCCTTTTTAATAAAAACACAGAGTTTGACAAAAACAAGCACTTTTTCATACCTCTGTTTGCCTGATTCACTTCCTTAAAGTCCCTTAGACACTTCTAACCCTGCAGAGAGCTCCCTCAACTTCATTACATTTATGAATCTTTCAAAAATCAAGAGTCAATATAAAAGAAAAAGGTCTCCTGTCAAAGCAGTTCCACCAATGCGAACCCTAGCATTTCTTCTGCCACATGCTGGGTATTAGATCCAGTGACTGGTTTGTGGTAGAAAAAAGAGAATTAAGTAGCAAATTTCATTTCTTGCAGGTTTCTTTTAATACCAATCTTTGACACTCAGTAACATGAAACATTCCCAACTGGACCAGCAGGAAAATTAAAGCAATTAGAACACAGATGCTTATATAATACCACAGATTGTTCTAGGTTACACTCAGGCCTCACAGGAGGCAGCAGCTTAACAGAAGGAGCAGCTTAAAGCCAGCTCCTCCAGTGCAGGGCTGGAAGAGCTGCCACCCACAGCAGGCTCTGGAAGTGCGGACTATGGCATAGCTCTCATTCCTTCCCTCTTCTATTCCAATAAAATGGAAAGTGCACTCAAAAATGAAATAACAGGGCTGCAGACCCATTACAGAGGTAACACTTGCAATTATCAACAAACACCTGCTGCAGTATTTCACTTGCACAATAGTGAGCATATTTTCTACTTCACTGGAGGAAAGAAAACCCAGCAGCCCTGTGCCAGGAGAGCAAAACCAGCAGGAGGCTTCCAGGAACTGTAAGCCTCACATAAACAGCTTCCAACGCTTTTTCAAAAGTCTTGGCTTAAAAAAACACGGGGGAGTGGGCAGGGAAGCTAATGCACAGTGCACTGGAGTCTGGCGGACTCTGAAGCTGAATCTGAACATTTCCTCAAGGAGCAGCAAAATGAATGAGCTCTAACCTGCCTTTCCCCACAGCACACACACCATGGGTACCTGGCCCCACCTGCCACTCCCTACCTGAGCCCCCAAACACGGCCCAGGGGCTCCCCAACATCCCCCACCAGTCACAAGAGGCCATCTGGACACTGGTACGGAATCAAGCATTTGAGAAATTTTGTTCATTTTAATCCTCCTGGCTGAATGAGCTCAGGAAGCAGTTAAGGAGTAGCTGCAATGATTTATGGGGGTACCGGAAAGCCACACAAGCACCTGTGGGCAAGAGCCTCCCTCCAGGAAAGCTGGGCCAACAACAGAGGTGGCAACAGCAACATCTCTTAAAATAAATGACAATAAAGCCCACTGAATTTGGAATACCTTGGTTTTTAATTACCCCCTATGTTTGAGTGAGAAATTCCTTCATCCCATCCTACTGCAGTAGGTACAGGAGTGAGAACTTCTGACTGTACAACAGACTTCTGGTCCTGCCAGAGCATCTTAGAACTAAGGCACTCAGACTCGAAAGTTTACAGACCCACTGAGTGGGAAACGTGCCATTTATCCCAGAACTGCTCAGATGTTCACCTGCACTCACCAGTCAGACCAGTAAAACACAGCCAGCTGCAGCTCAGGTGTTGGATTCCCTGGAAAATCAGAACCTTGTGTACAGCCATGAGAGACCCACTGGGTTTGACATAGTATTTCTGTCCACAAGAGGTACATAAGGTGATGTTTCTAAATTTAAAATACGTTTTAAAAGTGGGATTGAAGAGTCTTTCTAGCCATTAAAAGAGCTTTAAATTGCTGGCTAAAGTGTCACCTAGCCCTGACTTAGAAGCATTAACAGTTAGTAGTTCATTCATTTCAATTCCAGCCAGGGTTTGCAATATCAAGAACAAACTGCTTTCCATGGAAGTAGGAGTGAGGTATTTACATTCCTGATCCATGCAATTACCTGCATTTTCATCAACAGAAGGGCTGTTCATACTTTTTTGACAGTCTGGCTGGTTGGGGCCTCTGAGTTACCTGCTCTGGTGGAAGGTGTCCCTTCCATGGCAGAGGCTGGAACAAGATGAGCTTTAAGATCCCTTCTAACCCAATCCACTCCAGTGTTTTCTGACTTCAAAAATACTACAAAACCTACAGCCAGAATGCTGCTTAACAAACATTGAAACATTCTTTAGAGTGATTAGGAACCACTTTGCTTTCTGCAGCTCTAAAAGTGGCATAGTTTGTGTTAAAATTTGTATTGAGTTCAAAAGGAAAAAAAGTCATCATGCTCTTACAGTAAAAGAAAGGACTAACATGACAAGTCTGGAAGGTGGTTCATAAAAAACCCCAAACCCCATGAAGGGAAAATTACTGGAGCAGTAATCTTGTCTATCACAGCTTGCGACAAACAATGAAGTATGGAATGAAAAAGCAGCATGCAGGCCTGAGGGACCCCTCACCATCTTCCACTCTTCCAGTGGATTTCATTTCTCCACCTCATTGTCTGATTCAAAGACTTCTTCTCCCCATGAAATCATATTTTGCAGACACAACTTGAGCACAAACCAAACTCTAGGGCTGATATCTGGAAGCCTCCACAGTGGCATTTTACATGCATGTCTTTAAGAATAAAGATGTTTCCTCACCCAGGGGACAGGCCTCAGTGACCCAAAACCTCTGAGAGAACCTTTCTTAAACCAACACCCCCAGAAAGTCACCTGGAACTCAGTTCACTGCATAAGGATATTCAAGAACCACTATAAAACCAGTCTGAGCAAAATCATGTTTATTCAAGATCTTCAAAGCACCTCCTAAGCCTGTGGGTATTCCTCCTGGGTGCCCTCCCAGTGAACCAGCTCCAGCTCCTGATCTGCAGCTGAAGGATGTCACTAATGCAGCCAGAAGCCAGGATTAAAGCTGGCCACTCCAAAGCAGGGCAGCCACAATAGCTCTGTTTTGAAGCTGGAGAATCAACATTCAAAAGCATTTACAGAACCAAACCCACTCCAGCAGGATATGAAGGATCAATTTAGAGCATTAGGGACTCAAATGATATGTAAGAAACATTGATATGCCTAGAAAAGCACGGGATTTGGGCAAGTTCAGCTATGAAACACAAGGCAGAGTAAAAATTCCAAAAAAGGCAGAAGCAATGAAAAAACAACTAAACTACCTGCTGTAGGTGGCTGCACCTTCACAGAACCAAATTTACACTCCAAATGAACTTGTGGCAACCAATGGAATAGATGATGTTAAAAGTGGAGCAAGAAATTAAAGTGTTTCACCTCCAAAGCAAAACTGGGTTCACCACAATTTACACTGCAGCCACCCTTCCCAGCAGTTCTTGTACAAGTCCTGTTCCTTTTCATGTTCTGTGCTGCCACGACCAGACCCCAGAAAGACAGGACCAAGCACTGACATCATGCCTTCACAAGCCCCTGATGTTCTGTGTTCACCTCCCACAGCTCAGCAGTGATGCTCAGAGCCTGAGATCATGGCACTTGGCAGGCATCAGAGATGCTGCAAGTTCCAGAACCTGCTGGCCATCCCTACTTGGATGTTACATGAAACTCTTGGAAGTGAGCATCACCGCCCAGGTCACTTTGGGCTTTAGTCAGCCTCCCTGTTCCTGCAGCAGCGTCATCTGGCCGTGGAGATCACAGACAGGTGACTGGACCCACCAGCCAAATCCCTCAGCTCGTTTGTTTCCTTTCTAGGGGTTGAAAGCAAACATGTGTCTACTCCAGTTGACATTCTTGCATCTTCCACTTCCTAGAAAGGCAACACTCCATGCTGCCTGTTGGCAAACTCCAGGACACCAAATTCCTGCACCTCAACTGCTTTAGACCAACACCAAAATACGCAATTTTCATTTGGCTATTATGGGAGTTCTATTCACTAATCAAAACAGACCCTTAAGCAGCCCCTGTCAGTATGGCCAAACCACCAGAACTCACTTCAGCTCAGTTCACTTTGGCTCTTTTCCTTACACCAGGCAAATTTCCTTAAACAGGAATTGTGGGCAATGGCTCTGGGCTGCACCACCAGCAGCAACAGCACTGCCACATCCATGAAATTCAGGGATGCCCAACAGAGACCCCAACACTAAAACCCAACAGCTGGAGCTCTTGCAGCATCTCTCTGGCCTGTGAATCTCTGCAGCATCCAGTCCTCAACACATCTCAGCACTGCTCTTCTCCACAGCTTCACCAAGCAAGCCAGGTTTCATTTCAGCTCAGAAGCCAATTCTTACAGCTGCACTGAACCACTGCTCTTGGGAAGAGCAACATCCTCCAGCAACATCCCTGCAACTCAGATCTCCAGTAAAGCCCAACAAATCCTGGGCCAACCGAGTTCTCCCAGCTGGGGGGCAGGGAGATCTGTCACAAAATCCACACGCACTGATCCCCCTGTGTGGCAGCAGCACACACAGCCAAGGAACAAGTTCTAGTCTGCCTCAATAGAGAAGGAATGGATCTTTTTGGGAAGAGAACAAAGGTCAGTCACCTGCAGGATCTTACAAATGCTATATCCAGGAGCAGCCACTCTCACAAAGGGAGGTTTGTCAGTCACCCAGAGTGACACAGTCCTGCCCTGGAGCCTCTGTGCACAGAGTGCCAGTTCTGCCACCACCCCCCAGAAACACCTGGGCTGTGTTTGCTGCCTGCAGTCCCTGCACTAGAGCTTGCTGTGACATTTAAGGCCTGCAGCTTTTTAACCTTCAAAATGAAATAGGGCTATAATAGTGGTAATGAATTTCCTAACAGCCATAATTAGGATTGATACACAGACTGAAAACTTTTGACCTATCAACCTGTTTACTTTTAGTTTTCAATCCAGTTCCCATTAATCATCCAATTAGTTTCCTTATGCAGGAATCATTCCAGAAGTATTTTTCACCCAGCTCTGCTGTGAGCACCTTGGTGTAAGGCCTTGGAAAAGGAAGCTGACAAAGACACACAAATACAAAAAAAAACACTTTGTAGTTGTATATAATTTTTAATAAGTCCAAATATTATCAAGGGTCAAGCTAAAAATGTACCCCCTAATCCCCAGATGGAGGGGAAAATGAACCAACTATCAGGACTAAATAAAATGGATTTCAGCTTTAAGTGTTTCTAAAGTGAACCAAGCATTTAAGCAGATGTTCCAGTGTCTTTTGAGACAGAAAGTCTCCTTGTAGCTGTTCCTGACTCCCTGACCCACCAAGTCACTGTGCAATCAGTCTGCCAAGAGAGCAGGAGCTGCTCCCAGCTGCAGGCACAGACGTGGGACAGAGACCAAGGGAGGAGCAGGGTCAGACACAGCACCAAGGGCGCTGTGATTCCCAGCTCCATAGCAAGATGGTGATAAGCCAGATGTTCAATTAATGCTTCAAAACCACTGGAAAAAAAAAAAGCTTTATCTTATTGGTTTATTTTAAGCACTTGAACACATATCTTCCTGGCCACTAGGCTAATATTCAGCTCCAAAAAGACATTTTGCACTCCCGGTACTCTCAAACTTCATATTTTAAATACCAGCAGAGACTCTTATTGCCATTTTCAGCAAGCAGCAAGTTAAAACAAGAGGAGTGCTCATTCACATGAGCAGTTAAACACAGCAATCCAGCAAAGTGAGGGTTTGTCACCTCCCTCAGCTCAAGGAAGCCACTTGCCACTGCTCACTGGATCAGTTCAGCAGGAAGCAAGTGATCCAAGGAGCAGCACCAGCAAAGCCCCCCAAGCTGCCACTTCACGTTCTGCGGCTGAAAGATGCTCACTGAATCGTAGTTTTTGTTTTATGATAGAGTTCTTGACCTTTTCCCTACACAGCACGGAAAAATCCTTTGGACTAATGTAAATGCTGGGGATACAAAGCACTTAGGTTGCCAAAATCAAAGACAAGACCTACTCTAACAGCAGGGATGGGAATCAGGTAAGGTCAGCTGAATTAGCACCCAGAACGGGTCCCATAATTAATACTTACATAGATGAGCCCAGAGTAATAGCGATCCTTTAAATTATGCAATACAGAGGCTTCATTTAAACAGGTTAATTCTGCCATGTCTTCCACTTTAGAGAACTTGGGAGGATTCATCTTCTGAACATCATCTTTATTGACGAGCGCTTTCTTCCCATTCTCTGCCAGTTCAACCAACACCTCATCCCCTTTCTCCTCCTTGATGCTGGCTGCCTCGAAGCCATGGCGCTCCGAAGGGATCCACACCAGTTTTTTAGCAGTCCAGTCGGCCTGGGTGGCAGGGTTGTAGATGACAGCCCTGTCCACGAAGAGGTAGCGCTCCGGATCCTCCTGCCCCGACCTCTGCGCCATCCCGGGAAGAGAAGGTGAACACTCCCAGTCACCTGCCAGCAGAGAGAGGAAAGCAAGGAGCACACAAGTTACACACCAACCTCACCCTGATCCGTGCCACACCTGCAGCTCTGGCACAGCAATTCAATCATCCATCACCAATATCTCCTCTGGGAAATGCAGCATCAGGCACTGCTCCCAGCCCAGAGAAGCTGCTGCACAGCTGAGCCCCTGCTCACACACCTCTGCCACACAAAGTTCAGTGACCTGCCAAGTGTCACCCAAAGCCAATGCAGGACAGCCAGCAGGGACTGGTTCCAGCTGTGCAGCAGCAAGGGAGAGACACCACAGCAAGAGCTGCAGGCACGACAAACAAGCACCTGTGTGCTGGGCTTAGATAAGGAACAAGAGCAAACAGAGCAGAAGCTTGGCAGTAAACTCAGTGGTGATGGAACAGTGGAAAACAAAAATACAGAGATAGATACAAACCCATAAATTCACCCAGTGGATTCTGCTGCAGAAACCAGAAGGTGGCAAGGATGAGTTTTAAAAATGTGGATTTTCAACTATAGACAAGAACTTGGGACACTTGGGGTTTCTGCAAGCCATCAAGGCAGCTAAGCCTTGCTCATGCTCTTCCTGAAAAGCTTTGCATTTCTACAGCCTGCTCGCTCCTGTTCTCAGTCCTGAGTGCTGACATCACCATATTCCAAAAAATGTCTCCAGATCTCAAGTTTACCTCAAGGCTCAAAACACTGAAAGGAATGGTGCTGGATTTTCCAACAGTTCCACGGGTAATTTGAAGCAGAAAGAAAAACACTGACTGACAAGAGCCCCTGCACACTCATTTTACCCGTCTGCCTCTCTCCAAGAGAGGCCCCTGCCACCACAGACAGGATTCCTGGAGGTGGCAGATCCACCTGAAACTGCCCACAGAGTACCAAGGTAAAGCCTGACCCCTTGTACTCGGGACTTGAAACATCTTGGCTTGTAGCACACAACATCTTCCCTGCTGAAGAACCTCACATTGGCTATGGAATCCTTTGCCAACAAGTAACCCAAAGGCCAGCTTGGGAACAAAGCCAGGGAGGTTCCCGAACTGCATTTGTCACCTTCCCTACTATGGCACGTGCCCTGATGGAAGTTCTGCAACCCAACCCTCCTGAGAAGAGCATATAATTAAACAGGATAATTGTATCTCCATCTAAGGCAGAGAGATTTGTTACATTGTCCAACTTTAGTGGAAAGGAAGCCTGAAGTCACTGAACCCTTCCGAGGTGCGAAGAGCAGATCCCTTAGCACAGATGGCTTAATTCAAATCAAGACATGATGACTCAACATTTGAAGTATTTTAGAAGAGCCGTTCAGAGAAAATTTCCATGAACAAAGATAGAATCGTGGAGGGGACACCTTAAGTGATAGCTGGACTCCTCCTCCAGGAAAATGAAGGTTTAGTCAATGGATGCCACATTTGGCTGGAGAAGCCCACAGATTCAATAACCGATCTTTGAAGCCCAAGTCACAAAGGTGACTGTCCCACCGTGCCAGACTGCAGCCCAAGCTCCAACAAAGCCCTGGAACGGCAGTGCCACCCTCGAGTGCCAATGCCCCTCGGTGCCAGGCCCTGAACGCTTCCTGGGCAGGTGAGACACAACCCAAGGCAGCCAGGACTCCGTTTTCACACACTGAGAGGCAGTGAAACCTGAAGGTCAAATAAAGCTCACACGACAAAATTAACCATTATTGCTCCCCAGCGGAATTAAAGGGTGAACACTGAAACGAATGCATTCATACATGAGTGCATGCACGAATAGTATAACTGACTTCAGAGCAGCTCGTGAGGATAAACCTAAACATCGGGGGATCATGAGCACTTTCACAGTCATTCTTCCACTCGGGATTCCAATCCCACAAAGCCCATCACAAAAGACCCTCTGCAGAAGCAAAGCAAGCTGCAGCTCACCCTAGCCAGGGCTCCTCCGCTAACAATGGCATTCAAATGAAACACACAAATGAGCACATTTATCATGCAGGAATCCAGCACTCCCAACAGACGACGTGCGAATAAAGGCAAAAAAAATCCTAAAAATCCCCCACAGCCGTCGTGAACAAAAGGGGGGCGGGGGGCACGGCGGGGCAGGGCATCCCCCGGGGCACGGGCGGCCCGAGCAGCGCCCGGGGCCGCGGCCGCGCTGCCCCGCGCCGGGCCCGAAGGACAAAGAGGCGGCCGCAGCTCGGCC
>VWZS01004861.1:291356-327870 GCA_013397075.1 Rhabdornis inornatus
GCTGCAGCACGGCCGGCGGGGGCGCGTCCCCGGTGCTGCAGCGAGCGGCGAGCGCGCGCCTCCCCCGCACCCGCCCGCGCGCCCCCGCGCCCCTTCCCTGTCCCCGTCCTCATCCCTGTCCGTGTCCCAGGCATCACCACGGGGAATGCGACCGCGATCGGAGCCGGGTTGTACAGAGCCCGGTTCCCACGCGGCCCGTCCCGCGGACCCGGCCGCAGCCCTCGGTGACCGCCTCCGGGTCACTCCCCGGACGGTCGCAGACACGCGGTGTCCCGGCAGTGTCCCCGTGCCGCCTGTGCAGCACCTCGGCTCCCCTGCCGCGGCCCCGCTCCCGTTTTGCCCTCCCGAAGCATCACCCGAGGTTCGGGAGCCCTCGCCCGCCGGGAGCCGCTCGCGGGGCAGGCGGGGATGCGGGAGCTGCGGCGGGGGAAGGCGGCGTTCGCGGAGCTCTGAGCGCCCCGCGGGCTCGCTGCGCTCTGCCAGCGGTGCCGGGGGTTCGGGGATGCCTCGGGGAGCTGCTGCACCCCGCGCTCCGCGGTTCATCACGGAGAGTTCCCCGGCTCCGTGGCCTTTCCCGGCCTCGCCAGAGCCTTTCCCGTGCTCCGTCCCTGCCTGAGCCCCCCGGGGACCGCCCGTGGTGCGTCCAGGCCGGCAGGGTGGGCACAGCCTGTGTCCCCAGAGCTCCGGGGCTGCTGCAGCTCCTGCCTGCCCCACCCGGACCGAGCAGGGCTCGGAATTAAAGGCGTTTTGTGAAAGGAATTTGTGCCACATCCTCCTGACTGCGAGCGGGGTGAGGAGCGGGGAGATGCGGCAGGAGGGAGCCAGACCTGTACGGGGGCACGGCTGGAACCTGGGGGATCCTGGGCAGGAATAGGGATGTCTCCCGTTTCCCCCGTGTTTAGGAAGCAGGACTTTTATCATCTCGAGTGTTTCAAATCACACCTGCCATTACAATCCAAGTTAGCATTTTTGGGCGGGTTGCAAGGTTGGAAAGGAGGAAATCAGACAAACCGTGGGGTGCCAGGCTGGCTCCTGGCACGGAGCTGGGCATCGCTGGGTCACCCCAGCCCATTGCTGCACACGAATCAGCTCCTGGCGCTCGCCTTTCTCTCAAAGTCTCCCTCGTAATTTCCATTGCACTGGGAGCTCTTGCACGTCCTGTTTCTCCGAAAATTCAGGGTGTTGACTCGCAGACAGATGAAAGCCAAAAGGCTCAACTGGTTCTTCCCCTGCGTTTCGCTGTGCTAGGACTGTGCCACTCCCGGGCAGCCCAGCTCGGTGGCCACCGCCCCGAGCAGCACGAGGCAGGTGAGTGAGGCAACCACACGTGGGTTTTGGATTGCCTAAATACAGGCATGTCCCAAGATTGACACTTTTTCCTCGCTCAGCCATCAGGTCTCCATGAGATGAGAGGCTCAGCCAGTGTTGACAGAGTAATACCAGCTCCCTGGCAGTGCCAGAACTCTCCAATGGAGAAGCCTGATGAGTTTTTTGTTCCTTTCGGAAAGATCATGGGCACAAGGAGCAGCACCAGGAGCAGCATCATCACCAGTTGTGGTCATCCCTCAAGGCAGCCAAGGCCTGGGGATGGTGCAGCATCCAAGCCTCAATGCCCTCACACCCCAGGGCAGCACCTCCACATCTCCCTGCTTCCAGAAAACTTCCATTTTTAGACATTCAGCATCGTTTAAAAGAGAAATAGAAACATCACCCAAAAAACATTAATCTAGGCACAAGCTGTTTGAGGAGTTTCGTTTCTTCTAGGAAATTATTTCCATGGAAAATCTTTGAGGATCCTGTAGATGCCATGTGGAGTGTGACAGGGTATAGCATTGGGTTATTATTTTTATCACACAATTATTTTTATCCAAGCTCCTGTTAGGAAGGAATTCTCCAAATCCACTTAATGTCTTTAACCCATGGACAGAAAGATAATATTTCTGTCTAACCCAGGAGACTGGGAACAGCAGAGGCTGGAGAAAGCAGAGACAAACATCTTGTACATAGGATTTTTATTTAAACAGAAACTCAGCTGGTCACTACCCCTAAAACTATCTCTGTACCTTTACACAGAAGTCTCTTGATACCCTGGCCGCCAGGGCATGCTTAAGGCAAAGCCTGTCCCATGAGTGTTGCCAGAGCTGAGATCAGGCAGGTAAAAAAGAACCACTCAAGCCTGAAGCAGCACTAGATATGTTTAAAACAACAAAGAGAATTTAAGCAAAAAATGCTCCATTTGTTTCTGATTTAGAGGCCTTGCTGCTGGTGGCATGTCCTGTGAAGCTGCTTTCATACTGGGTGATGTTCCCCTCCCTCCCCAGGCTGCCTGGGACAGCACCAGGCAGGACAAACTTCTTCAAGGGGAAGACACCCCTGACATCCCACAGCTGCTTGTTCTGTCCTATGTCCTTGCAGCATCCACAAATAAGCCAAAAAACCCTGGTTCCTTGACTATTTGGCACTTTTGCTTCCTGCAGAGGTTGGTGTCGTCCCTTTCTCTCTGTGGGAGCTTTTGGATGCGTCTCCAAGAGTCATAGACCTGGGTCTGGCCCCCCAGGAGTCCCTACAGAGCAGAACGTCTTGGCGTCTTTCTGGGTCAGATTTGTCCCCCTTACCTTCACAATTCTGAGGCAAGGCTTAGATTCAATATTTAAATGCAGGAGTTGCATATGCACAGAACAGGGTTTGTTCTTGGTGGTGACAAGGGGCACCTAAATTAAATCCACATGAATTCATCTCCCAGCTCAAACCTTGACCTGCTGTGACTTTGGGTGGCCACAGCACTTCCCCTGCCACAGGGAGGAGATGTCCCATTTGCCATGTCAGCAGTGAGGTCACGTTTGAGGCACAAGGTGCTGTGACTCCTTCGAAGGAAGGTGGAGGAAAAGCAGAATTGCTTGTGCACAAACTGTCTGCTTTGTTGTGTGGGATCAAAACAGAGAGGTGTAGGGATAAAAGATAAATTATTCCACGAGAAAATTACTTTATAATAAACATTTCTATGTGAGAAGCTTGAAAGGAATTCGAGCCTCATGCTTGATGCTTGAGTTTCAAAGCTTTCTGAGCTGTATTAAATGGCAGTAAGATGAGGTTACATTTATTTCTTGCAGCAGACTGTCCTCCAGGGCCACACTGGTTATTTCATCTTGTGTGTCAATAGGAAACGTTCCCAAACAGGAGGGATCAGCACCAAACACGAGCTCCATTGTCTCACCCAGCATATATTTCAGTCCTGGAGAGTTTTAAAAGTTCTCTAAATCAGGAATGGAAAGTCTGCTCCTTCCTCTCCAGAGGGGATGGCACAAGGGCAGGCTGGCCAGGCTGCAGTGCCCCTGATGTCACAGTGGCAGAAATAGCCACCTCTGCAGGGAGTGAGGCAAGGCCTGAGCTGCACAGGGACGGGTTTGGAGTTTGTCTTCACCCCCAGCACATCCCACCAACCCTACAGAGCTTTCCTCTGCTGGCAGCCAAGACATTCCATGGAGCATCCCAAGCCTCCTGGAGCAGCAAGGGCTGAGATCCACCCTGGACCATGCTGCAGTCATGCTGGAGCAAGACCTGGGTGTGCAGGGGAGACCTGTGCTCAGCTGCTCCTTGCTTTCTGTCTTCCTTCTCTCCTCCCATCAAACTGGGAAGGCAGAGCAGGATTTTCACAGCTGTGCCTTCCACTGTCAGCACAAGGGTTTGGTGTGCAGGGCTCTTCCCACCAGGAAAAGGAGGGAATTCTCAAATCTCGGCTTAAACCCATCCAGAAATCTGAATCTCCCTTCTGCCCTCAAAGCAGGAATTTTTCTCCCCTGCCCTGCTTACCACGCCCTGGGATGGGAAATGTCCCGGGAAAACCACATGTGGCAGGTTTGAGAAGCTGCCCTGGTACTTGTGTCTGACCGAGGGCTTTCGATTCTCATCCCAGTTGCACCAGTTTGCACTGCTGAAGCACTGATCACTTGCAATATTGTTTTTAAGGGACATTATCTACTTATTACATAGTAGAAAGGCCAGAAAGAAGTTTTATTGGGCATCTTAGAGAGTAAATCAAGCTGGAATGAACATCACGAGATCATCTGGTTCAACCTAGCTAGGATTTTGCAGACTTAAAGAAAATGGTGGAAGTTTCCCATGGATCCACTTGCAAAGGGCACATTTCCCCAGGAATCTCTGCTGTGTCCAGAACTGGCCTTTACTCAGCACAACTGCAGGATTAGGTGTGTGGATGCCAGCAGCATGAGCCTGCCATGCAGAGCTTCCCCGATGGCAAAAATTCCCCTGCTCACATTTTGGCTGTGGGGTTTGTTTTGTAGCCTGGTTTCTTGTGCCCCATCTTCATTTCCCACAGACAGGGCTCAGTCCTGGTCCAGCACCCACCACCCTGGCTGGAAACCCCATTTATCCCCTGGATCTCTGCCCACACTGCTGGGGGAACTAAATGCCCCATAAAATAGGAAAATCAATGCCCATAAAATGGGGAAATGAAATAAATGCCCCGTTTGTACCTGGGCAATCCCAGCAGGATTATCTGACGTTTGTTACATAAAAATACAGAAGTGGTGCCAAGGCACACGAGCCCCCTGCATGGCCCAGGGTTTCACACTACCCTCGGCTGGGCTGAAGGGACCAAATCCTCCCTCTTGAGCCAGAACCTCCATTTGAGACCAATCACTCCTTTGTGGAAATGACTTAATTAAACCCATCCATTTTTTTACCCAATTAAGAGATCAATAAACAGTACAGAAAAGTTCCCGTCAGTGCCGTGCTGGAAGTCCTGGCTGTGCCCTGTGGACAAGGAATGTTCTGCTGTGGGATGGCTGTGCCAGGGGGGTGGGATCTGTGCAATGAGGGGACACTTGGCCCCAGGTGTCCCCCAGCCCTCAGGCTGCACTGGTGGGACAGGATGGGACCTCACTGCCAACCAAGCCTCTCCCTGCACATCCAGCTCCACCTCCCACCTGCCATCAGAGGCTCTTCCAGTGTCCACATGGGCCAAAAAGGAGAAAAACCCTCCAGAACCCTCTCTGAGGAGCAAACACCCAAGAACTGAGTGAGGACAGCATCCAACAGACCCCAGAGCAGAACCTTCCAGCAGGAGTGGAAATCTAATGGCTGCTGGGGTGCCTTGGGAGCCTGGGCCCCATTTTTAAATACAAATAATGCATTTGGGATGTGTCCCTGCCTTGTGAGAAGGTGTGAGCTCCTCAGGGCCCACCTGAGGAAGGCAGGGACATTGTCCAGAGCCCCAGCAGGTCCCACCACACCACCAGCAGTGTCCAGGGCCAGCAGCAACTTCAGCTCCTCCAGACCTGACCACAAGAGCTTGTGTCTGCCTAAAAAACCACAGAGAAGCATTCCCAAGCCCTGCCTCATGTTTGGACATGGGCACAGGTCCTGCCAGCTGCCCTCACCCTGTCCAACCCTCTCACACTTCAAAAGTGTGTGTTTGTCAGCCAAGCTCCAGCCCTGCACCTCTGACCAGCTCCAGTGCCCTGCAAGTGGCAAGTGACGGCGTGCAGGGTTTGCCCAGGCAATTCCAGTGCACTGGGGGTTTTCCCAGCTCCACTTGGAGCCTCCTGTTAGACTCTGCAGTCTTTAATTGGAGCTGATTTATGGCATTTTTATTGCTGCAGACAGCCAGCAGTTGGCACAGCAGGCAGCTTTAATATTACTTTTGCATTTTGTTGTTGAATCACCAGCTTGGAAGGCAATTGTGGGGCTTTTTATAGCTGCAGCCTAGCACCACAGCTCCTCCCTGGGCTTTGGAGAGCTCCTGGTGCCCCTCGGGGCTGGCAGGAGCACGGCCAGCACGCCGGGCACCAGGCACAGTCTGTGTGAGCAGCTCAGGGAGACACCCCTGCCCCCAGCCCCAGCACCACAGCCACTGCTCAGCCACTCCTTGGGACTCATCGTGGCTTTATTGGCCTGCAAGGCTCACCTTGAGGTTCTCACCTGGAGATTTTCACCCTCCCAAGGTGCAAAACACAGATTCTGCTGTGGAACAGGAGATACAGTCCACGCTGGACCTCAAGCTCCCAGTCACTCCCAGCTCAGGACAGCTCAGAGGAGGCAGAGGAGAAAGTGCCAGCTGCTGTCACCCTCCTGTGTCCAGCAGAGATTGTGACAGGCACAGAGGCTTTAGGATGTGTCTTTTGCTGTGACTCACACTCTCCATCCGTGGTATCACCACGTTCCATGGTCTCACAGGCATGAAGGATCTCTGTCCTGGTCCAGTCCAGCTGTGTGCAGGGCTGTGATAAAGTGTGCCTGAGAGGGAGCAGGGTGGTCTCTCTTAGCAATCTGTTACACACAGTTTGTTTTGCCATGTTCTGAAGGAGCCCATTGATCTTCACAAGTCTCTTCTATGGTTATTCATCTTTGCCTTGAAAGCAGGAGGGTCCAGCCTGGTGGACACCAGCTCCAGGCACTGGCTAGTGCCAGCTGGAGAAACCCTCTCCCCTAGAAACCCAGCAGCTGAGTCCAGTGCCTGTGAGCTGGAAGATAAATCCTGGCTGGGGAATGTCCCTGCAGTCCGTGTTGCTGCTCCCATCCCTGTGGCAGTGCCCAGCTCTGCCAGGGGGAGCAGGGAGTTCCCTTGGCAGCCCACAGCCACCGTCTCATTCAATCTCATTCAATCCAATTTAATGATTGACTGAACTCTGCTGGCTTAATTACCCAGCCAATAGTCAGCTATCAGCTGGTCAGTGAGTGTGTAACTCATATGCCAGCCCTTGCCTGGGCTGGGGGATTGATCCCAGCAATCCCAGCAGATAAATGCCCTGGGGCACTGAGGATGAGCAGGGTGAGGAGCAGTTAAGCCCTGGCACAGCTCAACAGCACATCAGCACTGCAGAGCCCAGCCCCACAGGGCTTCCCTGTGCCAAGGGAAAAGCAGCTTGCACATCCCTGTCAGGGCCAGGGAATGTCCTCCTTCGTGGCCTAAGCACTGCTGGCAGTGTCTGCTCCTTCCAGACCCTGTGAATGTGCTCTCAGGTTTACCTCGTCCCCAGGCCACAGCCCTCAAAGGATCACAGCATCATCAGGGTTGGAAGGGACCTCTGGAGATCTGTCCAGCCCCTCTGCCAAGGCTGGGTCACCCTGAGCAGGTGACACAGGAATCACCCAGGTGAGGTTCTTTGTTGCCTTTGTTGATGTGCTGAAGTGTCCCCAGCTGGCAGAAGGGGACCTGCAGCATTTGCCTGGGCTGGCTGGGGAAAGTTTCAGTGTCCCCTTCACACAGTGAGAAATCCAGCACTGGCAAAGGGCTGGAGCAGAGCACTCCCTCACCCATCCCAGCAGGGACAGCTCAGCCAGGGGATGACTTCTGAAATATCTTTAGTGCTTGTTCCCACCCTGCAAATGGCACTGCACTGAGCTCTGTTGGTGGCAAATGCAGATGCTGCCATGGCAGGAGTGGGAGAAAACCACGGCCCAGGGCCTGGAGCTCTCAGGTAGCACAGAAGTGGGTGCCAGAAATGCAGAGTACAGTTCCTGCAGCGTGACATCAGGGCTGGAATGGCAGAGAACCTGGAATCAGGGTGCTGCCAACATAGGCATCCCACCCCTCTCATCAGCATAACCCTGTGGTCATTTCCCAGTTCCTCTGGGAACGTTTTCATGATCCTGTCCCTATTGCTGTGAGCATCTCCCCATTCCCATTCCCACTGCCCTGCTCCCACACAGGAAGCATTCCCAAATCCCACCTTGGCATAGGCAAAGCATGTGCCAGTGGGTGAAGAATGCTCCTCGATAATTGCTCCCAGCTCCCAGACAGAGGAAGGCTGAGCACCACAGAGGCTGTGCTCAGTAGAGTTTTAGGATGAAGAAGACAAAGGTGATTTGCAAGTGATTCAATGATTTAGTTTTTAATTGGACTCGTGCCTTTCCTCACCTGTTTAAGATGGATGAGATTGGTCTGAGCCTCTGCAAGGGCTGTTTGTAAAACAAACAAACAGGCTATTAATTATCCTGAATGCTAACCCTGGCTGGAAGGCACAGCAGGAAGGTCTGCTGTTCCTTAGGGAGGATGCCTGGTGGGTTCAGGTACCCGGGTGCTGCTCCTGGTGCAGGGATTTGTGTATCAGCACACCTCTATTTAACCCCTCACAGCCCCGTGGGAGAGAGCCCACACAGCCCAGTGGCACCAGTTTGAGGAGCCAGTCTGGCACAGGAATTTAAGGTCATCTGCAGATGGAGCCACTGTGACCTCCCCCACCTCTGCTGAAGGGTTCTGGTGCTGTATATTTAACAGACTCCCTTCCTCGGTGTGCATTTACACCCCGGGGTTTAGAGAGGATGAAATAAATGTCTCTTTGGTAGCTCAGCTTTTCGTCATGGTTTATTTATTAATTGTTTCTTAGTTGTCATTTTATGTGTGCTGTTATTCAATCACCAGCAGGGTGGAAGCTCAACATGATTCTAGAAAGAATAAAATGCCCTTTTCCTGTGCTGTTTTCTACTGGAACAGCCTCTGCAGGTGCTGCTGTGCCTGAAGGGCAGAGAGTCAAGGGATTTTTCAATGTTAAATCATGTGGAAATCAGCATAGAGAGGGAGTGTTCATACAGTGGCTGTGTTTGAATAGTGCTGAGCAATGATGGCTTTGTATGGCACAAAGAACACCAAAGGAGATGAAACAGCACAGGAGGAACCAGCAGATCTTTGAGGTGAAGAAATCTCCTAATTTCAGCCCTGCAGCAAAGCAGTGAGGAACCACTGACAAAAACCACTGGGCCACTGCACCCAGGGGCCACTCTCAGCTCTGGGGGCATGGAAATACCCAGGGAGGGAGCAAACCCATTGCTTTAGGATGTGTAAAGGGGCAACTGTGCCACATCCAGGCAATTCCTGAGCATTTTAAAGGATGGCAGCCCATGCTGGAAGGAACAGAGCTCGTGATTCACAGCAGGACATGCAGCCGGTGGGGGGTTTCATATACACATCCTTGTCAGGAATTTCATTTTTCCATAGGGCTCTTTCCCCTCCATCCTCCCGTTTCAATTTAAATTCCCTGTCAGGGTCCCAAAAGAGGCCAGTGTTCACCCCCAGCTGAACGTCTGCAGGACCTGTAATGAGTTAGGGCTGAATTCCTGCCAGCCCTTCTGGTAACGTTTAGAAGAGGCCCTGGCTCCTGGCCAGACCCGAGCACTGGAGGAGAGAGAGGCAGAGCCTGACAGGAGTGAAGATATTGCAGGATGTCTGGGAGACAATCCCACTCGGGTAAAATCACAGCCCTTGGCAGCAGAGCCATGGGCAGGGAAAGGCTCATGGGCTCTCTCAGAGCCAAAAGTCCCTTCAAAGCCTGGGAGGCAGAATGCAATTTATTTGTTTCTCATATTTAAAAATGTTCTTTCTTGGAGGCATCTTGTGGGGGTCAAGATTTCAAATCCTCCTGTGTTTTTTGTTTGTTTGTTTGTTTGTTGAGGGGGAAACAGTCCTCTTCTGGAGCTTGATGAAGCCACAGACTGGGCAGGCCCCGTTCAGCAGCAGATGGCTTCACACTCTGTGTTCCCAGCCCAGGTTTTCCAGAGGAGGCAGCTGAAAGTGGCAGCAGAGGGGGTTTCCAGCAGCCTCCCACAGGCTGGATGCCCTGGGGGCTCTGCCTGGAGTGCACAAGTGGGATTGGTGTGGCCAAGCCTGGCCAAATGCCCCAGGAGCTCTCCCTGTACCCATCTGTGTGCCCAGCCAGAGGAGGAGGGGGACAGTGGCTGCCCTGCAGGGGGGTCAGGGCACAGCCCCTCAGCCCCTGAGCTCTCAGAGCTGGGCAGAAACCAGGGAGATTTGCAGAAGAGAGGAGAGGCAGCAGCCTGAGTTCCCACCCAAAAATCAGCATCCCAGGGACTGGGATGTGCTGGGAATCCCAGGGCTCAGGGAGATGGGGTTAAAGCACCCCAGGCATCCCAGGGTTCAGGGAGATGGGGTTAAAGCACCCCAGGCATCCCAGGGTTCAGGGAGATGGGGTTAAAGCACCCCAGGGATCCCAGGGCTCAGGGAGATGGGGTTAAAGCACCCCAGGGATCCCAGGTCTCAGGGAGATGGGGTTAAAGCAGCTCATGGGCCCCAGGGTACGCTGTGGCTGCAGGACCATGCTGTGGCCGCATCCCTTCCCGGCTCTGCAGCTCCTCTGGGGGAAATCCCTGGATATTTGGTGTGGGCTGAGCCCTGCATCCCAGCCAGGGCCAGGCCGCACCACGGTGACAGTGTCACTGTGTCTGAAGTCCCGCTGTGTCACACGTGCTTGTGCGATGCTGCACTTGCTCCCCTGCCTCGCTTTTCCCTGCTGTGCTTCCAAAGCAGGGAAAATCTTTTTACCTTGCCTGTCCCTGAGCTCCCAGCATGTCCCTGCAGGGCTGGGGGTGGCACAGCAGCACAAGTCACCGCTGCACATCTCTGCACAGCAGCCAGCAAAGCTTTCCTAAGGGCTATCCCACAGCTGACTCAGGGATCACAGGCGAGCAGGGACGAACCTACATCCCCGAATAACCGGGATTTGCCCCACAGGAGCTGCAGAGCTGGGCAGGGATGCATTTGCAGCCCTGGGGCTTCTTTAACCCCATCTATGTGGCTTTTTCTGTGTCCATCCCAGGTGCCCTCTCTGCCTCGCAGGCACTGGGGACCTCGGTGGCAGCTCCTGGGTGTCCAGGAGCCACCTGGGTGTCGCACAGCTCCTCCCGCAGCCTCTCCTCGCAGGAATGCTGTGAATGCAAAAGCTGACGGCTGCCCAAACCAGCTTTTACCCTTCCACAGGATCTGCTCACTCTCGTTCTTCCCTCCTGGAAGCGGGGCTGGGAAAGCCTGATGGCAATGTGGGAAGATAAGAGTCGCCGCCAGAGAGGGGATAAATATTTGTCATTTTCCATCACTCTCTGAGAAGCATCCAGGATCGCAGGCAAGCGGCAATGAAAGCAGATTCCGATGTGATTAACCCCGACTCTGCTGACCCCACCCAGGCGCGGAGCCGCGGCAGCGGAGGGGTTAACGAGTCCCTGTCACCGGGGATTAATGGCCAATGCCACGGCTTCAGCTGGGTGCAGACAGCGGGGACAGCTGGAGCTGGGGACGTGGCTGTCCCCGAGCCCCTGCCCAGGCACATCCCGAGGCGCTGGGAGCTGCTGTCCCAAAGGACAGGAGGGAAGGGTGTGCTCTAGGGATGTGTCTTTAAGGTTTTATTTAACTCTCATGATTCTGCTACGATTTGGTTAGCAATAAATTCAATTAATATCTCTAATTGGAGCCTGGTTTGCCCGTGATGTTATTTGCTGAGTGATCTCTGCCGGTCCTTATCTCGAGTCCATCACAGCCCCTCACTTTCTGTGCACTCTCCCCCCTTGGTGGGGCTTGTGCCGTGTCCCTGGAGCTGGCAGGAGCCTGGCTGCATCTTCCTGTGCGCCTCAGCCCCTGTCCCAGCCAGCCCAGAGCTTCCCCAATGTCCCCAGCATGGGTTGCTGGGCCCCAGTCCCCACTGGCTTTTCTTGGGCCAGTCCCCACCTGGACAGTGCTGTTGTGTCCCTGCAGCAGAGACATTTACCCCCCAGCTGGGCATATCCCTGGCTGGGAATTCCGTGGGAAAGGGCATGGATGGAACCAGGACTGGTCCCAGCAGGGCTCTATCTCTGACTGCAGCATCCCAGGACCCAGAGCACCCATCCCCAGCTCTCTGCCAACTCACACTGGCTCTTCACATTTTCAGCCTTCCCTTCACAAGCACAAAAAATATTTCTTTTCCTCTTTTTCATTCCCTTGAGTCTCCGGTTCTCTGAAACATCCTCACTGCTGCTCAGGAATAACCCAAAGCTGCATGTATAGGGGGAGAAACATGTGCAGGCAGGCTCGACCACACACAACCCAGCCCAGGAGCTGGAGCAAATAGATTTTTTCATTCCAAACTCCATCTGGCCTTGTCCTGGGCTTTGCTGGAGGTGCTGTCCCTGCTCCCCAGTGACAGAGCAGTGATCCACCTGCTGTGGCTGGATGAGACGGAATCCACTTTTACAGGCCTGTTTCATTTCTCCCCTCCTGGTTCTACCACAGGTGTTTTGTGCCTGATCTCTGCATTCCTGACATGCCTGGAATTCCCTGATGCTTAACCTCAGACCCTAATTTCCTGCATTTGCAACATTTGGGTTTAAGTGAGTAGCAATGACCTTGTACAATTATTCACCCCAAACTTCTGCTGTTTGAGCCCCTCCAAAACCCCAGCTCGATTCCATTTTTGAATGTAACTTATAAATTTGTTTGATGCCAAATCAGCCTGCAGAGCCTCAGCTCTGTTTTTCTGTCCAAACCCATCTGATATCCTAGATCTGGTGTTGAGAAGAGTGCCTTCAGTCAGAAATCTTTCTCCCTCTCACACCCCAGTGTTGTGCAGCTTGGTGAGATAGAGACCTGGAGCACATCTGAGCTTCCTCCAGCTCCCACCCAGCACTCCAGCCTCCCATCCCACAGCCCCCAGCAGCCCCACAGGGACAGCTGACACCTCCAGGGAACTCTAGCTGACTCCCAGCCACCAGCTTTTTCTTTCTTAGCACTGGAGAAGTGCCTTCAATATTTCCAAGCTGCTGAGCTGTGGTGCAGGGCTGTTCTGCTCACCAGGAGCCACAGGGTGAGTGGGTGTGAGGCAGCTCCAGAGGCTGCTCAGGGCCTTGCTGCTTTGTGCCAGGTTTTATCCGACCTCTGCTGCTTGCAGAAGTTGTGTTTGCTGGGAATAACTGCAGGGCAAGTGGGTAAAGGGTGGAAACCTGAAAGCCCTTGAAGGCACATATCCACTGTGGAAATGTGTGAAATTCTTCTCAGGGAGAATTTCTTCACAGAAAGGGTGGTCAAGCATGGGAAGGGGCTCCTCAGGGAGGTGGTGGAGTCATTGGAGGCGTCCAAAAAACACCTGGAGGTGTCCAAGAAACACCTGGAGGTGGCACTCAGTGCTCTGGGCGAGGTGGGGATCGGGCACAGCTTGAAGTCGATGATGTTGGAAGGCTTTTCCAACCGGAATTATTCTGTCATCCTGGGTGTTTTACACCGTGGATCACGTCCCATGCTGACCCAGGCAGGAGGAGATCCAGAGGCGGCTCTGGCACCGTGGGATGGAGGATGCAGAGTGCTCCGAGCAGTGGGGGTGGGCAGGCTGCGCAGGAGCCAAACCGGATTTCATACCTGGCATGGCACTGCCCGGTCCTGCCCTTCCTCCCCGGCAGGAGGAATTGCCCCTCTGGGCTGCTGGGTGGAAAATCAGCAGCATCGGGGCCAGGGCTGAGTCACATTGGCACGACCGCCCCAGCCCTGCCCCTGCTCGCTCAGCGCCTTCCCATCGCCTGGAATCGCTTCCTATCGCCTGCAATCGCTTCCCATCGCCTGCAATCGCTTCCCATCGCCTGCAATCGCTTCCTATCTCCTGGAATCGCTTCCTTGGAGGAGCTGCTGCCGGGGAATGGCACTCAGCAAGTCTGAGCAGCCCCCACGCCCTGCCTGCAGCTCAGCCTCCTCTGACCTGCTCAGCCGGGGTTGATCCTGGCCGGGATGTGCTGGAAAGAGAGGAGCAGGAGGAGGAGGAGGAGGTGTTCATCCAAGACCCATCCCGGGAGCAGAGGGGGGTGTGGAGCTGCTGCCTCACACCTCACCTGTGTCACTGTCACCTCACGATTGCCACTGTCACCTGTGGACAGCCCTGCGAGGGGCCCTGCAGTGGCCTTTGGAGAGACCCTGGGACACAGCTCAGCACAGGGACCCCTGTGACCAGCTCAGGTCCCCTCTGTTCCCAGCCCACGTCCCCTGTGCCCAGCATCCCAGCTGATGCTCTTACCTAGGTCCAGGTGTTTGGTGCCTCCCACAGTCCCTTCTCCCACCCCAAAAGCCATCCCTGTGACACGGCCCCCCTGGCTACTTGGCCCCCAGGTGGGCAGCCCCCACCTTGCTGTGACTGCAGGGCTCCCACAGATCTTGGGGCTGTGACAATCCTGTGCCCTACTGGCCAAATCCCCCAGGATCATCCAGGAGAAACCACAACCCCGACTGTCCCCACAGAGGCACCACACAGGGAGGGGCTGGTCTCTCCCCTCTCCCCACAAAGTGCTCTTTTGCACAAACAAACCAGTCAGAAAATGAGAAGCAGGTGAAGCTGAAAGCACAGAATAATAAATGTTCACTCTGAATTGATGATTATTTGCATGTCTGTGGTTAGTGAGACCACCCTGGCAAGAGGGAATCTTGGACACCCACAAGCTCTGAGCTCTCCTGGTGACCACCAGCCACGATCTGCCACCAGCCAGGAGCTTGTCCCTCCATGACCCTCAGCCCCTGCTCCCCCCATGGGACCTCCAGGTGTGCTCAGCTCCTGCAACAGGACCCCAGGGTGGGGACCTAAGGATCACCTGGCTCCAGCCTGGCCCCGGCCCTTGGCTGCTGTTCAGTGTCCCCTCCTGCTCTCGATGACACCATCGGCCTCCTCCTGCCCAGGAGGTCCAGAGCAGACATTTCCCAGCACTCTGGCAGTCCCACGGTGGCTGTCAGGGATTCTCTGTCCCTCTGTGCCATCCCTCCTGCTCCACCCTGGTGGCTCAGCCGTCCCTGCCCTGGTTTACAGCCACGCGGTCTCCTCTCCTTGCACAGTTCTCAGCCAAGCCTGGAACATGAATCTCTTGTCAGGAGAGCCACGGGTGACTGCCCAGGCCTGGTTTTACTTGGAAACAGCTCTGCAGCCTTCCCAGCTGTGGCAGCCATGGGCTGTGTAGGGAGGGGATGCAGAGGAACCTCGTTCCCTCCAGCATTCCCCAGGCCAGCTTTGCAGCTGCCCACACTTACTGACCTGGCCACAGAGGTAAAGATCCCTGGGTGTGAATATTTTCCCCTGGGTTTGGGGATTTTCACCTTCCCCCGTTTCCCTGTTACTCCCCTCTCCAGTTGTGCCATATCTCCGCTCCAATTTCTAGAGCGGAGCAAAAGCTTTGCATTGTATCTTTTAGTTTTGTCCCTGAATGTTTCTATGTTTTTTCCTTTGTTTGATTTTTTTTTTAAATTTATTTTTATTTTTATTTTTTTATTTACAGAAAATGTTCTGGGTTTCAGATTTTTGTAAAAGACTCACCAAGAAGTGAAACAACCCCTGGAGCTGAAGAAGAGCCCCTGCTGAGCTGCCTGGCCCCCAGCTTGTATCTCCCAGTTGAAGTGGTTTGATTTTTGTCTTCTCCCTTTCTTTGTCACCCCCCATAATCACATCATTTTCTCTTTCTGGAAACTACCTTTGGGGGGGAGAGGAAGATTGAATGGCTGATAGAGGGAGAAAGAAGAAATCCAATGGGAACAGTGGGCAGAAGTGACCAGGGAAGAGTCAGATTGGTATCAGCAGGTACAGGTTGTCCCCTGGGTACTTCCCCACCCTCCAACTTCTTTTGTTGTGCAAGATTTTCTGAGCCTGGTGCGGTTTGTTGGTTTAGCAAATCTTCACAGATCGCTTTTTCCAGCACTTTTCAGTGTCTCCTGGAACCCACCTGAACCTTCTGCAGACACAACTTTGGCAGGGACTTCCCTGACCCACCCCCTTCCCAGGGTGAGCCACACCTTCCTTTGGGCTGGGTTTGGCTCCTGCCTTGCTCCTGGGACCCTCGGCTGTGCAGTGGAGGGGTGATGGACAGTAGTTCACCCCCATTTTTAGGGGTAACTCCATTCTCCAAACCCTTGGGCCATCTCCAGCCCAGGCTGAGCAGCTCCAGAGGCATCGCTGCTATTGCAGAATTCAGCTCAGAGGAGCTGGGGGAGCAAATCACCAGAGACAAGTCACCATCCCAAATGTGTCATGCCCGTTTCTGGGATCACTGCATGAGGAACAGAATGGAAAGAAGTGTCCCAGCCCAGGGCTGCTTGAGCAGAGCCAGTGATGGGGTGGTGATGAGCCCATCTCCACCCAGACAGGGTGCGCAGGTGTCCCCAGTCCCTGTCCCCCACACAGGGGGCTCCTGCTGCTCCTCACCCTGCAGCCCCAGGGCCACACTGGCTGTACCCTCTCCCCTGAGCCCCTGCAGTCCCCCAGCAGGGGCAGCTCCCAGGGAAGCTGCAGTTCCAGTCTGCAGAGCTGGGGCTGGAACCCAGGGGTCACACACTGGGACACCGCAACCCTGGCTGCACAAAGGGGCACAAGAAGCAGCTTGGTGAGTGTTCCCTCAGCCTGGCCCTTGCCTCACTCCCAGCCCAGCCTGACTGGGCTGAGCAGGGCTGCCTGACTGGTTTCTATCCAGCTTGGCTGGTTTGGCTGTGTCCTCGCTGCTTGCTGGCGAGACAAGTGTATTTTCTGGTTTTGCTTGCAGCAGCTTTCATGTGGGATGAGCTGCTCTGCTCCCCAGAGCTCCAGCCTGGGCCTGGGGAGCTGCTGTGCACTCACAGATCTGTGCTGGTGCCACCAGGCAGGGCCAAGACCTCCTCACCAGTGACAGTCACAGGGAATGTCCCAGTCCCAGGCCACATTGTCTCTGTGTGGTAGCCCTGGAAAGCCTCAGCACTGCTCTGCTTCCCATGGCTGCACGTGGGATGCTCATCCAAAGGGCACCGGGGCTCCTCAGGCAGCCACAGGCTCTGCTGCATGGCCAAAACCTGTTTGTCCTAATGCCAGCAAGGCAGAGAATTGGCCTCATCCCTGAGAGGAGAGATCTATCACCCCTGGAGGTGTTGAGGACATGGCAGGACAGGCACTCAGTGCCTGCTTTGGGTGATAAGGTGGTGATGGGTCACAGGCTGCACTTGATGATCTCAGAGGTCTTTTCCATCCTCATGATTATGTGATCACCCCAAACCTGGCAAAGCTGCTGGAGGGTTTGGGTTTAAGGAGGCTCCTTACTTGAGCCAGGGAATGTGCAACAAAGCCAGGAGCTGGATGCAGATCTCCTAAATCTCCTTTGAGTCTCCTCCACCAGGCCTGGCTTCTTCTGCCAAGTCATGTCAAGGGTCAGTGACAGAGGGGAGAGCAAGGAACCAAACCCAAGTGTCCCAGCTCCTCCTCCCCTCTGTTTCCACCAGATTGACTCTCCACAAATAAAGGATTAATTGAGGCTGTTACAGTTAACTTGAAAGGGCCCTGCAGCATAAATGTGGGATCCTAAACACAACCAGTTTCAGGTTAGTAATTAGTGCACTTCACTCATTGCAGGTGCACCCTGGGAGCTCTGAAACAACTATGGGATCAGCAAGAAAAATATCTGGAAGCAATGGCAGTAATTTGAGAGAACTCTCTGGCTTGATTGGATTGCTGCTGCCTGCCTCGTCAGAACTGCTCCGTTACTGGAAAGCCTTTGGGAACTGGGGCAAAATCCTGACATTTCATCTCCAACCTACACAGTGAGGGCCCCCATAATTCCCATATTGCAGGTCTGGCTGGAGCCATTCCAGTGTGAGCATGGACAGGGCACTTCAGCATCCTGGGGCTCACTTCTTTCTTCTCTAAAGCAGCAGAGGTGTTTCTGTGCCTTGGAGGGTGATGGGTGTTTGCGCAGAGCTGGGGAAAGGACTGCAGGGATAAAATCCCTGTGCAGGGCTCTGCCACCACAGAGCTGGGAGCACTTGGAGCATTGCTGGGGACCAGCACCCAACATGGCACAGCAGGAACAGGATAAATCCCAGATCCTGCTGAATGCCCCCAGGGCAATCCCTGCTGCTTTGTCCGAGCTTGTCGAGTTTCATTGGTTAAAAAGGAGCCAACTCCTTTCTTCCAGGAGCTGAAGCTCCTCCTGAACAAAGAGACATTGTGGGATGTGATGGGCCTTCCTGGGGTTCCTGGGCAGTGGTGGTCTTTGTGCAGGGCTGGGGGCTGAAGGCTCTCCCAGGATGGCATTAGCAACCCTTGGGTGGGAAAGTGAGTTCTTGCAAGGGTTTTTATTTCTGGGGTTTGCACAGTGCTGTCTTTGTCCCTCTGCTCTCAGCCCCCTCTCACCTCTCCAGCATCCTGGTGGGAGCCTCCTGCTCAAGTCAGCCCTGGAAATGGACACTGGGATTTTGGGAACTTTGCTATTCCAACCCAGCATCCTGTGGTGCTGCTGTGACAGTGGCTCAGGCTGCAGTGACCCCAGTGGTGCTGGGGCTGGGGAGGGGTCCCTGGTGTTGGAGCAGCACCAAGGCAGGAGTTCCCTCACCCTGGGCCTTGCCAGGAGGGGATGTCCACAGAGCTGTGCTCCAAACCCCTCGTCCTCATTCCCTCTTTCTCTCAGTCATCTTCCTGCGGTTTGTGATTTTCCAGCCACCCTCATCCATGATTTCTCAGGAATTCTTCTCTCCCTCCCCATCCCTTGACAACCTCCAGTTTCGGGTATGTCCAAAATGAGGCAAAGAGGTTCTGCCTGGGCCCCACCAAGTCCCTTCTGGGGAGGTGGCTGTGGTCCCTGTGACCAGGGCCATGTCCTAGTGAGATGGCCCAGGAGTGCTGGTGGCCAGGGCAGTGGGGACACGTGCAGGGACTCGTGGTTGTTTTCCCTGCTCCTTCCCTCACCTGGCTGCCAGTGGAGCACCTTTGCACGGCTGAGCTGTGAAGGGTTTTTCAGAGCCCCTCCCCTGCCCGGGGAACACCCAGCTCCCTGCAGGGAGGCAGAAGAGCCCAGTGCATCCCCAGGGGAAGGGCCAAGAGCAGAGGCAGGCAGGACATTGCCCTGGACACCCAGACAAGGGTGGAGGTGACGCAGCCCTGCACTCACACCCAGCCCCAGCGTTCTGCACAAGGAGAAGGAATATTCCCACTGCTTCCAAGGGAGAAGGTTCTGGCTGAGGTAACTCATGCCAAATATTTTGATGCTGTGTGCATGAGCAGGGTCTGGCAGGTAGGCTTGGAAAAACAGGAGCAATCTGGTGCAGCTCCTGCAGGACGCTCTGACCTCTCTCCTGTTGGGTCATTAGCAGCACCAGGAGTGGCAGAGAAAAATAAAACCATGGAGCTGCTGGAGAGAGTCCAGAGGAGGCACCAGGATGAGCAGAGGGATGGAGGAGCTCTGCTGGGAGGAAAGACTGGGAGAGCTGGGGCTCCGTGGTGATCTGACTGTGACCTTCCAGGACCTGAAGGAGCTACAGGAAAGATGGGGAGAGATTCTTTAAAAGGGATGGAGGGGCAGGACACAGGGAATGGCTTCAGCATCAGGGCTGGATGGGATATTGAGAAGGAATTGCTCCCTGTGAGGGTAGGCAAGCCCTGGCACAGGGTGCCCAGAGCAGCTGTGGCTGCCCCTGGATCCCTGGCAGTGCCCAAGGCCAGGTTGGACATTGGGGCTTGGAGCAGCCTGGGACAGTGGAAGGTGTCCCTGACATGGCAGGGGTGGCACTGGATGGGCTTAAAGATCCCTCCCAACCCAAACCAGTCTGGGATTCTGTGGTTTATAGTGATGTGTTGGGCATCTTGTTTTACACAGGGGATGTTGGGAAGAGTAAAGGAAGAGACTTCAGGAGTCTGAGCCAGCCTTGAGCAGCCAGAGGCTCAGTCACAAAACCAAAGGCAACAGAATAAATCACCCATGATGGAAATAATGTGCCTGAGTGGGCAGTTGGTGCAAGGAGGGGGGGGAAGGTGAGGGTCTGCAGCAGCCCGTGTGATGCCAGCAGGGCTGGGTGTCCCCAGGGTGGGTGGCAGCTGTCCCACAGCAGAGAGCTCAGCTGGGGCATCTCCTCCCCAGGACAAGATCAGAGCCGCCAAGGAACAGGGGAGGGGGTACCACAGAGGGGCCCCAAAGAGCTCCTGTGTGACAGCCTGTGGCAGTTGGGACCCCCTTTCACTTTCCAGGGGGAATTTCCCCATGGACACTTGCCCTGTGTTCTCCAAGGGGCAGCAAATGGCCCAGGAGCTGTTGGTTGGTGAGACTCAGGGCAGTGACCCAGGACAGTGACACCCATGGCCTGGCTAAGCCCAGGACACAGCCAAGCTGTGCTGGAGCATTGAAATCCCCAGGGAAGGAGAAAGCAGCGTGGATAATTAATGTCTTTATTCACAGAGAGCCAATATCACTGAAACCTGCTTGACAAACTGCCCCCTCAGGACTGCAGAAATACCTTTTCCATCTGCAAATGGGCTGTTAATAGGAGAAGATTTAGAGGCTCCAAATGCACTCCCGGAGCATTTGATAAAAGTGTGTGGGAGCAAAGTCCAGAGCCTGAGCTAATACCTCTCTGCTGGATCAGAAACACTCGTCTAGACTCTGGCAGGATGCAAACAGTGCCAGAGCTACTGCTGGGGAGGCTCAGGGAGCTGCTGGGTCTCTGCCCCAGCACTGCTGGCTCTTTAGCAGGGGCTCTTTATACCCCGTGGGGGCTTGGCTAAAGCTCAGTGATTCATAAGATAAAAATATGGTCTAAAGGATAGATGGTGTTGCTTCAGCACTGGAAAATCTAAGATAAAGGCCAGAAATATTTTAAACTGAACTCCAGCAAGCACAGAGATAGGGAAGGACGTTAGGGCTTCTTGCATGTGCCAAAAATAGAGCACATCAAGGAAAACAGCCTGGAACAATGGTGCAGGAAAAGCTTATCTGCAGGAGCAAAGTAGCACAGGTTTCTTTCTATTGCCTGAAAAAACCCCAACAACACAAAACAAGAAACAAAACAAAAGAAAACAGAACCATGACCTTGTTCTAGATCCTGATTCTCAGCTTTCCAAAACAGCTCTCCCAGAACCACCAGAGCTGCTGAGGGTGGAGGTGGCTCACCTGGCCAGGCAGGGCTGGCCCACATTTCAGTGCTGGTGCAGTTCAGTAGAGAGAAGTGGAAATGCAGAATTTAATCCTCATTGCCACAGCTCCATAACTGGGAGCAACCTGAGGAGCCCCGTGGTGAAATCAGCCCTGGAGCCAGTGCAGGCAGCTCCCAGCTGCTGGGGAGTGCCAGAGCTGATGCCATGGGCAGGGTGAGGTGTGTGAGCTGGCAGCAAAGGCAAAGCAAGGTCCTGCTCCAATCTCAGTCAGGATCTGCCACAGCTTCCTGAAAAATCTCTGGTCACACCTACCTGCAGACAGTGATGTCCATCTGAAGGGTGCTGCAGTGTTACATACAAGTAGAGATATTATAAAATAAAGGCCCTATAAAATATAGTTTAGGGCCTGCTACTCTACCTAAGCTAGCAGTTAGCTTGTAAATTCCCATGTAAAACATCATAAGAATAAAAGCAGTTAGCACAACAAACTATTCTAGTAAGAGAACCGTTTACACCTGTAATAAACAAGAAATCTGTTCCATAAGAATCAGTGAGCAAAACATGTAAACTAACTAAAATTAGAAAAATTTGGCAGACATACACCATAGCCATTTACCAACAGATAAACTGTCTGTATTGTTAGCCAATTAAGTCTAACACTGCCTTCTGATATTTCCTATAAATATGAGCTTTGTGAATAAAGAATTGGCTTTTTCTACATGAAGAAACTGAGTCCCATCTGCTTTACTGCAACACTGCAGGAGGCACCCCTGGCTCCCTTCTCTGGGTGGGGGCCCTAGAAAATCACCAAACCCTTCTGCAAACCTGAGAGGATGGCAGCAGCAGGTCAGACACTGAGCCAGGAAGGAACAAACACAGCCTGAGGGAGGTTGGGGTAGGATGGGGTGGGATGGACAGCAGTGGGGCTGCTGGGTGTGGTGGGATGGAGGAGGCTGCTGCATCCCAGGAGGGCTGGTGGCCTGGAGGGGACAAGCAGGTCCTTTGGGCACTCCCTGGCAGCCCAGGGTGGGTGTGGCTGTGGTTCAGGCTGTGAGCAGCACAGGGAGAGCTCCACGCCAGCAGCCCTGGGCAAGATGTGGCTTTGCCATCGCTTGTCTGGCGTTGTGGGCAGAGGTGGGAGGGACACCAGGCACTGCCCAGGGGACACTGCAGGGTACCCACACCCCTGGGCAAGGTGGGCAAGGGAGCCTCTGGCTTTGGGATGTGCAGCAGCAGATCCACAGGTCTGTGGGGCCCTCGGCTCCGTGCTGGGCAGAGCAGGGTCCATCAGGCTCTGTCCTGTCCAGGGCTGGGCAGGGCTGCAGGTTTGAACCTGCTTGGCCTTTAATTGCTCCAGCCCAGCCAAGCAAGTGAGAGCTCTCCCTGCCAGCCCCAATCCCTTGGATGTACAGAGATTGCACGGATGTACAAAGATTCCATGGATGTACAAGGTTTCCATGGATGTACAGAGCTCCCATGGATGTACAAAGATTCCATGGATGTACAGAGCTCCCATGGATGTACACAGCTTCCAGCTGCTGACAGCTCACAGGCAGCAATGCAGGGTGGGACAGGGACCATGGGGAAGTTGTGACATGGGGACGATGTGAGGTGCCCCTGGGCTCCAGGCTGCAGAGACCAGCTCGAGATTTGCTTCTCTGGGCTGGGGTGATGCTCAAGGGACATTTGCTGCAGTCAGGACACCACAAAAACCCTGGCAAGTGCACTATCATGAGGATTGTGTAAATATAGTGATTAACTTCACCTTGAATCTACATGAATGGGAGATTTTTATCACATTTACTGACAAAACAGTTTTGTTTTTTGTTTTTTGTTTTTTTTTTCCGGGCAGGGAGGAGGATGAGTAACTGCTAGAGGAGAATTCCTGCAGTGATCTCACAGCAGATGAAAGCAGCCAGATAGGAGCTGCTGCTGCCTGGAGCAAGGGGACAGCCACCTCCAGCAAGTGCTGAGCATGGAGGATTCACAATTCCTGGTGGCTGGGACACGTTTGGGATTCCTGTCTGTCTGACCCAGGAGCACAGGACAGCACAAGGACGTGTCCAACCCCTGGGCAGCTCCAGAGGCAGCACAAGGACGTGTCCAGCCCCGTGTCCAGCCCCATGGGCAGTTGCAGGGGCAGCACAAGGATGTGTCCAGCCCTGGGGCAGCACAAGGACGTGTCCCGCCCCTGGGCAGTTCCAGGCTCTGGCTGCCTCCTCCAGCAGCTCCCAGGGTTCATTTGAAGGGCTGGGGCTGGATCCCTGTGTGTTGGCGGGCAGGGTGTCCCTGGAATTGGCACAGCCTGGGAACAGCCCTGTACTGGGCTGGGCTGGGGGGTTCTTCTGCCCCCACTGCCAGGGCTCTCCTGCCAGAATTCCCCAGGGAGCTCCGTGGAGGGGACAGCAGGTGCCCAAAGGCTGGAGGAAGACCGTGACTCATGAAGATGGGATGGGTGGCATTTCCCTCAGTGAAAGCCATGGCAGGGGACTCTGGAGGAGGCTGGAAAAGGGAACAGATCCAGAGCTGAGGCATCACCAGGGCCTGGATCGGCCCAGGGGTGTGGAGGAGACAGAGCTGCAAAGCTTCACACCTCGTCTGCATCGCCAGCCCCGGGACTGCCAAACCCTGCCCCGGGGGGATCCCTGCATCCCATCCCACCCCCGCAGGGAGGAAGGGCTGGGATGCGGGGGAATGGCAAAAACCTCACCCCGCTGCACCCACGGAACATCCAGGGGCTCACCCTAAAAACCTCGTACATCTCCTGTGGCCCCGCTTTCCTGTTCTAAAATACCTCACGTTCACCTTTATTTCCAGAGGCTCCCTGGGGCAGAGCCCAGCAGCCAGCACGGCCAGGGACAGCTGTGGCTCCGAGGCCAAAGGGACTCGGTGTCTTTGAATCTCCTCTGTAGTTTAAACATCAGTGAATGCTTTGCAGGAAAGATCTCAGTGTGCCTTTGGTTCTGAATAGAAGAATGGATTTAATGAAAATACGGTTCAGGGCATGAAAAGGTGTTGGGGAAAGAAAATAGAACATTTGGTAAGTCCCTCAAAAGCAGAAGTTAAACCATTTTTCCCAAAGAGTTTTCTTAAGGGGAAATTTGCTTCCACCTCAATTCGACAGAAACACGGAGGCATCTTCTGGTGCATTTTCTGAGCATTTTATCACTGGAGGAGTGTGAGACAGAGATGAATGCAGTGGAGAGGAGCTGGGGACACTGGGAGGGTGCCTGTCCTGCAAACAGCCCACAGGGTCTGCAGCAGGACCTGGGGGCAATTCTGGGCTTTTCTTCTTCTGGAAGAAAAGGTGTCCTCAGCACATGGGGGTGCAGGGGTCCAGCCTTGCTGGCAAATTTAACATTTCTGGGGAAGGTGCTGCTCCTTTCCTCGTGGCTGTCTGGGGTGTGCTGGCTGTGCAGCCCCGGGCACACGGCAGTGAAAGGTGTCCCAGGGTGTCCACGGGTGGCACCGGCACATCCCGCGGGTCCGGATGGCTGGAATGTCGCTGGAATGTCACTGGAATGTCACTGGAACGTCACTGGAACGTCACTGGAATGTCATTGGAATGTCACTGCGCTGCCCCGGGGATCAGGGGGCACATCCCCATATCCACAGTCCCCATTTATTGCACAAGCCCTGCTTGGCAACAGATGGCCGAGATAAGGGCAGGGACCAGCCCTGCCCTGCCCCGAGTGTTGTCCTGAGAGGTGACCCACGGCCGGGACTGCTGCTCGTGCCTTGGAGTCTGCAACCCCCCCAAAAAAACCCCAAAACCCCACAGGCTGCAGAGCTGTGGCAAGGAAACAAAGAGAGCTGTGCCAAAGCAGGCAGGGGATGGGCACTGCCCCACCTGCAGCCCTGGCACGGGCAAAGAGGGGAGGAGGAAAATGAGACTTCCCGCCAGCCCCAGCCAGTGAGGGACTCCTTCAGCTCCCTAAAAAGTGGCAAGGTGGGGGTCGGGCTCCTGGCCCAGCAACAGGCCAGGGGGAAGTGTTTGCACCAGGGCAGGGTCAGGTTGGATATTAGGAAAAATTTCCTTGGTAAGAGTGGTCAAGCAGTGGATCAGGCTCCTCATGGAAGTGCCGGAGTCACCATCCCTGGCAATGTTCACAAAACAAGTGCATGTGGCACTTTGTGCTGTGTTTAGTGGCACAGTGGGATCAGTCAAAGGCTGGACTTGATCTTGGAGGTCTTTCCCCACTTTATGGATTCTGTGATTCCAAACAGACCTGCTGGATCCTCCCGGCACACCTGCAGTGCTGCACAGACCCCTTTTGTCCCCTGGGGTGGATCCCTTGTGACATCCCTGGGTTGGGCTGTGCTAACGGGGTCACTTCATGCAAACACTGAGGATTTTCATCACCTCTGGTCAACAACAGACCAGGAACAGCTGACACAGCTCCCTCACCACTTTCCCAGTTTACTGCAGGGTACATTTTTTCTGCAGGGTCAGCAAGCCCCACTGGGGGATGCCCTGGGAGAGGGATGGGGGCAGAGGAGGAGGGGGCAGGGAGGGACACCCCCTTCTCTGGGCAGCAGGAGCCCCTCCATCCCCATCCTCTGCTCAGTACAGCTCTCCCACAGTCAGGAGTCCCTGTCACAGTTGCAGTCCCGTTAGTGTTCACAGAGAGGGAACCTCTCCATCTTCCACCCAGGTTCAGGAGCTCTGAGCAAGGCTTGCAGCTGGATGGGGCTCCCTGGAGTCTGGCTCAGGCACCCTGCTCCCCCTGTTCCCATTAAAATGAATAATTCCTAACTATCCTAGAGGTCTGGACTGGAGTCACAAGGGTGCATTGGAAAGGCTGGGACCCCTAATCAGTTTTGGCCCAGGTAAATTCTCATAATTAATGACTTTTGGTGGCTGTTTTCTCTCTGCCATGTTGTTTGCCTCCAGCCTGCAGTGCCCCAAGAGCAAGGAGCTCCTCATCAGTTTAGAGAGAAAGTCAATTTAGTGCAGTAATTGCTGCCTGAGGAGCATGTTTGACCATGGCTTCAGGGTCCAATGCTCTGATTGTCACACGTGGGAACCCCTCCCCTTCATGCCAGGGCTCCCTGGTGCCACCTCCTCACCTGGGGACAGGTGATGTGCTATTGGGGGTGCAAACCAACACCCCAGGGGTGTGCAGACAAATCCAGGCTCAGCTGTGCTCCGGCCCTCTCCCTGCACTCAGAGCCTGGCTGCCCACCCCACTTCTGCTCCACGGCCATTCCCAGATTCCAGCCCTCCCTCCCTTCGCTCCTGGAGCGTCCCTCACTCTTGTCCTGTGGCTGCCCCTGCTCCCCCCAAGGAAAGAATGCAGCTTTGCAAAAGCAAGGCAGGAACAAAGCAGAAAAAGAGCAGTTTGGTATTATTTTCTTTTCTGGGCCATTTTGAATTAATTAAGGAATGTGATCTAAACTATAAATACCCTCCTTCACGTATGATTTATGGCCTGTTTGTTCTGGATTGGTATGTGCTTAATCTCTAATTGTGAGCCCACCATCTGTTTTTATTGATCTGCTTGCCAGGAGAGTTATTGCTCTCCTTGGCCTTATAAGGGAAAATTAGGTATGTGGTGAGGAAGCCAGAGCCAGGGCTACCCTGACGTCAGCCTTGGAGCCGCTCGGGATTGTGCTTCCCAACACTGCTCCAGCCCCGTGCTCCTGCCAGGCTCCTGCACCGTGTGAAACTGCAGCTCAGGGCCCCAGAGAGCCCCAGTATCTGCAGGGGCACCAGTCCATCCCAACTCCTCAGTATCAATCCCCCTCATCCCATCCCAGCTCCTCAGCATCAATCCCCCTCATCCCATCCCAACTCCTCAGCATCAATCCCCCTCATCCCATCCCAGCTCCTCAGCATCAATCCCCCTCATCCCATCCCAGCTCCTCAGCATCAATCCCCCTCATCCCATCCCAGCTCCTCAGTATCAATCCCCCTCATTCCATCCCAGCTCCTCAGCATCAATCCCCCTCATCCCATCCCAACTCCTCAGCACCAATCTCTTCACTGCCCAGAATGGGTTTGCTCTTTCAAAAAAAAAAAAAAAAAACTGGTGAGAAGAAGAGCCTGGCGTGGCCTTGGTGTTTTTGGCTGTAAATCAGGATTCTGCCAGCCCAGCCTGAGTGCTTTCAATGGTAGGAGTGTCTCCATGAGAAAACAGGATTTATTCATGGGATCTGCAGGGCTCGAGTGTGTTATTAAGTGGAGAGATAATAGAGCCTGAGCCCAGCCCGTGTGCTCTGCATGGCCAGAGCAGGGAGGGGAGGATAAGAGCTCCCAGGAACATTTTGAGGCTTAAATGAACATTTTGAGACTTAAAGGAAGCCTGTGGGTTTGAAGGAAGAAGTGCAAAGCTGGGAAGCAAAGAAAGGCAGTGGCAGTGCCACAGGGGAGCTGCCCCAAAAGCAAGGGGCTCTCTGTCCCCTCCAGCAACCAGTCCCAGTGGGGCCAGGTGATCCCTCTGGCTCCCAGACCCAGCTGGGCTGTGGTGGAAGCCCCAGTGAGGGTGGGATGAGGCTCCTGGGGCACTGCAGGCACCAGAGCTGCCGTGGCACAGGTGGGGGGACGTGGTGGTGCCCAGGACCCCCAGTCCCTGCCCGGGGTCTGCAGGGACATCCAGGAGAGTGAGCCCCTGGGACAGGGACAGAATGGGGACCATCCCCCCGTGGGGACCCCCCAGAGGTGGGGGTCACATCGAACCCCTGGCTCTGCATTTGTGTATCCAGCACAAAATGCCTCAGAACACATTTGCAGTCAGGAAGGAGCTGTTGTAATTTGCTCAGTCTCCCACATCCTCCCGTGGTTATTATTTTAAGCCATTTCCCTGATTTCAGGGCCTGGTCTGGAGATCCCCATTCCCAGACTGACTGATGCCTGTGATGACAGAATTTCTGCTGTTGGGCAAATTAATTTCCCATGGGATTATGGCCTAATACATAAATATAAAACTGACACATTTTTACTGGGTTGAAAGGAAAATAGCTCCAGCTCCAGCTCGCATGAGATAAGGCTCAGAGGAGATAAGGCAGCAGCTGGAGTGTGAATTGCCATGTGGATCCCATTTTTCCCACAGATCCCTGGTGATGTTTGCTGGCCAGGCTGTGCAAACCCTTGATAATGCAATGCTTTGGTTCTGCTTCATCTCACCCACGCCTGCCTTTCCCTGGGCACAGCACACACTGGGAGGGTGGGAAGTGGGAGCTCCATGGCCCAGAGTGCTTGGAATTCACCAAGGGACCTGCCTGGAGCTGTGCTGGTGCTGGAGAAGAGGGGTCAGCCCCAGCCCTGAAGCCTGGAGGAGGGCTGTGAGCCCCTTTCCACAGGGAGGAGATGGACTAACAGCCAAGGTCCAGCAGGATCCAAGGGATGTGGATCTCCTGCGCCCTCCCCCAGAGGGGGAACCATGGTGAAAAGCATCTGGGGAATGGAATTTCCCTGGCTGTGGGCAGGGCTGTGCTCCTGGTGCTGGGAGCTGCTCTGACCCAGCCCTGTGTCCCTTTGTGCGGGAGCAGGAGGAGGAGATCCCAGGCTGGGGCTGGCCCTGTGCCCCAGGGACCAGGCTGCATTTGGAACTTGATCTCAGAGCCCTGGAGCTCTTTGATCATGCAGCAGAAATGAGAGTGTTGGATCCTGACCTCAGCCCTTATAAATAACCCAACCAGGGCCATGCAGGCACCGAAAACAATTTGTCCCTCTCCTCTCCTCTCCTCTCCTCTCCTCTCCTCCCAGCTCTCTCACTGCCCTGGGAATGTGTTTAATCACTCCCAGGATGATTAAATCCTGAAGAATGTGTGTGAAGAAGGACCAAGGCTGGGGCACACACGGTGTGGGGGGCTGGAATAAGCAGGAGGTTTATCTGCACTCTGTGTAACCCCGGCACTGCCAGAGCTCTTGGCTTGTTCCTGTATGCTGGCAGAGCCATCCCATCCCATATTCCCATCCCATATTCCCATCCCATCCCATATTCCCATCCCATCCCATATTCCCATCCCATCCCATCCCATATTCCCACCCCAGCCTCTTTGCTCTCTATGGTGCCAGAGGTCACAGCAGCTCATTCCTGAGCCTTCCCTTCTCCAGCTGTGCCGTGAAGCTCCCCAGGGATGGCTCCGTGGGTCACTCTCTCCTGCAGGGACATTCCCGTTGCCATTGGTGGCTCTTTGGGCACTGCCAGGCCCCACCAGCCAGGGGTGACCTCTGGAAAGGCAGCCTGGGAGCTGCAGTGAGGAGGAAGAGGCACCTCATGGGCTGCTGGGAACACTGGGGGAACAAGATGTCTTCTGGAGGCTTGGGCTGGGTGTATTTGGATAACCCTGGGATTAAATTCCCTTTTGGACATCCTGGGACAAATTCCCTTGTGTGATTCAGGTGTCTTTCAGACATTCAGGTGCCTCTGGTGCCTGACTCAGAGCTGGCCAGAAATCAGCTCAGAGCCTAAATCATCAGTAAATCTGTATTTATTGTCCAAAATGACACTAATTATTACTTTTTATAACAGGAAAATACAAAATCCAGAAAAGAGCAAGTGAGGATTGCTTTGTAAATGTTTGCAAAAACACCTTTATTGCAGAGGCTTAAACTGCTCTGTTTCCCTGCCTGCCTGTTTGCTGCCTCTAGCCAGCTGGAATATGCTGACCACTTCCTACCAGCCTCCAATGAGACATTAAAATGTCAAAAATGCTTCATTCCTGCAAGAAAATCTGGGAAAGAAGAGATCAGACCCACATTTAGGCTGCCATCAAGAGAAAGTCAACAGAGTGAGCTCAGCCCCACTGCCAGACATTGAAAAAATGCATAAAGGAAAAAAAGCCAATCAGGTCTCAGAGTTTATTTGAGGTGGGAGCCTGATCCTGTAATCAGCTAATTTCCAGTGTGGTTCTGCATCTTCCATGACTTCTCCATCCCTGTGGGCTCAGCCCCCCTGAGCACCTGAGGCCACATTTCCAAAGGGGAATGTGGTGGGAAGTGGTGCCATGGGTAAGCAGCTCCTGAAAAGTAGATCTGAGCAGAAAATGCCAGACCTGGAAGGATTTGTGCTTTTGCAGAGCACCCTGCCTGCCAAGCACGTGCAATACTTAGAAAGAGCTCTGGGGTGGATTGCAAAATCTGCCCTGTTTGGAGTGGGTTTGGAGCACTTCAATCCCTCTTTAACTGCCCAGGAAATGACAAAGCTTTGGGAAAGCAGCCGGGTTGGATTTGGGCTTGAGACATTTCAGATTGTTGCACACATTTTTTTCACGCAGCTCAGCAAAACCCTACAACATCCTGCCACAGCTTTCCTTGTTTCCCTGACACTTCTGGCACAAAAACTGGACACTGCAGCAGATTCCAGGGCTCAGTTCCACCCAGGATTGCCCCGTGCTGGAGGGATCTGGTTTGGATGACTCTGCTATCAAGTTTATAGGTGACAGCTCCATGGGGATTTTAGAAAGCAGCTCCCCCTGACACTTGGTGTTTGTCCTCTGCTGCCCCTGCAGTGATGCCTGTGGATGGACACTGCCAGGGATGCTGCAGTGGGAAAAGACTTGTCTAAATTCCACAGCTGCAAACAGTGGCACCGCTCAGGGGATGCCTTGCAGGAGTTGCTGGGTGCCCACTATTCCACAGGGACCACCTCAGCTGTGAGCTCAGAGCTCAGGGAACTCTCAGAGATGAGCAAACTGCGCTGGGGAGAGGAAATAAAATAAAACATTAGTGTTCTTCCAGTGGTTAATGAGTAAATATTAAGCTGTTTTGAGGTTTTGTTACAGGAGATGTTTATAGCTTTACAGGGGTTATAGCTTTTAAAACAGAACATTGAGAGCCTTTGTGCTGAGTCCAGGTCATTCACAAGAGGAGGTTACACTTGAAAGAATCCACATTAGATTTAAAAGTGTTTGCTTGAGGCCACAGCAAGAAAGGAGACCTGGGGAAAGAATCAGAGGCATCTCTAGAAATCACTTTGGTCCAAGCTGCAAGCAATGAAATGCCAGGTTTGGGCTCATGTAGGGCTTTTGTGACAGCAAATCTTGCAGCCACAGGCCAGGGGCTGGCACCTGACCGATGTCACCGATGTCACACAGCCCTGGGGCAGGGCAGGAACCCCGGGCTGAGCCCCTGGGGAAAAGATTTGATCCTGAGCAGTGGGAGAGCCCAGCTCCTCCCGGGGATGTCCTGGGGCTGGGACGGGAGGCAGGGATGGAGCAGGGATTTTCTTGCAGGAATAAACCATTTTTGACATTTTAATGTCTCGATTGAGGCTGGTAGGAAGCGTTGCAGCCCTGAGCAGGCCCAGATGAGCCAAACATCAGCTCCAGAATCTGCTGATGCTGCTCTGCAGCCTGCAAGGGGATTTAGGTGAACCACAGAGAGGACCAGGGCTGTGTGGGCTCAGGAATTCCCTGGAAGCAGGGAATGTTGTGGCTGGGTGCCCCCAGGAAGGAAGAATGTCCCTTGCAGCCCTCAGCTGGGACAGCCTGGCATCCCCTGCAGCCCCAAACCTCTGCAGGTCCCAGGGGGAACGGGTGCTCCTCATGCCCCTGGCAGAGCCAGCGGAGTGGGGATGGGGCAGGGAGGGGTGGATGTGTCTGGGATGTGTCTGCAGGGATCTGTGGGGAGCCAGCAGTGCCTGGTGTCCCCCCACAGCTCCAGGACAAAGCTGCTGCTTCCTCTCAGCACCACAGCTCAGCTGGGTGTCCCAGCAGGGCAGAGCCCCAGGACAGTGTGGGGTGTCCCAGGGCAGCTGATCCAGCTCAGCAGGAGCTGAGATCAGCTGGGGTGGGCAGGGGTCCTGCTCTGAGCCAGCCCAGCCCAGCCCTTCCCTGGGCAGTCCTTGGAATGTCACAGCAGCAGCTCCTGCAGGGCTGGGGCAGGGTTTGAGTGCTGCCCCCTAAATGTGGTCGGCACTGCAGCAGAGCCAGGGAGCTGCTGCACACCCCTGCAGCTCCAGCACTATTCCTTTGCTCTTTCCCTGTGGATTTCACCCAAAAATGCTATGATGTTTTGTCCTTCTCCATCACCTGATAGAAAATCACTTTCTCATTCCTGCAATCAGCGGTGCAGCAGCAGAGCTTTGGGCTCAGAAGCCTTCAGTGAAGCAGCTGGCACACAGAATCCTGTGTGCAGAAAACTGGAGCCAAAAATGTGGGAATTCCCCCCTGGGAAGCAGGTGGAAAGGGGCTGCCAGTTCCTATCAGCCATCAGCTGTCAGGGCCATGAGCAGCAGATACTGATTTCCTCCAGGACCTTCAGACATCAACCTGAGTGAAGCAGCTCATTAAAAGCAGCTAATTGCTGCAGTCATTTGTGAAATGAATTTTTCAAGGTTAATTTAGTTTAGCACTGAGAGGCCTCCATTTAGCTCTGGAGAGGGTGAACTGCACATGCCCCACATCCCTCCTTCCCTCCCTCCATCTCTCCTCTATGGACAGAGCACCCAGGACTGGGAGCTCAGATCTGGAGCATCCTCAGGGATGGCTGAGAGGGAGTGCCCTGAGCTGTGATGGGGAAGCCCAGAGGATGCAAAGCACTGGTCCCAGCATGGCAAGGCGAGCAGCAGCCCAGCTTGGCCTGTACTTGATGCAGGCATCAGCTTTGTTTTGTCAGGAGATGAGCAATACCTTCAAAAGTTCTTTTAACTGTTGTGGGGATACTGGGAAAGCGGAGTGTGAAATGTGATGTGTTCAGTGAAGCTTTGCTGTTCCCCTCCCTTATCCCATTGTCCATTTGCCATGGAGTTTCCACAAGCAAACCTCCCTGTCTGCTGGACTCTCAGGTGGCTTTAAAGACAGCAGGGACAGTCTGTGGGGGCAAAAGGGACATTTGCTGCAACTGGGATGGTGCCTGGTGTGGAATCATTTTCCGATCCTTGCAAACTAAAAGCAAGTCCAGGGAAGAAACTAGTTCAGAGCCTTTTGTGAGGCATCATTTCAGGCCCAGGGGGGCTGTACCAGCCTTTGCTGCCTTACTGTGGCACAAAGCAGCCTGGGCAGGGGTCTCAGTGCTGTGGGACACCGACCATGAGGTCTCTGCCCATGCAGGAGCAGTGGGGACCTCTGTCCATCTCTCCACTCCTGGTGCATCATCAACCACACCCCCCATGAAAGGAATCAGCTGCAGAGCCCAAACTTGCCCAGAGCTTGCTCCAGAGATGGTAGGGCTGGAGAGGAATTGGTGGGGCTGGAGCAGAGCTGACAGAGGTGGAGAGGAACTGGTGGGGCTGAAAGGGGCTGGAGCAGAGCTGGTGGGGCTGGAGAGGGTCTGGTGGGGCTCGAGCAGAGCTGGTGGGGATGCACATGTCCCAACTGAGCACAGCCCGCCTTGGCACTGGCCTGGGGGAAATGGGCTGTTTAATGGACGCATCCTGTGTTTGCAGAGCAGCCGCCAGCTGTGACAATACAGATGTTTCCTGTCTCCCTGGATCTGCAGAGAGCCTTTTCCCAGCTGGAAGCAGTTCCTGCATTTGGGCTCCACCTCGGAGATCTCAGCCACCTGACCTCAGCCAGCAGGACATGCCTGGGCAGTGACCATCCCACCCTGCCCGGGTCAGTCCTGGCTATGACAGCCCGGGAGGCAGCTCCAGGGAGGAAAGCCCAGCTCCAAGGCCAGTGCAGGCTTGGCTGCCCCGGGGATCAATGCCAGCCCTCCCAGAGAGTGTGAGCGGCCCTGAGCAGGACGTGGGGACCTGCAGGTAAGCAGGAAAATCCCCCGTGTGAGCAGGATGGAGGATGTGACTGTATTGACTGTTCTCCCTTGTTGAGTCTCTGTCTTTTCCTTGTCTGGACCCCTGGAGCCGAGCATTGCCACATCCTCTGGCTCTGGACTGCCTTTGGGAAACAGATAAAGGCAGGTTTAACCCCTTTCCTGCTGGGGCAGAGAGCAGCTGGGGGAGCCCTCACAGGCAGCTTTTGCTTTCCAAAGCTGCTGTGCTGCAGACAGGCTCTGAGCCATTTCCTTTCCTCCCTGCCCAGCTTTTGGAGCTCCATGGCACAGGCTGAGCTGAGGAGGTGGTTTAGCTCCGAGTTTTCCTCCTGAGCTGCAGTAAGCCCTGTCCTGACTCTTTGGTTTCCCTCCCCAGGCACAAAACTCTGGAGCAGGGAGTGCCTGGCCATGACCATGGCCTCACCCGGGCTGACCTGAGTGCTCTCCCTGCTGCACTGAGCCACGAGCAGATATTTCCTGGGATGTCTCATGCACGGAGAGCTGGGCCAGGCGCTGGGTAAGGATGCCACCCTCAGTGAGGATTTCTACCTGCACTGCTCCCGATGGACTCCCTTCCTCCCAGCATGGAAAAGTGCAGGCAAATTCCTTCCCATCAGACTGCGAGCGACTGGCTCTGCATGGAGCAGGAATGCTCCCTGTTGGAGCAGCTCTCCAGCAGGCCAGTTCCTGAGGCACGGGGACAGCTGGATTGTCACCCGTGTCACCTCAGACAGCCCCTCCACCTCTCCTTGCCTGGTTTCTCCAGAGCCCGGGAGGACTCAGGGTTGAGAGCAGGCACGGTGGGTGCTTGGAGACAGTTTCAAGTTGTGATTGAGCTCAGGGAAGCCTGTCCTTGTCCTTGCAGGGCACGCAGGACCCTGGACAGGGATGCAGGACGGGCGCTGAAGCACAGACTGCCCTGTCCCTTGGTGTCCTGCGGTGACACAGCCCCCTGGGATCCTTCCTGCTGAGCTCCAGGACAGCTGTGCTGTGCATCTGCAGCTGGGGAGCTGCAAACTCTGCTTGGATGCTGCACGGAGGGGGCAGGAATCGTGCCCCAGATCATTCATTTTCCCACCAAGCAGTGGGACAGGCTCGGTGACCCGAGCCCTCCCTGCCTGCCATCCATCCTGCCCAGACCAGCACTCCTGGCACTGGGAGCAGAGCCCCTCACCCTGCCCGGAGCCAGGGTAGGCGTGGAAGATTCACAAATGCCTCCAAACCAGAAGAGGTGAAAATCCCGCTGGAATTGAAGCCAAAACTTGACAATTCCGCTGCTGTTCCTGGAAATGCCACGTCAGAGCCAGAGCACTCAGCAGCCACCTGCATTCCCCAGCCTCGGCCATGCAATCCCAGCCACAGGAGCGGAGCTGTGGGGAACGGGGCTCTGGGACAGCACTGCTGACGCATTCCTGACAAAACCGGTGCGAACTTCCCAGCAAAGGCCACGGGGAAACAAAGAGGAGAGGAGGAACGAGAGACAAAAGCACAAGCAGAGCGCTTCGGTCTGGCAGACAGAGTGCTGTGCGGGGAAAATCCTGATTTGCTGCAACAGTTCTGGCAGACGAGGAAAGAAGGGAGCAGAGTTTCTAAGTGACGGCTCCCTGAGTCTCTTCCTGTCTTCCCTGGCCTGCTTTGCAACCCTGCCTGAGAATTTCAGCGGGTTTGGGGGGTTTTGTGCTGGATTGCTGAGCCCTGGTGCCCATCCTTGCCCGTCAGCTTGGGAACAGAGCTCTTCCAAGCTCCTTGCACTGCCTCTCACTCCTCATGGGAGCCTTCATCCCACCGAGGGGACCCGCTGGGCACAGCTGAGCCATGGGTGTGAGCCAGGAGCTCTGCTCCTGCTGCACCAGGGGCTGGACTCTGGCTACAGCTGTGCCCTGGATTCTGGTGCCTGTGGCCAGGCAGGAGCCCTGGGAACAGCTTTGCTGTTTGCAGGGAGCGGGAGGGAGTCAGCAGCCAGCCCAGGGCTCCCACAGCTCGGCTGATGCGGGTGCTGAGCCTTGGGAAGCGTTTCCCTGCGCATCCCGGCAGGTCTGCACACGCTTTTCCACCCCGAACTGCTGCCGGAGGTTTCCATCCCAGGCAGCCCATGGGAGCAGCAGCTGTATGTAAATCACAGCGGGACTGGTGCCTGCCAGGGAATTCCCACGAGGATCGGGAAGGGAGGCCTTGGGAAGGGTCTGAGTGCCCCCAGCTCCGCCCGTCGCACCTGCTGCGCCCAGCGCAGGTGCCCCGGTGCCCATCCCCTCTCCGGACACACCCGCTGCTGTTTCTCCCGGCGCCGGGGGATGGCATCACCTCCTCACTGTTCGGGATGCGAGGTGGGGAGCCGGAGGCTTTCCCCATGCCCTGCGCCCTGCCTCAAGTGTCGGGAGCTGGCGGCTCGGGGAGCTCCTGTCCCCACGGCCGTGTCCTGCCGCCGCTGGGGACACGGGCAGGGCGCTGTCCCGGCCCGGGCTCGTTCCCGGGGAGCAGCGCCAGTTCCCACCGCGAGCCCAGTGATTCCTGTTGATATTTCTTTATTGCGGCTGGCCAAGGCAGGAGCTGGGGGTTCCCAATAAAGGCTCCCTGCTCATCATGACTCGGCACTATTTACACATTTTAACAAACAAGGACATTAGCCTTCACTAATTACTGATCACATAACTTTATTAATGTTTACTTTTTATTAATTGGTATCCAAGCCCTGTTTGCTGGGTGTATCCTGATCAGTCACAGGAACTGCTCTTCCCTCCTTTGAGCCTTCAGGTCGGCTCCATTTGAGTCAGTGGTCAATGAGTCGGGGGTCGCACTTCCCACTGCTGGAATTCCCTTCCCTCGAGTATTTCTCACTCCTGCTGATTCCCCTCCTGGCAGCTCTGGCCCAGACACCCCATTCCTGGTGTGCCTGGATACCCCATGGAGGCTCTGAGCCATTCCTGGTGTGCCTGGATACCCTGTGGAGGCTCTGAGCCATTGCCGGTGTGCCCGTGCCTGTGCCCATGGGAGCTCTGCCATCGCTGCTCCTGTTGTGCTCTCCTGCCAGTGCTGGCACAGCCCCGGGGCAGCCACAGCTCCTGCCCCGAGTAGCCACAGGGCTGGGATGGTGGGTGGGAGGTGACCCCACCCGGGAAAGTGTGCTTAGGGTGTGAGAGGTTTTCCTGCTGCAGCCAGAGGGTTTCCCGTGGGCTCCAACCCTCCCGTGTCTGACAGAGCAACACCAAACGTTCCCATTCCACGTTAAAACGGC